>VXAZ01004837.1:1040283-1167980 GCA_013399875.1 Gymnorhina tibicen
GACCATCCGCGGCCCCGGTGCTGCCAGCGCGGCCGGTCCCCAACAGGGGCCTGGCGGGAGGGGGGGGAGCGCGGCACGGCGCTGCCTCCATGGCGGGCGAGGCCGGGCCCCAGTAGCGCTCCCGCCGGGCTGCGCAGCAGGTCCCGTGTCTCCCCGAGTCGCTCTGTGCTGACTTAAACTGAGCGTGCAGCGGGAGCGGCCGTGCAAGGGCTGGACGTGCCGCGCCCGCAACTCTGCCCTGGGCCCCGGGAACAAGTGCGGGAGCGCTGCGGCCGCATCCGCTGCTCAATGCTGCCCTCTGCGGGACAGCGCCCGCCCGCCCGGGCGTGTTGTGGGCTGTGACTTCGGGGGGCGGGGTGGGCTTTGGGGGTGCTTCTGGTTTTCCCTGGTACCAGTTACGGTGGGTGACCCTGGACAGCCGTGGAGGGCAGCGGGGCTCTAATCGCCCTGCGCTGGCACTGCCCTACCCGAGCAGACTGACTGCAGCTGGTCAGAGGTGAAAGCGCCACAGCGGCGCTCTCATCTACTCTTCAGGTTAAAATTAAATACAAAATTACACTCTCGCTTGGATTTGTGTAGGTCCAAATACGGGATAAATAAGTCAGAGGCTTTTCTAATGCATCTGCACTACAAAGTTTGCTGCTGTGCAGATCACGGTCGTACAATTATTTGAGAGGAGCAGTTACCTGAACAGTTGAAACACACCCAGAGACGACAGCAGCACAAACCACCCTTGCATATTATCCTATAGAAAACACCATAAAGCACAGAATTGTTTAAGGGTGTTTGCCAAACACAAGATGACAATTTCTAATGCAAGAGCAGAGTCTAGCTGGTAAGGAGTGAGAAAAAAAGACAGTCCACGCTATAATAATAACGTATATCATCACCTCATTCTTTCCTCCACACCGTAGCTCATCATGACAAACCCAGGTATTTGTATTGAAAATAAATCTGTTATACATACCTTGAGATAAAGATTAGTACAAACCAAGTGTATTTCTATCCTCCAGCAAGTAGGACAGGAAATTGCTCCCCCAGCCCACACCATGGAGCTGTGGGACAGAGTTGCAGCCCCAAGGCATATTAAGATCAGCTATCATGGCTGTCATTAATGACAAGGTATGTTTTGTAAGAAGAGGACACCATCCCCATACATCCATGGCTAAAAGGTCCTATGGCAGGAGGACAACTCCTAAACCTCCTCTTCCTGTCCCTTCAGAAGCATGGGAATGCATATTTGTGCACAGAATATATGTGCTACTTTTCAATTAAACAATTTGCACATAGTAGGTAAGGTTATTGATATTAAATAATAACTTCTATTTGCTCTGCCCCATTCTTTCTCTTGGCAGGTGTTACACTGATATGCACATGTAAATGGAATGATCTCTTGATGGAGAATAATCACCATCTGGTTGGTATTGTGTTGCACCAGGGAGTGTGGATTTGAGGGGAAAAGCAGGAGACAGTCCTATAATCATAGAATTTCTTCAGTTGGAAGATACTCATAGGGATGATCAAGGCCAAATCCTTGCTCCTCACAGGACTACCCAAAACTAAACCATATGGTGAAGGGCATTGTGCAAACACTCCTTGAACTCTGACAGATTTGGTGTCCTGACCACTTCCCTGGGGATCCTGTTCCAGTGACTGACCACCCTCACAGCAAAGAACCTCTTCTTAATGTCCAATCAACTTCCCTTAACAGTTTTGTTCAGTTCATACCACGTCCTAGCCACAGCTTGTGGGCAGACGGTGTATTTAAATGTGCTCCATTCAGCTTGGGAACATTCTCTTCAATAATAGCTGATTTCGCAGATAAAATAAATTCTGGTTGTTCTTATCTGGTTATCAAGGGGATTCAGTAAATGTCCAAGAAGTGTTTTCAAACTTTATATATAGATTCATGTCGTTTGCCCAGCAGAAATTATAGGCAATAACACACTTCCAGCATATTTTGAAAACTGTTTTTTAAAGTTAGTTTGCATCATGCCAGACCACATCTTGGAATTGTTTTCTTGCTTTTTGAGTTCCAAAGTTCTGAAGTACTGTGCTTCTCTGTGAGGTACCTAAGTGTGCACACCAGCACACCAAAGAGAAGAATATGCCCTTTTTCTATTTAAATTCTCCCCCTGCCTTGACCATGAGTGACTGAGAATTCAGACTTTGTAACTAATTGCAAAGGGGTTCAAACCAAGACATTTAATTCCATGTATAAATATCTATAGCTATCACACTACATCCCTGTCTCTCTATGCTAGAAATTCAGCTTCAATATACAAGAACAAAATCGAGGTTGCTTTTCTAGCACCCAAATCCTACATTTCATACAACCAAGTTTCTGCAGTACCCTTTGACCATCCCCCTATTCTGATCACACACCTCAGAATATATATATCTCTCTCCATATATATCCATATCCATTCTCTTGGAGACAACATGATTATTTGATAGAGAGAAGGGAAAGGAGTATAATAGAACAGATAAGGATCAAAGCTCCTAACTTTTATCTGCCCTAGTAAGTGGCTGAAAGATTAATTTAGCACAGGGTAATCTCATGAAGCATAAAGGGCTTGAGACAACTAGTTCTCACAGTGTCTCTACTGAACCTGGCAGAGCGGATCAGTAAGTGCTGGGAGATAATCAAAACTTGTGTTTTGGTAACACTCTGTTGGTGAAATGGCATCCCAGGAAGGCAACTGCAAGGATCCAAAAGTGACTGAAGAGGTAGTGCTGCTTTAAATTACAGTGAAGGTTGGTTTCTCTTGAAGCCACGTTTACCTGTTCACACATAGATTCTCAGCTAACTGCAAAAATGAGTCAAAGTAGAAGATGAGACTCAACATGCACCTTTGATACAGTAAGGAAAAAAACCACTGCTCATTTATCTTTTTAGGTGACTGTCATAGGCTGTTGTTTGGGGGGTTTTTTGCCTCTGACATCAACTGCTTTTATGGCTCTTTTTTCCCAACCTTTCTCTCCTCAGACACATCTCTATGCACTTTGCTCACTTTCCTATGTATCTGACTGTTCTGTTAAAAGGGTGTTAGACTTGTTATTGCAATCTTCTAGAATTTTAGGGTCGGCTAAAAAAGTCTCTCTCACAAGGATGCAAACCAAAAGGAACATTCCCCAAAGGTGAAGTTACATCACTGTAAGTCTCTAAGAAAAGCAGAATGACCCTTGTTCACCAGCTTCATCCACTCACCTTCCAGACTCAACTGACCTACAAGTTTCTCCCTCTAACCCCCACTCCTAGTTGCTCCTAAAATGCTTGATCTTGTTTTCCACACCCAACTCTTCAGTTAAAACAACTCTATTGCTAAGCAGAATATAATGAAAACAAACCCCAACAAGTCAGGTCTAAACATTATTTTCTTTCATTTCCTACTGTATAGGAATCAAGTTGTCCAGGAGCAGGAAAAATGAGCTGCTCTGCCAGGGAAGGGGAGCCAGGTGCCGAGGGGCAGTGACCTCCCCAGTTGCAGCCCACTCCTATTGCACCCAAATAAGGTGAGCAGGGAACACTGGTGCTTTTTTGATGTAAAATTTCTCTTACATATAAATAGAATTTCCTGTATTTCAGTTTGTGGCCATTGCCTTTTGTCCTGACACTGGCCACTATAGAGAAGAGCCCAGTTCTGTGTCCATCACACCAACACAGGTATGCTCTGAGCCTCATCCCAGGGTTGAGTTGATTGCATATTTTATTTATTTTAAGCTCATTTGTAGTATTTATTTTTCTACAACCAACAGTAAGGATGAAATTTGCATAACCCCTCCTCCAAAAATAGTGTGGCTGTCTCTAAACCAGTGAAATAATTCCTTAAGTAAACAAAATGTTTAATTTCTTTGTTAAAGGAATGGTAGTAATATCATGATTACACCTTTTCTATCACTGACTTCTACTGTCATCTCTTTGAGGCAAACCAAGAACACATAAGGAATGACTAATTAGAATCTTCAAGTGTATTATATTAAATTGTTATGTTGACAGCTGTATCCCACTGTATCACAATAATGAGAACTAGAAAAGTTCAAGGCATCTTTTCTATACTTCACTTATTAGGAATATTTCTATCATATATTCTCCAGTTCATGTGTAAAACACTATTACTCATAACAGCATTTAGAGCACATTAATTATATGAAATATTTAAGTTATGTTCTAGTGATCAAAATTAATTCATGCAGATTTTTTTTTTTTGTACATTACTACCTCCCTATATAGCTTCATATGTCTCTGTTTAAAGAGGCTAGAAAAGATAAAACATCATTTCTACATTTTCCATTGGGGAATATGGATATCCCAACTGAAGTATCACTAAACTAACAGGAAGCTCAGTAAGACTTTTGGATAATTCCCAGACTACACTGATCAACCTTCAGTTTGGCTTCTATTATCTATTTCCATGCTTTAATATGTTCAAAAACTGTAGTGATGCTTCACAGATTTTTTTTTTTTTTTTTTTTTTTTTTGGTGCTTTAATTCTGTCTCCTTCACCACAGACAAAATTGCCTGGAGCATGAATTTCAAAGGCCATGCTACAGAATCTTTTATCTAATTTATAATAAGTTTTGTCTGTGTGTGGCTTAGAGCAATGGTCTCAAGCAGTTTCTGACTGAGCAAGGGAGTTTCATAGGTCCACAGGGGTTCGGTTTGGGTTTTTTACCACTGTGGCTGGTAAAAAAAGCCCACAGAGGTATGAAAATTAAAGCCAAGTAGAAGGTTTTACCCATGGTTACTTGGTGACAGCAGCAGTCTCGGTCTTGCTCAGTCAGCTTTATTTCATCTTTGAGGTGTCAGTATTTAACCCTGAATGACAGATAAAGCAGAAGGTAATGTGCCTGCTACTGCCCACAGTGCGATTTAACAGCTACAGAGGAAAACATGTTAATCCCTACAGGATCCCATGGGGGAGATCCTTCTGAGGCGAGAATCAGCTCCCTTTTCCCTTGCTTTGCTGCAGAGGAGTGAAGGGAGCCAGGCTGTGCTGAGCCCCTGCTCCAGCTGCGTGCCATCGAGTTGGGTTACCTGGGCTCTGGGCTCCCGTGGCAGAAGCATATGGAAGGGGCATGGCCTAGAGTCAGAGCCCCTGCCCCGGGCCATTGGGACTCTGCTGTCACCAGCTGCCTTTGCTGCTGGCCTTGCACTGTCTGGCCTCAGGGCTGGTTTCTTCTAAGCAGGATGCACTGCAGATGTTTGAACACGACTGATTCCTCGGTTGTGTTTGTCAGGAATGGGAGACTGAAAAATGGGATAACAGAGCAAAAGAGTAAGCAATGGTTTCTAGAGAAAAAGGAGTATTACTCTGGTTTTCTTCAAAGAGTTTAGCAGTGGAGCTTATCTAAAGACCCGACTCATGTCCAGTGATAGTGGGCAAAATTTATTGATTTTTATCAACCTGAGAAGACATGGACTTATTTCACAGGCTCCAGCTGTGACTGAGAATTCCTTGAGCTTTCCCTTGTGCGATATGATCAAGCTTAATCATGGCCTGCTGATTGTAAATGGAACATACTTTCTTGGTCTCTGCTCTTTCAAAGAATTACCGAAGGTTCAAAGAGTTGCAGAAAAGCCTCCTTCCACTATGTGATGCTGGGCAATAAAATAGTGAACTTAAATGCATGCAGGAAAAAGCAATTCTGACTTTACATATTTAGTGACATGCTCCAAGTTAGTTACAGCTACTTTTGAAGATGGTCTTGGAATTGTAGGAGTTAGCTCTTTAAAAACATCAGCTCCACACTTTTGCAGTCAAAAAGCAAGTAGAAGATTAGAAATTATCATGTAAAGGAGAGAAAACAAAATAGAGAACAATTTTTTTTTTTTTCACATGTGCAACCTGTTGTGCACCTTGTCCTTGCCTACTGTGGAAAAATTCTACTTTCTGGCCTTGACAACAATAATAAAGAATTGGAAAAAGATAACAGTAAATGATCAAAGATAGCACAGACTGAGCTAGCAGACTGAGATTTTTCAGACTGGATAGAGAGTGTCTGAGAAGAGATGTGACAGATACCTAGAAATATCATTACTGGCATGGAGAAGGTGAAAAGCATTGATTGTTGCAATACAAAAGATAAAAAACATGGACTAAAACTAGAAGGTTCAAAACCAATACAAAGTTACTTCTTTAATGTCAGTGAACCTGTGAAATCATTGCCACAGGATGCTGTGACTTGAAAAACCAGTGGACAAGTATTCAGGAAAGTTTGTCCATGCAAGAGGACACCACAGCCAGCTCCAGGACTGCAGAAGATACAGAAGCTGGGAGTATGCTCAGGGAAGTGCCACTGTTCATGGATCTTATTCCTGTACATGTCTTTGTCACCAAAGAGCACCTAGATGGACCTTGGTATAATGCAGCACACATGCTTATGCTTTTAAGATTAATTTCACTTGGTCCTGTAAGAGTTCTTTGATATCTCTTCACACTTTCCATGTTTGAATCCATAGCCTGGCTATTCTATTTAAGAAACACACAGAGTTCTGCACAGTGATGTTAATTCTACCTTATTTAAAGAGGAACATCTAGGCACCTGCCAAATATCCTATTCAGTTACTGCACTAAGAAATCCAATGATTTTTTTTAAAAAGGCTATTGGATGGGGAATGATTCAATTACTTGCTTAGAATCCCACACCTCTCCTAAACCATACTATCTCAACAGTTTCTGGGACAAGACCCAGGGAATATCCATATGCTCGTGTGTGATGCAAGCAGCACTGGGTAGTAATTTCACTATTTATACACTGGTTTTCATTACACTTTTCACACAAAATGCCTTTGCATATTGGAATAAATCTCCCAGGAAAGGTAACTGGGACACGTTCCATAGCAAAGGACTTTTCTGGGATGGTCTAAACCGCACTCATCTTCGGATCACCTTAACTGGAAGTAGTTACCAGTCTTCCTCTGTTATTGCTTCCTTTTTGCAGATTTCTGCTGAACATTTTTAACCACTACCCATCCTCATGAGGAGGCCTTACATCAGGGACAAAGGTGTGTGGGAAAATACTCAGGGACAAGACACCATCCAAAGCCTGTTTTCCCCTTGATTTCTACATGCACCTGCACCTGATTCAAGTGCAGGTCATCAGATGCAGGTTTTCAGAGAGCCCCCTTTAAATTTTAAATATAAAAACATGGCATAAGCACACTTCTGCATGTTAATTACTGTGCTTTACATTTTAGTTCTCCTCAGTTGCCAGAAGGTTTTGTCTGCATTTGGGGAGGATTTGCAGGGTGGATGGCAGGGGGGTGTGTATAAAATACTAAAAATATTTACTTTCATATATGCCCACTGATGAGTAAGTATGCCTGGAAGTTCATACATTTTGTCATGCAAAGGAAAGCACTAAAAGAACTTAAAACCCATTTTCACATTATTCAATTTTCTTCATACTTTCAGGACTCAACATTTTCTTGACTGATGTCAGTCAAGAAGCAAATTTAGCAAATCTTAGACACAATACGATCAATTGTTTTGAGTTCTGTCTGCATGAAAGAGCAACCCAAACTACATTTGTTTTAAACACTATTCAAATTTTCCCTTTTCTAGCCTGTTCTGAATAGTCTAGTCAAAATCCATTAATTTCTCTCAACTTCTACCTCTACTTACTGCAGGTTTGCTATTTAAAATGAAAGGCACCCTATGCATTTAAAATGTTACCACAGTAATTACCACTCAAACAATACATGCCAAATTAGAACAGTCATTTTTAGGGACATCGCTGAAGAAACTGTTTTCAGACTAATGGAAGTTAATAACTGCTACTTACCTGGACCATCATTACTATTACTGCTTAAATAAGGTCACATTTAATTAGTAGGTCCCGAGCAAGAATATTCTTCAAAATGCCTGATCCTGGCTCCTGCAAATATTTTATAAACTCAGTTGAAGGTGCAAACCAGCAGAAGGAGGGAGATCCTGCAGGGACTACGGATGCTTTCCACCAGTCCTGGCAATCACTTCAGATGTGTGGGCACCTCAAAGGACAGCAGTCACTCAGAAGTGGCCACCTGCCCCATAACATTTAAATATCTTGGTCACTGCAAAGAGCTGGTTAGAAAACACTGATTTCTCAGATTAGAAAAACTAATCTGATTCAAGGGACAGAATAGTTGATTGTGTATTAAGCAATGGGGTTTAGGGTTTTGAAGATCAGGAAGGCCAAACAATGTAGATTATATTTCCATAAGTATCAATGGGGCTGAAATCAATGGGAATCTGCTCTGTTCAATGGAGGATTTAGTAAACAAAAACAAATGAGGAAGAAAACACCACATGAAGAAATCTTAAGCTTTTCTGTCTTCTTAAAACATTATTTGTCTATTTTTAATATGTCAGATGGCTGAGAATTGAGCAAGACACTGGTCCCAGAAAGCCAGCAGTTTTGCCCTGTAAGCTAAAATTTGGTTATGGGGTTTGCTAGGTTTTTTTTTTTTTTCCAATTATTGTAGAATTGTAAATAGATTAAATTACTGAAATACTCAGAGTTAGGCTTATTATATGCTTAATATGTGCCAGGCTCAAAAAAAGACTGTGATAAAATAATGGGGTTTGGTTTTCATCTTCTTTCCTCCATCTGATGTGGTTTGAATTAGAAATTACTTCAGGACTATCATAAAGAAGGTCCAATTTTGTCTTTTAGGAGCAAAGCAAACAACTTGAATGTAAGCAACTAAAAGCTGTTTACCAAACCAGTATGTGTGTTTATCCCTAAATAAATCTGTCACAGGGCTGTTACATAATTTGTTTCTAGTGAGAACTTTGAAAAATTGCTATTTAACAAATACTGGAACTTCCTTCCAAAAATTGTCTTTTGAGATTTTTGTGAACTTAACAGAGAAACATATCCTTTCTGAATATGAGAAATAAGGAGATAGGAAACAGTCTGCCATCCCAGTACAATGTTGATCTGGCCATAAAACAGTTATTCAGCTCATTTTTTAATTTTTTGGGTTTTTTGGTAATATCAGTTGAAACTCTGTTTCATTAGTAAACTGAGGAGATCCAAGTTACTGTTAATTCCAGGCCCAAGGTAAACTGTTCCTATTTACAATGAAAATATTCCAGCAGAAAGAGTATATATAGAAAGAAAAGGAAATACTAATTTATGCACATATGTTTATATAGAAAAGCTGTATTAGTTGAATTAAGGAAAATCTCAGTGAGTAGAAGGACACAAAAGCCATTAACTGAGAACAAACATTAGAAATCAAGCATTCACCCAGGACCTGAACTTTTAAAATTCTGACAGCTCCTTCAGAAGACAGAGACCACAACATGTCCAATTAACAGAGCATCTGAAGTTACATAACAGGGATAAAGGGGCTCTGCTCTTTCTGTATGGGAGTTCTCAGGCTCTCCTGCTCCTCAGCCAGGATCTGTATTCACCCCAAGATCTGCATCTTTACAGACCTACAGCTACAATTAAAAAAAATCTGACTAGCTCTTAGCATTGTCAGCTGTAGCCACTTGTCTCAAAAATGAAGCCAAATTATGGAAACTACATGACATCTGGTCTCCTTCATGTGAATGCTAATATTAGAAAAAACTGTTTGCTGCTCCAATATTGCACACAGCATGACACAGGTAATAGAAACAGAGCATAATTTCCACCTCTTTCAGACTGCTCCTATAAATTGAAACTTAAAAAAATGATCTGCCAATTTCATTTTCTTAAACTAGCATTTTTTGTCAATTTTGGATACCAAAAGCCAGACTTTTAAAGAAATACAGGTACCTAATTCTCTTCAATTTCAAAGAGAACAAAGAAAGTTTGTTTCAAGAAAAGTTGCCCATGAAAATGCTAATAAATCATTTGTAATGCCAATATTAATTAATGAAATAAATTAATTTTGCTATATACTCACATGCCAGCACACACAAGTATTCATGATATTCATACATTTGAGTTAAATACAACACATTACTTGAGTTACTACTATCAAGTGATTTTCTAGTGCTGGCAATTATTTTGTATCTACTTGGCATGCACAGAGCTACAGCAGCTCCAGCCATTTCCCAGTCTCTGCTGACAAACAGGAGAAGGTCTCCACACCTATTATTCACTGCTGGTTTTCCTAACCTCTTTAATGCATTAATTCTTGAGGATGTTTTAGTTGATTTACATAAATACATCCTCCCCTCCTATTATGTTATTACATGCCTTAGATTATTTTTTACAAAGCATTACTGGGGATTATTTGCAGCCAACAGATTCAGGGAGTGCTGTCCTTGCCATACAGTCCAGAAAAACAGAGTTGACAACCACCCTGTTTCCATGGTCTCCCTACACAGATTGACATGCTGGTGTTTACACCCAAAGTACAGCAAGCAGCTGTTTTAACCCAAGACATGAGCCCAGCTATGGAGAGGAGGGTCTCACAGTGGGTGACATTTGCATCTGTTTTTTCTGATATAGACAGGAAGAAAACATTTATCAGTTGATGGATTTAGGTAGACTGAAAGGAGCCAGTAAAGCCCAACTGGAAAATCTGGGAAAATCAGGATGGTTATTAAAGGGGAGAGAGAAAGTGGCAAAATAGATTGCTTATATTTGTTTGATTTTCAGGGTTTCCCTTCATGTAACCACAATGTGATTAGGAGATACGCTGCTCAGCCCAGTGCGCAGGCAGGCAGGGCCACACTCTTGACTTCACATCCTGTATTTGCAGAAATCCAGAGCTAAAGACCCAAAACTCAAGGTCTGGGTTGCAGAACACAAAGCTGAATTTTCCTCATTCCATAGAGGTTTTTACATATGAAGCTGCAGGAGTCTTATCTTTGTTCTCTTCTTTGAGGGCTTAGTTCAAGGACCAGATTTCAAGTAGTAAATTTGGAGTAGTTTCACTTACTTTCACACCCAAGATCTCCCCAGGTTTGCAGCAGTTAGATTTATCTAGCTGTTTGGATCACTTCTGTATTTATTGTTTCATGTTACAAGTACAAAACTAGTGTAAATACCGTGAAGTAAAAAATTTGGCTTTATTTGGTATGTTTTGCACCCTCTCATTTCCTTTTGTTACTGACAGCATCCAGAGACTGCTTCCAGACACCCCTTCTGTGCCCATTTGCAGTTCCCCTGCCTCTGAGAGAAATCTTTAAGGATCGTGCAACTTTCCAATTTTAATATTTTCACCAAAAAGAAAACATGAAAATGCTACTAAGCATATTCCAGTTCCTACAGATTGCTACAATTGCCTTACTTATCCTCCTTTCATAGGATTAAACTATAGATACAAATATAGTTACTAGAATGATTTGTCTGGTTTTTCTGCTATTTCTAAAAATAGCACCCAGGAGATAAGAACAAATGAATTTGGAATTTCATCGAGGGACAGGATACCTCTTGGGCTTTTTAAGCCTTTAAAAATTATTTAGCAGTGTGACAGATGCAAGACTGACATCTCAATACAATGAAAACCTCAATTTATCCATGCTATCAGCAAGGCTCCAGTTATTGCATGATTCTGTAGCAATGCAGTTTGTTACTGAATTAAATCCTTCCTATAGGATAGTGATTAATAATCCCTGCTTTTGTTGTTTAAAACAGGTGTTTCAGGCCACAGAATGACAAAGATCAACTTAAATACATGAACAGAGTATAAATGTCTTCCTGAGTCTGCAGAACAACCTGAAAAAATTTAATGGAGAGGTCTGCTTCCCCCTAATCACCTGAAAGGGTTGTCACGTCTGGAATGGAAAGATAAGTTACAACATTGCCCTCAGTAATTATTTCTAGATGGAGAATTCCAGCAGAAGCATCCAGCTTTTGTTCTTAACCTCCAGTCCAAAGCTGGCCATGCAGTACAAAAAGTAATAAAAAATAGGATCTCAGAGGAATTCATTCTCATTATGAAAGTTTCATATTTAAATAACTTCAAATGTCTTAAGATTAATTAAGCTACTGCAGAATACCCAGTTTCTTCTGGTACATTACAGTTCTGTAGCAAATTTGGTGTAAAGTGTGGGTCCAGTTCGCAAAACGACGTTAGTGTCCTAAACACACGTGCACTAAGGTCCTGCATGTCTGTGCTGCAGCAGAGCACAACATCACACACCAGCCACAGTCCTGGTCTGGGTTTGGCAGGAATTCCCCTCACTGCCTTTCTTTTAGGGGCAAAGGGAACTCTAAAACCAAGGCATGAAAAGATACATCATGCCCTCCTCCTCCTCAGCTGAGCCTGCTGAGTGATACTGGCATCAGTCACTTCAGGAGGAGAATAAACCAACAGTTACTTTTTGGTGCATTTTTTATGGGGATTACAGCAGATAGATTGCAATGTCTCCTCCTTCTATCCAGCTGGAGATTCATGCAGTGCTTCTTGTCCTAGCAGACACTACTCTTGTCAGAGTACTGACACAACATGGATGCCTTTCCCATGGTTTATAAATCCTGTATTTTATATCCATGACCTTTGCACATCAAGCCTCAAAGAGAAAGCACGGCCTATATAAAATAAGTTTATACTTTGAAGACTTAAGACTTGCAAGTGAAATATATTGAGGTGCAAAGTCTTCACCAAAAAGTAAGTAGAGGCTTCTCAGGGAACTGGAAGTTGCCTCTGTGGAAGCAGCATTAAAGAGCCATTTTCCTTTAATCTGTAATGGCAAACTTCCTCAACAGCTGAATTCCTCAGAAATGAAGTGACCAAACTCCTGGGTGAAACTCCTGTGAGAAGACAAAATCACCCAACCCTACTGGCTTGAAACTCCTCATACAGATGAAATAAGGACCACAAACTCAGGTATAAGTGTTAAAGTAATTCAGCTGTGCTTTCCCACAGCAACAGTTAATAGGAATAAAGAATAGAACACAAAAGTAAGAGTGAAATAGGAGCTAAGAAAGTCAGGAAATAGAGTCTAAAAACAGGCATAGGAGAAGTCTGGCCTGTTACATGTGCCTCCCCTTGCCTTGTGAACAGGAGAGATCAGACCATTGGGTTCTGCAGTTTCAGTATCTGAGAACTGGGATATTATGCTAATAGCTGTGACGATAACATTTTATCTGGATTTCCAGGTCATTAAGGATGCCATCAAGGTCATCCACTGTAGGAACACACAATTCCCACTGAAGACACCTCACCGGAAGGTCAGATATTATTCAATCTAAGAAACAAGCCCTCTCTCTTGCATACCTGCCTTATTCAGGATGTGAGTTGCACAGTGAGGACTGCAAAGGGCATGAGCCCACCAGCCAGCTCCTGGCTAAATCCTTTCCCACAGCTGCATGAAAGGTAAGTAGTTCCAGGGGAATCAGCAACGAGTTTACTGGTGCAATATTCAGTAAATGTCGTCTCTAGTGCACAGTGTGAGAGACAGATCTGTTGCCATTGACCTTAATACTACCGATTACTGTGCGGTTTGTTGAGTAAGCACTGTGTAAGTGAGCAAGTCAGAAGCACAGGCTCTGAATAAAGATAACATTACATCAATATAGTGTTATTTTAAGCTTTTATTAGCAACCCAAAAGTATTTGTTAAACTAGCAGGAACTGCGCCATGGGAAGCCCTCTTTCACTCCAGTTCTAATGCCAAAATACCCTGCAGAATAATCTCAAGAGCTAAGACTGCAGAATCATATAAAACCAACATGGAACAGTTAGGGTTTGCATACACATTTTTAACCTTGTCATTCCCAGACCTTAACGGTTTTGGGGGGTTTTTTTAGATATTTTAGTTCTTTAAAAATTTCTGACCATGTTTAGTTTTAGTCCACTAACACCTATGCCTTTGCTGGAATTACTGTCTCTTAAGAAGGCATCCTCTGCAAAGCCAAAAATTTTGCACTGGTACAGAAGCAGGTAACTTTCATAACAGTGCTGAATTAAATAGTTTTAAGTAATTTTTCAAGAAGAAAAAAGATGTGGCAGGTTACTATTCCCAGTTTTAATTTGTGTACACAAAACTAATGATTCAACACGACCTAAATGCGGAGTGACACTTTCTGTTTGCTGAAAATGCAAATGGTTAAGGACCTTGAAAAGTGGCGCTCCTTGCAGAGGTCACCTCGCTGGTCTGTTATCAAAGCTTGCATAATGAAGTGGATGACACAGCCATTAACTTGCATATGGGCTTGTATATGTCAAAGCAGACCAGCTTAATCTAAAGGTGAATTCAATAATGTTATGCTGAATTGCAGTACAAAAAAAGCCTGCAAAAGCCTATGATTAAGGGTCAGCACATCTGGCTTCTGATTTGATGTCAGCTGCTAACCCTTCTTTGACCTCATCCCCTGCAGACTTTCTAACTGCCTATTACTAAGGATATTTTACAATGTCATCTTGCTGACTCTCACTGTGCACTGAGAAATACCATGTATCTTCACCTTTGCTAAGTTAATTTCCAAACCTCTTCAGTACACCTGGAAAACTAACATTTAATTTCCTAAACCTGCAGTAAATTGTCATCTCACATTGGGAGATGGTGAATGAAAATCGTAGGAAAGCTTATTTTTCCTTCCAAAATAACCACTCTGTCCATTAACCAGTGTGATCTCTCAAATTTGCATGCTTTTCAAAACAGCATTGGTGACAAAAATTTATTCATCCTTAGTGTAGCTGTGTGAAACAAACAGCAGAAGAAACTTGCTTACGCTATATAGGAAATCATTCACACCACATGAGATTTCCTACTTTACTGACTTTTATTGTTCTTCCATTTATTCATTTCCCTGTATTTGGCAGGTTGGTGTCCCATTTCTGTTGTTGATAGGCTGAGGCTTGTTTATGCTTTTGAGTAGGGCAGTCCAATTATGCCAAAAAATAAGGACAAAGCCAGTTGAGAGGCTGCCTCCTTCTGCATAAAAAAAGAAAAACCTCTCTCAACTTGCCTTTCCATTTGCATCAGAAAACAATCTGTTCATTAGAAACAGTTCATAATCTTAAATGTTTTTCTAAGCTCCATACCAACTGATTCTCATTACAAAACAAAAATTAAAATTTACAAAATTGAAAGGTAGATAATTACAGCAGAACACCCAGTTATTAGATCATTTCCAAGTACACAAAAGGAAGGAAATGAATGGTTTGTGAACACCCATATGCAATAGCAGACATTTCTCAGTGAGCGTAAATGAAAAGTTTTTCAGTACAATGAATGCCCCAAGGCAGCACAAGAATTTACTTCACAGGAGTAAAAAAGATACATGAATTTAATACCTAAATATTTTAGGAACACCAATCAGTTAGAACACACCTTGCAATTATTTGCACTCAATTTTGAGAAGAATGTGCTATAGGCTGACATACAAGAAAAAGAATTCCACCATTTCAAATAACACAATAGCATTCATACATATTTTTTATTCTAGTCAGATTTGTAAAAGCCTCCAAAAAAAGAAGCTATCCAATACTTGAGTTATTACATGCATCAAGATGCATAACATAAAAGAGATTTCTTTTAGAATTTTACCAGTGATCAGCATTTCTCACTTATTTTACCCTTTCCACCATATTTAGGGAAAATGGGGCTTAATTATGGAAGCTAGCAGCTGTTGTAGCTCCATAATGCATATAAATAAAACACCAAAAGACTGCAGGGCCTCCTTTTGGGGTTACTATTTTAATGAAGCAGTACCACAGTTCTAGCTCGTTCCACCCTTTCCACGGTGCATATCAGCAGTAAATCTCGTCAACTGCACGCTGCATCACTGAATTAAAGATAGAACCTACTGGGATGGAGCTGAAACCAATGTGAATTTAGAGCTATACCACATGTAGCAGGAGCAGGGAGTCTTGAGCAGGGACTGGGCTCATTGCCCACATCATGGCCTTATCAAAGTATCAAACAAATAATAAACATAAAAAATAAAGCTCAATAACTTCATTATCGGTATAACTAAACACAGTTTTCATAAACATATCAGGTTTATGCCTGCAAAGCCTTATAGTCACTTTTTCCTTTATTCCTCTCAGCCAAAAAGCAAACCTTCATTATCACTTAGAGTCCACCTGGTTCTCCAAACAGCAATTACACCACCTGCACTGCCATTCCACACTAGAGCAAGTTTAGTCCCACTTCCCTGTCATTTCTGCTAGACTGTAGCTGCCACCCAGTCTATCTGCCTCTCATTAGCAAAGCAGACCCTGGTAATAAGCAAAAGGACTCCTCATATATGGCAAAGAGACAGCAAAGACATGTGATGGATGTCACACTGCCACTGGCTCCTATGTCCATCTCAGCAATGCAAGCCTTCCATGAGCACCAGTAACTGTGCATGCACAGAACACACGTTTCCCCTGCTTCCTCAGCAGGCTGGGTTTGGCACATAAAGCAATCTCATTCTGTTTGTGTGAAAGTTTCATATTTTTCCCCATTATGAGTCCCCACAGCCCAGATTGATAGTAGACCCAGCTGTCCTTTATAATTACATTTTAATGACTTAGGATGGTTGTTTGCATTTTGGCAACTTGTTTAATAGTGATGACATTTAAATTGTCACAACTAGGCTTCAAAGTTATCAATTTATTAGATGATCAGGAAACTTCACACCTATGGCAGTGAGGTTTTTTGGCTGCAAAATCAGTAATCCATCAGCACACTGATTTATATAATGAGGTTTATTTCATAGGGATATGCTCTAGTTAATTCAGCCCTGAAAGGGATTTACTTGCATGAATTAAAAAGGTTCTGTTTACTTATTACTTTAGATTGACAGATACTCTAAAAACACACATATTGTGTTTTGTCTTCTGTTGCTTTTTCATTTCAGTACATTGGCTTTTCGTACACATATCCATTTATTTCTTCTTCTGCAAATGAACCTGGGATTTGCAGAATCACATATGATTCCTTCAGAGAAACACTTCTCTGGTACAGCAACAGAAGCACTCAAATATTGCATAGTTTATATTTTCGGTAGGTTTTTTTTTTGCTAAGTATTTCAACACCCATCCCCCAATGGTGCATCAAAACAGTTGTCCAACTCTTTATAAAATGTAGAAGTCATGAATAGCAGAAAAATTAACCCTGATTGCCTGGTCTAAATATCAGGTTTAATCATAGTACTGTCAGCTTCCTGGCACATACCCTACACAATGCTTGTTTACCCCTCATATTCCCTACTTCCCATTTCCAACCCAATGGTTTCAAAGTCTCCCTGAAGTCTCCCACCCAGCCCTATTTGACCTGCTGTTTAGAAAAGAACTAGCATATGATAGGGGCAGGTAAATCTCATGAGTTTCCTCACAAACCCACTGTTGCACAGCCCCAGCTCTGGAGGAGGTACAGCTACAAATGGGCAGTGCTGGACTGGTATCCTGCCATCTCTCTGGAACTGGAGCTCAGCTCCAGGACTGGCAAGCACACCCCAGCCATTCCCATCAGTGGCACAGAGCAACTCCCCTCACCAGGCAGGCTGACCACGGATGGCAGCTGCAGGACATGGTGGGGCTGGTGGTGCTGCAGCCCACAAGCAACCCACACTTCTGGCAGAGGAGACTGAAACTGGTCAGTTGATTTAGAAGTTACTGGGGGGAGCAGCATGCAGGTAAAATTGCCACACATTGATTTTTAGGAAATTAACTAAAACATGCTCATATGCATGATTGGTGATTGATATCAACAGGGATATGCCCGTCATCACCAAGGAAAGTAGCTCTGGCAGGGGCAGGAAGGGGACTACTGCTCACTGCCAAGTCCCTGATGTACAAATGGCACTGCTGACAGGCACCATGCAGATGCAAGCAAACACCCTGTGAGCTCCCACCTACCTCGGGGACTTGGCCCAGTATAGGGTGTGCCATACAATTTTCCTCCAAGAGAGGACTGGCTGTAATACAAAAGTAGGAGAAAAAAAAATCTAACTAATGTTCTTCTCTTGACAATTTTGACTGGCTTTTCCTCCTTATCAGTGGTATTACCTTCAAGCAAGCAATCATTAAGTAAACAGATCTCAAAGAAAAGTCATTTCAAGTACAGATTTCTTCCACTAAATTCCCTGGAGTGCCCACTCTGTAGCCCTTGGGCAAAATCCAGCATGAATTTATCTCAAGAATAGGCCAATGCTCATTAATCAAGCAAAGGCCTGGCTGAAATCCTCACAGGCGGCTGCGCAGAACGCCAAGTCACCTTGTTGTAACTGATCTAGGTACTCTGCAGTGCCAAAAACCAGAAAGCTGCCAGAGACCATTATATTACAGATGGAAAGCCAGTAAAGAGAACAAGGAAAGTAATTAAAAAGTATATTTCTCAAGCTCATTGGACATGGATCAAAACTCAAACACAGAATGAATAATCAAAATGAATGTGACAGGTAGCAGAAATACACATTAGTGAGCTGCTGAAAGAAAAAGCTTCAAATAGACTCTCACAAGTTTTTAGAAGAGGAGGAAGAGGTCCCCAGGGCAATCCCCATGGGAATTCTTTGACTCTGGGAAGTGGGAGGGTTCATCTAAGTAATGGTTGAAAAACTTGCCCTTCTACCTAGAAAGCTGGAAGATGCCCAGAAACCTGAACAAGTCCTAGAAAGTTTGCATGAACACCCCTGCAGAAGGCTGAGCATTATCTTTATGCCCTTGTACTCATACCTTGCCGATCGCAAACCCTCTGCCCTGATCTCTGCTCTGTTTCCAGGGGTGGCCTTTGAAGTGTGTGATTCCTGCAGTGGAGATGGCTTGTGGGACAGGGCAGCCCCGGGCTGTGTTACTTGTTCTAGCTGGGAGCTGTGCTGGCTCTCAGCACAAGCAGAGCACGATGTGAATCCTGCCTGCTGCGGCCCCACCCAGCCCGTGGAGACAGCCTCACCCCGATCCCAAGCATCCTCGCTGCTTTTGTTTAAAGAAGACTAGAAAGCTCCATCAGCAGAGGGCTGACAGGCAATCATCTTCAGCAGAGTGAAAAATAAACTGGAGTAGTAAGACAGCAACCTGTTGCAGCTGTTTGCTCAGTGAGTGCACCGTGGCAGAGCGTTTCTCAGCTGCATGTCATGACAAGCAGTCATGGGAGGACAGCGTGGAGCCATCTCCTGCTGCTGCTCCAGGTCTGAAGGAAGGCTGCCACCTGTTTTTCTTGGTCCGACAAAAAACACCACATCTGTCTTTGTCCTGAGGCGATCATTATGGCCGCGGCAGCACTACCACAAAAATGGGGGTGAAAGCTGCTATTTGAAGCTAAGCTAAAGACTGAGTCTTATTTCCTATACATACAGAGCAAAAAGCATCATCCCCAGCAGGCTCACCAGTTACTTCCACCAGCTGCTATCAGTAGGTTCCAGTGCTCTAGAGGCAGTTTAAAAAAAAAAAAAACCAACTCAATTTTTATTGAGCTTTAAGACCACTGCTTCTATTTCAGATCTGAATAAAGCATTGTGCTCCTGAAGGCTTGTCTGCTTTTCCCATCTATTCTAGCTGACCAAATACAATATATTATATTTGCCAGAAAATTCTGCTTTATCAGGTTAGAGTGAAATTTCTCCTGAGAGGAACCTGAGTAACACTCAGCTACAAAATATAAGCTCTCAGGTTTGGTGATATTCAGTAGTTTTATGTAGCTTGATTATAACTCATGCATTATTTTCTACACTAAAAATGCTTAAGTGCTTCAAAAACCTAATTTGCTCATCATTTATTTTACTTTACTGCTTTCTACAGCAGCTTTGTAATTTCTACTGAATGTTGTAAAAGCCAATAATTAAAAAAGTGAAAATAACGCTTCAATAGAGCTTACCAGCATTGAATTGCCACTTTCAGATTCACTGCCTTGAATATCGTATTTGCCTCTCCCTTACTCTGGGTTGTTCCAGAGTGAAGGGGACCCAGCCCCAAGGTACCTGAGCAAGGCGCAGGGAAGGTCCATGGGCAGCAGCTGGTTCAAGCCAAGAGTCCAAAACACAAGGCAGCCCATGAGGATGAGGCAGGGCAGAGGCAAGGGCAGGAAGTCAAAACCAGGCATCACACCTGGATGGAGCTGTTTGGAGACAGAACCATCAACCGAGGGCCCATGGCCAGGGCAAGGCTGGGGGACAGCTGGAGACCAACCCTGATCCAGGCCTGCTCAGAAAAAGCCCAAAGCCCTCGGGCTGACCTTAAATGGGGCTCTGGGCCCACAGGCAGGGGGTGTGGCTGTGGGGACCCAGCTGAGGCTGGTCAGCACCTATTACGGCCTAATTAAGGCCTATCAGTGCACTCTGAGCTGTGACAGATGCCTTCATTAGGCTTAGTTTTGTTAAATAAAACTTAATATGTTAAAGACAGCTTTAGGAAGTTGAAACCAACCAACCAACCAAAACCCCCAAACAAATAATCAAGGCACATTTCAATATTATGGATATTATGGCATACTATGTCTCCTCTGGGATTCAAACTTCCAAGGGAAATAAAGCTTCCCTCTTTGTATGGAAACAGAAATAAAAAGACCAAATTGTGAAGTAAATTTTTTGAAGCAGTCTTCTGCTGGTATCAGCCCCTCTTCCAACTGCTTCCTCACCCCTGCCTCTGCCTCTCAGCCTCTCTGCAGGGGTCAAGACTTAGGCTAGAGAGCACATACGATGTAGGACCAAGGTTAGCATAAAAAACAAAAACATGCAGAGTCTGAATTCTGCTCGTATATCCAGAAGAAAATGCAGAGCAAGAAAAGACTTCCAAGAAAGGGCTTAAATGTAATTTCTGGTGAAATTACTGTACTATCTTTGACAAATCCTTATTTACAAGGAGTGCCAGATAAGGCCCTCTGGTATTGTCTCTGGATAAGCCCAACTTTGAGAGCCGGGAACCTGGGAATACAGTAAATTGACATTTCATCTCCCTTGGGAAGGACATTGCTTCCACTGTCCTGGCATCCTGCAGGCCAGTGGAGCACACAAATGTCACCAGAATACAGACACATCCTTGTTATAAAGTAGTTCAAATTTCATAAAAAACTGGATCAAAACCCATGTTTCCGTAACGGAAAACATTATGTGAATGCTTTATAGAAATGGGAAATAATCACAAAATTTTCACAACTAGAGTATTAAGAAAACTTCCCTGCCAGCAGCAGAATATAATTTAACTTCATGATTTTTATAAACCGTGAATGATGAGATGTAAATTATGCTGCCACTGAAAAAAAAGAACTGTATTCAACAGAATATTTTCTGCCTACAGTATTATTATGAGTAACAACTTCTTAACTGTTATTCCTGTGGTCAAGCAAAATGAAGATAAATGTTTGCATGTACAACTTTTAAAATCAGTTTTAGATGACAGCAGATTACTCTTTTGTTACTTCATACCAAGTAACTTTTTACATTATCGTTTGTTTCATCAGTGATGTCACATTATATTCTCTTTGCTTTTGATACCTTTTTTAGAAAGCCCTTCGGTTGCGTAGAAGGATTGCCTGGTACCCTTTTCTTGGCATAGTTCACACATTCATTCCCTTAACACTGCCTTTTAGTCTACTCCCTTCTCTTCTGGTTACATACATCAGCTGAGGCTTTTGAGCTTTTTAAAAATACTTTGGCTTAACTGAAGTGTCTCAGTGCAGTATGGAAGTATCTGGATAAGCAGGAGGTGACTGATCATCTGATCAGATGCCTTTGGCTGTAAGTATTGGGAAACATTTTGATGTTGGTCCGCTTCTTCCAGCCTACATTAAGACCAAGACACTCCTTTAGTTTCCATCTGATTGTTTCATCTATGTCTTCTGGGAGTCTGTATGAACAAATCAAGAACCTCCAGGATATATTCTGTTTTATCTCTATGAGTTGGAGAGAAGGGATCTCTATTTTTCCCTCCATTTGTCTATATTGTATTACAAAGTTACTGTGTTAGTGATGCTGGCAGCTGAACAGGAGAAAGTAACCTGCCAGCAAAGAACAAGTTAGTAGAGGTGGACTACGTAGTAAAAACATAGTTAATGTCAGATCAAAGACTCTGAAAGAGTAAGCCCTGAATTCATACAAAACATTTGCTATCAGATCTTATTTCCATCTGTCTCTCTCAGAAGGGCTTGTCTCCACAGTTTCCAAGGCATTATGTTGTTTTCAGAACCAGAATGGTAGCAGTGGTACAACAGCTGTATATAAACTAATAACATGTTTAAACTGATCCTTTGATCATCTGTATTTTGTTAATTTTCTGACAGACTCATAATATTCGATGTATCAAATTCTGGGTTCCCGCTTCTCTCTTCTTCTGCTATTTGTAAACACTGTCACGTACTGACAGTCTAGGAAAGCCGCAGTTCCTTTGCCGTAACTACACTCCGACATTCTTGTTACATTTGCAGGCTAGTCCTAACTAGTTCCTTCAAGATTAACATAAACAGTGTTTCAAATGTGTTGCCATCAGATTCCCAGCATTAATTAGAAAAATATCCTTCAGATATGGATTTAATTTGCATCCATGCATTCATAGCAGGATGTTCCTTTGCAAGTGTTACATGTTGAAAAGTCTCCATATAAACCTCAGAAAAACTGAGTATTCTGAGATCTGCTCTACTGCTTCTAAAACCTGTTTAAACCTTGTGCTATTAAGCAAGGATCTCAATGTCACTTTTTCATTATGGGTCAACATATGACTAAGCTGTATGTTTACACTGATAATAGCTGTATGATAAATATTTACATGGATTATATAGTTAGCAGTAAGGCGTAAGCAGTGCTAACCGTATGCGTCACTCCTGTACCAAGAGTACACGGGTTATGAAAATGATGCTTTTGGTTTTTTCTACTTTATTTTCCTTCCAAGTATTGAATTCTCTTTCTAATCAGGCCAGACATGGCCAGGAAACAGAACCTGTACTGTCAACAGTTGCTTAAATGGAAAGGGATATTGTCTCACATTAATTCAACCAACCTTTTATGTGTCAGGCCTTCAGTTATTCTTACTCAAGAACATTTTTCATGCTGAGGAAAGCTGAGTAATAGCTCGTATGGCACATGTATATAAAATTTAGAATTTGTCAAAAAAAAAAAAGTTGTAATATGTGAACAGTGTTTCTCATTTCATTCAATTTTATTGGTAAGAAAAATTAACATTCAGACAAAAAAGTACAAGAAATCCATGAGGTGAATGGTGGCATGAGATTAAAGAAAGAGAGTAGCAGGTGTTTCTTTTTTTTATTCCAACCAGCTATTTATTTAAGTATAAAATAACCCAGAAGATCTGGTGGGATTTTAGTAAACTTTGTGTAGAACAAGGAAAAAAACCCCAACTTTTAAGAACTTAATGGGTATAAAATCCCGCACTTGGGTAAAGAGTACAAGAACAATGGTGGGTTATTTTTTTAAACCTAGCTACATACGTGGCCCATTAATTATAGCATGAGAACACATTATTCATTTCCTTAGCTTCCCATTGTTCCTGTGACTTGTTATCCCTGCCATATCATTAAGGATCTGAAAAGAGAGAATAGTAATATATGATTGCTCAGATTGACCCACGAAGGAAACTACAATCTTCTAGGTCCCAGAAAGGAGCCACAACCTCAGGACTTGCACATCCAGTAATAAGATCTGGGCCTGTATTGAGCCAATAAAGATGGCATCTTTAAGAATTATGGACTGAAGTTATGATTGCCTGAAAACGGAGTATGCTGTTACAGAAAATGGTGCCAAATGTAGAAAACCTGGTGTTGGATAGAAAATCCATCAGTTCAGGCAGTTTTAACTCCCACATCCTGTGATTTCTATGAATTATTATGATTAGCATTAATTGAGGTAACAGATCTAAATGTGCCAAAAGTAAGGAGCTTAAGGTAACATGTCTAAATGGTGGCACACACTGAGCCTTGCCCGCCTCTTTTGGCTTCTGTTCGTTCTTGGAAGTGAGGACTATGCTGAAGTTGCTTGTTTTGGCAAAGCCTGCTCCTTTAACTTGATCTCCACCCTATTTCTAGGAATTCAGCCCCTTTCATGCCTGCCAGTCTGCTGAGCTGTGTGCTGTTTTTGGAAGGGAAGAATGCAATTTTCTTATAACTTCTATGACATATCTGTACAAGTTGCCAAAATGTTCTATGAAACCTGAGTGCCACATAAATGACAGCAAAATCAGGCCATTTACATGTAGCTTTGGCTATGGGTTTTGTATGATTCATTTCTAGTCACATATTTGCACCATCAGCTTGCCAACATTTCTATGAGAACCTATTATTTCAGGCATTTATAATTTGCTCAGTGTATTCCCTACTGAATATTAATAACAAAGCTCACAGTCTGGAAATCTGTGTCAAATTTGGGAAATAATACAGTAACACCGGTGACTAGTACTCTACACAAGTGAAACTAACACAGTTTTTAGCTGTGCCAGGAGAGGTTTAGGTTAGACATCAGGATGAAATTCTCCACAGAAAGGGTGATTAGACAGTGGAATGGGCTGCCCACGGAGGTGGAGTCACCGCCCCTGGAGGTGTTTTAACACAAGACTGGATGTGGCACTCAGTGCCATGGTCTGTTTAACACGGTAGCGTTTAGTCATAGGTTGGATTTGATGATCTCTGAGGTTTTTTCCAACCTTGTTGATTCTGTGATTCTGAAATGTCTTCATCTAACTGCTTTTAACGCTTGCAAAAAAAAAAAAGTCCTCGAACTATAAAACTTATAGAACTAGTTACTGTTTTGCATGTGCAGTAAAACGCTTTCAAAGGAAACCTGATTATGTATTTTAATAGTGGGCAGTGCCAGTGAGTGACCCATACCCGCCCCGAGACACCGCCTCAGCCACACCGCCTCAGCCACGCCGCCTCAGCTTTCCCGCCTCCGCCCTCAGCCCGCCCGCGCACGGCGGCGCAGGCGCGCTGCGTTCCCCGGGCGGGGCCAAGGCCGCTCACCTCGCCGCGGACTGGCGGCCGCGGGTCACGTGGGGCGGTGCGAGGGCCCGGTGCTGCCGCCGCCGGAGAACGTGAGTGCAGGGAGGGGGGGACGCTGGAGCCGCCGCCGCAACCTCCTCCACCTCCTCCCCGTCCCTGTGCGGCGGCTCCTCCTCCTGCCGTGCTCTCCTATTCTGCTTTCCTGCCCTCCTCCTCTCTTGCCTTTGCCGCTGCCTCCCGGCGGAGAGCGGCCCCCCCGGCCGTGAGGGGCGCGGCCCACGCCCGGGGAGCGCCGCCCTGCTGAGCCGGGGGTGCTCGGTGCAAGCCCCAACAAGCGGGGTCGGGGCTGGGTAAGCTGCCCTCAAGGTGCGCTGTGTAGGAAGTTTCCCTTCGCAGAACTTAGCTCGTTCCCCGCCGCTGTAAGGAGTGGTGGTGGGAATTACGGAGGTGAAGGGGCCTTAGAAGTCGCATCCCGAGTATTTCACGGTTTCACAGCCGTTATCTTTATACGCACACCCACCCTCGTGCCTGGGGACTCGGTTCTTGGGAGCGCTGTCGGTGCGCAGGAGCAGCCGAGTGTGGGGAACCCGCGGGGCTTATCCGCAGCCACACCCGCACATGTGCTGTGCTGCTCACAGCCTCCGCAGTTTGGGTTTGTTGCTTTTATTTACCCCATTTTCTAAAGCGGTATTTTTTACAAATACTATAAATAACTTACTAAAAAAAATCAATAACTGGCCAGAACTATATCCCTTCCTTTGTTAAAACTACGAAACAAAAAACCTACCCCCAAAAACTGCAAATAACTTGCACCTGTATCAAAGAAGACGCAGTGGCAATTGTATCTTGGCTATATTTGGTAAGCTTTCTTACAGTTGTTAGAACACCAAGTTTAAGTAATTCAGGTGTCTATAAAATGTAATTAACAATACCTGAGCTGGTTTGGTTTCCTGAAGTAGCACAGTGATGTTCTTCCTGGAACTGCTTTTTTTTTATTGACATCGATTGGAGGTGTTGACAACAGTAGTGTAACACTAATACTAGAAAGCATATGTTTCTGAATTGTTTGTAGATTTAACCAATATTATTTAAAATGGATTTTTTCAAAAAGTGAGTTTCCTCATTCTTCCTTTCTCCTACACACTGCAGATAAATTTTCCTTCAAATCTACCAAGGAATGCTAGGATTGTAAGAGTTGTTGCGCTTCACGCTTCTGAAGTGGAGTCAGGCAATTTTTGATGGTTTCATTTTTAATAATGTTACAAAATTCTTACAATAAAGGAGGATGCTCTTTTAGTATGATTATACAAGTGTAACAATTGCAATCAAGTGGAAAAAAACCAACAAACCCCAACCAAAGCCCAAATCCCTGACCCTAATTAGAGTTAAATATCTGTGAAGTTAAAACTCAGCTGTGGCCTAATATGAAGTTCACTGTTGTTTTGATATATTTTTATTTTAAGCTATGACATACCCTTACCTTTACAAGTACAGTGATATTAAATATTTATGACTACTTTATTTTTCCAACTTCAATTAGTGTAGATGTATCCTGGTGTTTTGAGAGGCAGTTACTAATTACTGTCTGTTATGAGAGAGATTTGACCTAGTCCCTTGGGTTCTTTCCTGTGAAAGCTGTCTCATTTGTTTCGGGATAAGGTGGCCAAAATGAATCTTGGCATGTATTGTTTAACATGTGTATGTTTTTTGTGAGTAGTAATTGTTACACCCTTCAGAACACAATTTTCAGTTTTAAGTTGAAGTTTTTAGTTTAAAAGCTTATTTTGTTAAGGACTTCCTCTTTTAGTGGTACTTAAGAGGATTAAAAATCTATAAAAGATTTTCAATTTTCATGCTGAAGCAGATATAAGAGGCAGAAGAACTTCTTTATTCTCACAGAAAGCTTTGAATTAAATTTAAAATGTTGCATAATAAAAAAAGACTGTGATATAGCCATTTATGAAGTCATTTAACATTGATATTTAACTTTGTATTGTCTCAGCAAGGGAGTTACTGACTTAAATAGTTTTAAAACATTTTTATTACAGATGGGTGACTTCTCTCACCAGATTCTGAAATGCTGTGTCTTTTCAGTCTACCATTTAGTATTCCTTTGTGAAGGAAAGCCCTTTAAAGGCATATTTGATGAGTCCAGAAGTTGTTCTTTATGAAGTAATTAATTCTATAATTAAGTCAGAACCTTGTCTTTGTTACGAACTATGTAATTGACTGTACATTTCAGAGCTTATTGTAGCTGACAGTTTGCGGCTGACCTTCTCCTTGCATACTTATTAAATATAAACAGGATGATTCATTGTATTTCAATTTTTAGGGTTTTTTTTCCTTTTCTGTTAGGCCTTTTCTCCACCCCCTTCCAAAGTTTGAGGGCCACAATAAAAGTGTTTACAGTTTGCTCCTGCTTCCTTTGCCCTCTTTTGCCCTAAAAACAGTTTCTGTCTTTACCTGGAGAAGCCTTTGTATCCTGAGGTATCTTCACAGACAAGTAGTGGGGGCCTAGTAGTGTTGAGGCTTATCTGTATTGTGGAATGGTTGTGCTTAGGATCTGATACTCACCCTTTATGTTTCAAGTGTTTTTGACATTGGTCTAGCTCTAATCTGGTCGTGTAGGCTGAATGCACAATTTTTTTTCTGGAGTGTACTTGATTTTTTCATAAACATAAATCAAAATTTCAGGGTAGTTATGTCTGTTTTGGGGAGAGCAAGGGTACAGGGAAATTCTTTTCCTCTAAATGCAAATTACAGCTATAGGAAAAGACAGTAGAACACTTCATTTTAACTAGTGTTTACTAAAATATTTACTTTATTAAATGAGGTTTTTAGTAATGTGAAGTCATAGTATTTTATTGTTGCCAAGTGAGTGAAGGGGGTTGTCACAGTAAAAATAAAAGTTTAAATGCTTTTTACTTGGTTAGTACAAAACAAACAAACAAATTCCAAGAATATTTAGTTCAGACATTTATCTTGAGTAGGTGACAAAAATGCAGACACGTGGCAGCCTGGATGCAGGACAAATGTCCATTTCAAATCTCTTCTGGAAATTTGTACATTTTGAAGTGGGTGGCATGTTTTCAAAAAACAGAAAAAGGAAAAAGTGCTTCATTGTTTCAAGCCTCATTTGACTTTTAATAAACAGAGTAGAGGCTGAGGAGGAATGTTCAAGCAGCTGAAAGCTCTATATGTTTTAAGGGAGTTGCATTCCAGAAGGTTCTCAAATAACTACTGTTTTCTTTCTTATATCTTTTTCCCTTCAAATCAAACACGTAATGTGTTTTGGCTGACATTTTTGATTGCTCCCAGTAATGGGAATGCTTTATGATAACTAGCACTGCTGAGATCATAAAGCATTCCCAGTCCTGTTCCATGATTATTGTCTGGATATGTGCTGGATGAGGGTTTCTTTTCTTAGGTGCATGGGTGTTAAAAGTACTTAAATTGGAAATTTAAGAGTATCAGAAGCAGAGATGGAAACTTTAAAACATGAGACTATTTGGCAATTTGAACAAAATGGTATGGCAAGATTTTGAGGTTTCCACATAACTTGCATTTAAAGGATGTTCACTTTTAAATTCTAACAGTTTTTGTGTGGACTGTTCTGTGATGAAAAAGATGTAACTGTGTCAGTGGTACAGGAAAAGTCAGAGGTCTCGGCAGAAGATTGTAAGAATATTTGGAGATGTTGGTCTGCCTGATATCAGAGCAAGTAATGTGGAAAAAGAGAATGACATTGATAAACTTGTGATTAACTAAGGTTTTTTTTTTTTAATGTTGACTTTAAAGTCAAATACTGACAGTGTTAGTTATCTGCAATGACCAATTTACACTTTAACAGGCTGGTTCATTTGAGCTCTGTGGGGGCTACAGCTGTGGTCTCTGGAGTTAAATTGTGATCATTAGAAACTGGGTTTGGAAGGCACCAGTGTAGGAAGTTATATGTTCAAGAGGCCTGGTATAAAGTACATTTCTGTTGTTTTCACTTTGTTTTGGACAAGTCTCAGGCATTATGTAGGATCTCCAAGATAATAACATGGGAAAAATGCAGTGACTTTCATTGTAATGTAGCAAATACATTTTACATGCATTCTGGTTTACTGTAGTTGTTTTGAGGATAAAAAAAAACCAACAGGTTTTTTTTTCTTCTCTTAAATTGCTATAATAAGCATAAATATGGTTTAAAGAGAAATGCAGAGACTAGAATACTTAACTGTAAGAAGTGGCATTAATTAATTCTGTGTGTGAACTAGCATGGAGCTACATGCTCCTCTCACTTCAGGATAAGCAGAGAAGGTAGGCTGGCCACTACCTGGTCATCTTTGATGTTCCACCCTGTGCAGGTCTCCCAGGTCCTTTTGCTGTTACGGGGTAACATCATCCAGAGGTGTTTTCCTTCTTTTCCATGTGCTCACTGACTTCATGGAATGCAACCAAATACCTAAATAAAAATGTTTAGTAAAGTGTTTGCAGGTGTAGCAATGGTCTGTAGAAATGTGAAACTTAGTAAATCCTCACAGACACAAAGGAGAAGGTTAAGTTTTGCATCTTGAGCTGTCCTTTATAAATGTCTAATTTTTCTTCCTGTCCTCTAGAAGAATTAGATTGTTGCTTGTTTATCTAATAAAAAAGTTGAAGAGGAATCATTTCATATGATGAATTGGAAAGGCATTTAAATAAAAAATGAATGTATTATCAACTTTAACTATTTTGTGTATAGTGATAAAGAATGTTAATAGGGTGTTGAGAATTTTGTATATATCTCAGTATTTCAGGTGGTTTCATTTGAAACCTGGTGGCAGAGTTTTGAAGAGTAATTGTGTTTTGCTGGTTCTACATAATTGATACTTACACATGCAAGAATGTGTTGTGTATCTTCAGTAGTTCTGCAAAGAAGGGGCACCCTGGAGAGGAGGAGAGGCTGTGCTGTTGTTGGGCCACCTTGCAGAGTTTTCAGAAGTTAAAGCAGGACTGGCCAAGTTGGGGTAGCCTTTGGAACCAGCTTGAAATCCTGGGTCTCTTCTTGTCTTCCACGGGTGGCTCCACGCTCTGGAAACTCCACATCCCCTTGTCTTGTGTTGTCCGGTGCAGCTTCATCCTTCCTTTCTTGTCAGTTCCTGTCAGTAACTCTGTTTCTAGCCTGATCTATTTCTGTAGCTCTCTTTAATCCCCTTGTATTTTTCTGGCATAAATAAAGCAGAGATAAAAATTTTGTTCTAACTCTTTAAATTTTATATGCTGGTTTTGTATATGATTTCCTCCTGTAGTTTTCTTTTCTCGATCGCATACTTCTAAACTAAACTCTTTATCCTAATCCCTAGGAAAGCAGTAACAATTTCCAAACTGCACTTAGGAGTACTTAGCTGTGTCTCTGTTACTTTTTTGAAATTTTAACTTTTAGTTTTCAAGCTTAGCTTGTTTTGAATATTTGTAAAAGTCGGAAAAATCGTCATTAAAAAAATTTAAATATGTAGCAAAGATAGGAATCCTGGAAAATGAGTCTCTAGAGTAGAATTTTAAACTGTTTTCCTTCCTGAAATTTTAATTATTGAGTGAATCAGGATTAATGAGAACACGTCTAGAACACCCAGGTATTTTATGGATTAAGTAAAGCCTGTCCAGGGATGTGAAAGAGAGGTTGCAAACTGCTTTTTCTCACAATGCTTGTCTGGATTATCTGTATAAATCTCTTTTATTTGTGTTTTGTATCATTTTACAAATTATGGTTTTTTTTTTCCTCACTTGCATTTTTGTTCTGATCCATAAAAGGTCTCAGCTGATTACCTTTATGAATTTTTTGTGTTTAAAAATCCCCAAAAAACAGTGATGAGCTTTAAAACACCCCTATATGTCTGTAACAAGTTACCTTCTTTCTTTCAGAATTTCCAAAACTTGTATGGTTTTAAATTGAACAGAAGACTGGAAATTGGAATAATCTTCACATTTCTTTGAATAAGAAATAATAATGGAACGAAGGCAGAGAGGAGTCAGTGCTGGACTGCTTTTGCTGCTTTATCAAATTTCTCAAGTTGGACTCCAGAACATTCCTTCTGTTACCCTTGGGGTACTTGTACTGAATATTTTTCTCTTTCTGAATCCTGTGAGGCCACTGTCTGAAGTGTGTCTCAGTGTAAATGAAGCTGTCCACAGAAAGAACTGGCAGCGTTTGCTGCTTGCTCCTTTCCACCATGCAGATGATTGGCATTTGTATTATAACATGATTTCCATGCTTTGGAAGGGCATAATGCTGGAAAGAAAGCTTAAGAGCATATGGTTTGCCTACATAATTGCAGTATTTTCACTACTGATTGGAGTAGTTTACATGGTGCTGGAACTCCTGCTTGTGATAATTCTGGATGATCCTTCCTATGAAATGAATTGTGGAGTAGGTTTTTCAGGTAAGACACAGAGTTGGTCCAATTTACATATGTTAAATTAATATGTATAGTTGCTATATAACAATAATTGTAAATTGCAGAAAGTGGATAGGTGTACATCTGTATATATGGATGACTGTCATGTCAGTAAGGTTATCCTGTTTTTCAATTTAAAGTACGTACTCTGGCTATGAACATTATGTAATTCAGTTCTTGTGATTGACAGGGACTTTACCTGAGAACATGAAAATATCCATCATCCTGGTAGAATTGTGTTTTCTGTGTAATATCACTGGTTAATTGAAGTCTGAACTCCTAATTTTCTGATGTTAATACTGCTCATCAGGTGGCTTCTAGAAAAGCATATCCGTTTAAAATTACATGTGCCTGTCTTTGGAGAGACTCCCCTAGATTTCCTCCTGCTAACAACATTAAAAACACCTGATTTTGATAATCTTCTTTCCAGTAATGGTCTTGTCTTCTCCTTTAGGAGATCAGTTTCAAGTCAGTAAACTCCTTCTCTTTACAAAAGTCTGCAGTCAAGTAGAAAAGTAGCCCTTCTTTTCTGGATAAGTAGGGGATTTCCTTGCTGTCACTGGGACCTAGCTTTAGAAGGCAAGCCCTCTTTCTCAGCCTCTGAAAAAGGTGCTGCAACACATCTGAGGATTCCTTGTGTTGTTCTGGTTGGTATGAGTTGGAACATCCTGAGAGTTGCTCCTCTGGACCTCCAGATATTTTCTGGTCACCCCCCTTTGGTTATAAGACGTGCCCAGTTCTAATATCAGCCTTTCTGGGGGCTGTAGAGGCCCTGAGTGCAGCGTCTTTCCTTGAAGGGTTTGGCTGCCTGGGCCAGCCTCGATGTGCCCATGTCAAAACTTGTTCACTTTTCAAGGCTTTTTTCAGACCACTGTGAGCTTTCTCTTGAGAGGAACTTTTTCATAACACTTCCAGTAAGTTCTCTGAATTCATTCCATCATATCAGGTGGTGGTTGCATGATAAAACAGTTGCAGTCAGTTAGAAATGAATGATTATTTACTGTGATTAAAGGTGATTTATTTACTTTTTTTTCAGAACCAAGTGATTCTGGAGTATGTGTAAGATGATTTTCCATTAATTCAGAATCTGAACCTACTGTTGAGCTTTACACATCTTTGTTTGTCTTGTTTTCAGTAGTGGCTTTTCTCACCTCACAGAACATTTTTTTGAGTTCACTAATTTTGTCAATTATTTCAACTAGAACTCCCATTTTAAATTATGAATAGTTTTGAATACCTGATTAGCTACAGTGAGCAGGCACATTAAAAAAACAACTTAGATTTGGCTGTTACAAAAATACGTAATTTTTACATCCTTTTTTTTTTGTAACTCACTGAAAAGTATCACTGAAAAAAACAGAACTGTTGTTCTGGCATGCAGCAGTATGCTTTGTGGTGCTTTGAAACTGCATGGTACTTCAAATTGTTTGTGTTTCTTTGTTATTTGTGCACAAGTACTTCTCTCTTCATGTGCTTTCTTCTTGTTTGCAGGAGTCTTGTTTGCTTTGAAAGTTCTAAACAACCATTATAATCCAGGAAGAGTGAGCAGCATCTTCGGATTGCCAATATCCAGTAAATATGCTTGTTGGGTGGAGCTGGTGGCTATTCATTTAATCTCCCCAGGGTAAGTGCATTTAATATTTCAAAGAAAGGAGATGAGATTTGGGCTGTCTGGAGTAGTTTGAAATGTATCATGAAGTGTGAGTAGTGTTAGCTGGTATCCCAGTGCAGTGTTGGGGCTGCAGTCTGCTTTTTCCTTAAAAACCTCTATTTTGAGTACATATCAAAATAAAAACCTGCAATACTGTTCCCAGAAGGTGTAACAGTATTTGAAGGAAGATAACAAAAGCTGATGGACAAGGAAAAGGAGATGTGCCTTTTCAACCAGGTAACTAAACCCCTACACCTTAGTGCCAAGGGCTTCATTAGCTGAGCAGCATTCCTCTGTTTGCTTGCCATTTCCGTCCTAGCCCACTCTGGCTTAGTCACTTCTAATTTATGATAATTTTATCATCCAGTATTCTGCAAATTTTGTGCAGTGTCACTGTCCTGCTGTGCTGCCGGTCATCTCCCTCAGTTTCCCTGTGTGCTCTGTGCCAGAACAGTTCATCTGCCCCTAGCTCTGTGAGAACAGGGCCTTGCTCTTCTTTGGCAGTTGATTTTTGTAATCCTATTTGCAAATCAGTTCTTTTCCTGTGTAATATTTTGTAAGTGTGCATCACACTGGACAATATGAGCAAAGTACAGACACAAAACCTATGAACTAGCAAATCACAGTTTATATACAATTTCCCACTTTTCAGAAAGATTAAAAAAAAAAAGAGCTCAGCAATACTGAGATGTTCCTTGTCAGATACTATGATATACAGATAGAAGATTTCCTAGAGCAGAAGGAGAATTCAAATATTGCTTAGGTTAAACTCTGGTTTTATTGCTTTATGCCTGGCTGCTCGATTGACTGCAGCAAGGATTAAAGACAGAAGAATGCTCTGCCTAAATGCAATTTTTTTTTGTGAGCCGCATGGCATTGCTACAAATATAAAATGAAAGCTTTCAGTGCATTAAAAACATTTTTCTGAAAAATATAAATGGTTGTTCTAGCTGAACATAGTTTTTATTTGGTGATGTGTTTAACAATACTGTTTATTATTAAAGAACAGTGAAAGAGTGTTATGTATGAAGTAAAACTATATCACACTGTTTATGGTAGAGGAAAAACATGATTTCAGAGGTTGGGTGCTGTTCTTTTTCAGTTGCATTACTGTAGAAATGTGTTGGGTAGAAAGTGGATAGGAAGTCCAGAAATAATATCAAAAATGTTTGTAATTTTGTGGAAGTTTAGATTGCTACCTCATCTAAACCTCTACAGTGATCTCTACAGAGGGCAATTTCACAGCACTTAAATGATAGTGGGGGCTACAGAAAACAAGTACTGATCTCCAGAAATTCATGTCCTAGAATACAACATGTTTAATTAGTAACTGCCAACTGCCTTGCAATGAACCATAACAATTGTAGCTCTCACAGCATTGCTCTTACATGCTCATCTGTGTGCTCAGGGCAAGTTGTAGTATTTGAAGTGTATGTTTAACTGGTTCCTTTTGTAGACCAAGTTGCATCTTTCAGTTTGGATAGATAAGAGGTCAGTGATTGGGGCAGAATTCTGTCCAGTCAGAAAGCCATGCAGAAAATTTGGATCTGCCTTATTGAATGGACTGATGTAGCAGGTTCACCTGAGAATCCATAACCACTGAAAGATCCAAGAGTAATATTGAGCCTATTGAAAACTTTGATCTGTGTGCTAGGAGAGGATTTAGGAGTTTACTATTGTCTAATTATTTTCTTTCTCATGAATGTTTTTGTTCTGGAAAAATTTTGAAGTGTATTCAGTATCCTTCTAATCTTCACCTTCCATAAAGTAAGGATATTGAGATGTAGGCTTTGTTTAGCAATCCTTGGGATTATCTGCTTAATGGAAGAACATATATGTGAAAAGTTACTTTGTGTTTAATCTGTGCCTCTTCCAGAATTGGGCAGATACATGAGATGAATCAGTATCATGTTGGTGATTTCTAGAGTAGGTGATTTTTAAGTATTTTTAATTTTCTGAGGTCAGACATTTTCCAGGTCGGGCATGCATTTTTCATAAATTTGGAAAATCTGTTCCAGAAAAATCTATTTGGAAAATTATTTCCTTATAGATACTTTATTTTGGTAACCACCTTTTACCTATAAATGTTCACATCAGCATTTAAGTGTTACTCTTATAAGAGTTGTTGGTTACTGATGAGAGAGAACTGCAGCTCACCATGGCAGGATACAAGTTTGTGGTTAAGTAGGTGGCAAAAGAGTGAATTTAGATTTGATCTTTACCTCCCTCTAGTGACATGTGCATTTTCCTGTCTCCTTTTACCACTGGTGCCTGGAAATTGTCTTGGCGTGAGCACTTGTGCCATCATGTGTAGAACTCCTGCGGATCGCTGACCCGAATGTAAAAATAGATGCAAACATTACACTTTGTACATTAAACAGAGGTTTCATTTCTACTTCATAAAGGAAAAAGGCTCATTTTAGTTCATATTATTTAAATTTTTTGACAACCAGTATAAATGAGTTATTCCGAATTGCACATACTGGGAAACTTTAATGTTTAGTGTATTGGCTTCTGTAACTTCGTAATAGAGGTGAAAAATTTGCAGCTAGTATTAACATCTGCTTAAATTGATAAGATTTTCTCTTTAATTTATGTTTAAACGTGTTTAAACACAAAAGAGATTAACTCTTGAATTTGAATGCTGAAAATTGATTTTTGAATTTATAGAGTACCCTATAGTCATGGCAATAAGTGGAGCAAATCTCCTTATTTACTGTAAACATATGCTTCTGGGTTGATTTCTCAAAAGACTCCAGAGCCTTTTCATTCTGTATACAAACGGTAGTGATATTTTTTAAACAAATTGTTGGTGTGCATAGAAAAGAATTTGGATCTCAGCATTTCAATTGTTCTTTCAATTTTGAAGGCAGTGTATTACAAAGATTGCAGGGGATCTGCATTCATGCTTATCTCAGACTAATTGTAGGATTGCATTGATAGTGCAGTAGAAAGTACTGTGTTTGTGCTTTCACTCAGAACTGTAAATGGTTTTGGTGAGATCTACCCGGACATTACAATGTAAGTTACTTTTTTAAAGCTTAAAACCCGTTTACTCATTTGGTAAGCCTTTTAATGCTTTTAGGGAAAGCATATTCTGTCCTTTAAACAAGCAATTAAAATGATCTCTCCAATTAGTTTTTTCAGGATATTTCTTAAATACTTTTCTGTAACTGTGTATGCCTCCCAATGTAAAGGTAGTTACAAAAATACTTGGCATTATATCCTTGCAGGCAGGTAATTTCTCTGTGCTTGGTCTCAGTCAAGGACTTTCTCAGTGAAGTCTCAGGGACTTTCTCTTTACAACAAATTCTGCACTTTTGCTTTTGTATCCTATGAAAAAAAGGTCTCCCTTTCCATTACTCACAAGATTTTTTTATTTTCTAGGACTTCTTTTGCTGGGCATCTGGCAGGGATTCTTGTTGGATTGATGTACACTATGGGACCTCTGAAAAAGATCATGCAAGCCTGTGCAGGTATATAATTTTGTTAAATTTACAAAATCTGCATAAGAAACAGTTTTATTTTTAAAATTCAGTAAGTCTTGCATATAGAAGTTCAGCCCATTCCAGCAAGTTTTTAGACAGTTAAAGATATGCTCATTTTATTAAACTGAATGCAGAAGAAAAAATGCAAATTTTTTTCTTAAACAGGGATAAGAGCAATTAAGAATAAATGTGACTTTCAGATATTTTTACGTAGAGGAATACCTTTTACCCTTCTTTTTAAGTACTTCTTTAGAGTATAATCTTTCAATGAAAATGTCACTTCAAATGAAGTGTGGTGAAGCCATAAACATATGCCAGAACCAAATGTTTCCATCTTGATTTCTGCTGCTTGTGTCCATTTTAATGGAAGTCTCTACCGTTTGAGAAAGGTGGTGGGATGCTTAAGAAATTGTTACTGAAATTTCTCAAGCTTTCCAATAATGTTTTATTACAGCTTTTCACATTGTAGAAATAGTTATTTTTTAAAAAAGATTGTATCTTTAGACATCTTTAGTCTTAAAAATTGTTTCGAATACAGCCCTGCAAACTTTTAAATGAACACTCCCATAAATATCAGTGTTTTAATTGGAAGTCTAAGCCCTGGCACAAGAGCTGTGCTGGGGGTTGGTTGGCAGAATATTCGGCTTTTTATGTCTGACTACTTGATAGGTTGAGTACTTTATTCATGATTGTTCCATCACATTGAGCATGGATATGGTGTTTGTATAGTGGGGAATTATTTGTTCAAATGTGAGTGCTCTCTCTGGAGATTTCATCACAGTTTGGGGATAGTCTGTAAGTCATGTATGTTCAGCAGCTGGAAGGGAAAAAAAGGACACCAAAGCATCAGATTTCCTGCCTTGCTGGAGGGGACAGACGTCAGGTGTCCCGTTAGTTAAAGGTTAACCTTGCATGATTCTGTGTCCTGGGGGAACTACCTGATGACTACAGAACAGGCGAGCATCAGCTCAGCTGCCAGGGCAGCTTCAGCATCCTCCAGCCTTGGACTTGGCAGGATACAGCCCTGACTGAGTAACCTGCTCTGATCTCCTCAATAACCCTGCTCTGCTTTGGAGTTGGACTGGGCACCTTCTGAGGTCCCTACCAAGCTGAATTTCTCTGGGAGTCGGTGCTAAACCCCACAGTACTGTTAGGGAAACGTGCCCTGGAGACCCTGCTGCTGTGCAGATTGCTGCGTGACTGAGAGCTGCAGGAAGCTGTGTTCATGGGTCATTCTTTTTCTCCTATGTAGCAAAGCAGGAATAATGCAGTGTTGCTCCAGTCCTCAGTTTTCTGTGCATTAAACATTACTACTAATGAACACTCTCAGTGCAGACATTTTTCATTATGTGTTCTGGGGAGAACGTTATAGGTTGGTTTGCATTTTTCTGGTCTACATGGATATGTTGCTCGAACGTGGCACACTACTGTAAAATCTGGAACAACATACAAGTTTGCAATAGTATATTCTCTCACTGATGCCAAAACAATCCACAGATACCCATGACTGATTTCCTGCTTGTATCTTATGAAACAGACTCTTAAAGGGTACTTTAAATTTGGATTTTTTATTCTATAAAGAAATATGGTTATTCTAACAGTATATGCATTGCTCTTTTATTTAGGTGGCATTTCTTTCTTCACTGAACCTGACAGGCCAAGGGACTACTATTCAGGTAAGTACTCTCATCCACTTAACCAAAAACTTATTCCAGCTTTAAAAATAGTTTTTGATAATGATTAGAAAACCTATAGGAGAGCTATATAAATGGAAATATATATAGTATACAAAATATTCTGCATATGTATACTTGCCTAACTTATGTTACTTCTCTGGGCTTGTCTCACCTTTCCTCTTCAGACAAGTGTGTGGATGGATTTTGTACAAGAGGCTTAAGCCTCAAATTAAGGTCATGACTTCCTAAAATGCTACCTCAGGGAAATAACCATTCCTTTTGCATAAGGTGTAGCAGTGGGGAAACTGGGTCTACTAAAAGCGGCCTTTCAGACTTTGGTAAATCTGCGCTCATCTGGCAGATTTATGTGTTCCATTCTAGGGTGGTTTTACCCTTCTGAGAAGGATCTTCTTCCTCTGAACACTCTTGTAAATGAAGTAATTCACATGGAAAAAGCCCCTCCTCACAGACTGAATTTAGGCCATCTTTGGTTTATAGACAGTTGGAATACTGGCACACTGAGCAGAGCACATTTGATTCACTTCTCTTGCAGAACATTGAGTCATTGCATGTGGAGTGTACAGAAATAATAGGTGGAGTCCTTGTCTGTGAGGGCCAGGAGAGGCTGGGAGAAGGGCTCTGTGTGTTGGATCTGAGCTATAAGGGATGCATATCCTAGCATCTCCTATCTCCTGCGGTGATTTATGCTCTTTCCTAGGCATCTGCTGGAAGAACAGGATAAATACATAGTGATAACTCTCTCAAATATCTGCCAGTGTGCAGTGGCTTGTGGCTTAAAGATGTTCTCAGCAGTAAGTTTTATGGGGGAATTTTGTCTTTAATAGCCTGTGGTAGATCCTTCTTCTGTCAGTTTGTTGAAAGCTCTTTGAATCAACAGGAACATTTTTAACAGCTACATCATCAGAAGAGACTCACAGTTTGTTCGCTGGTTTAGAATCTGCCATTTTTTGGTTTGGTTTGAACCTGCTAACTGCTAATTTCATTTGATAAACATTAATTCTTCTTTGGGGAGGGAGACTAAACCTTCATTCTTTATGTACTTCCTTCCTTCCTTAGTGGTTTTTTAGACTTCAGTCCTATACTCACAATGGTCATCTTTTCCCTCCATTTGGAAAGCTGGAGTCTGTCTGGTTGCTTATAAGAAAACTATTTCACATGTTTGATCGTTCTTGCTGTTCTCTGATGTTTAGTCATGCAGGATTTTTTATTTTGTGTCGACTTTTATAATTGAGATGTGCTTACTTTGAGCCAAGTTTATAGCTGCTTTTATTCTTCCTGATGGATTTTGTCTTCCATGATCTATCTCCAATTTTATTATTACATTTAAGAATTCCCACAAGCAGGATTCTGGGCCCTTGAATATTTTTGAAACATCTGTTTTGTAATTCCTAAACAAAAGATCTTAGCCTGCTTTCCTCAACAACAGCAACAGGGATTGTTCCAACTTAAAAGTATATTTACCCAGGATTTTCATTACTCTAATTTACTCTTAAGTCAAAAACAAAAAACATTTGATCTAAAGGCCAGTAAAGAAATAAAACAGAATTACTACTGTGAAGTGAAATGAGAGGTGAACACAGTGTGTGCAGCAAGCACAAGTTACCTGTTCCCATGGCTGGCAATCTCAGCTCAGTTAAAGGTGTTCACCCAGCTACAGGGTGCTGCCCAGCCCAGCTGCTCACAGGTAGTAATCCTTCCTTCTGTATCCCAGAGTAGCAGGGTGGATGGGAACTCGAAAGATTTATATTGGAAAAAGTACTTTAACAGCAAATGAAGATAAGAATTTGTACTTGACATTTAAACTCTGTACTCTGTTACAGCCACTGGACAAACACCAGCTGCTGAGAGCTTGGGTGGGTGTACAAGACCACCCTTGTGGAGGAGGAGCAGATAGATTCTGAATAGCCCGTTCTCTTTGCTTTTCCAGCTCTTTTTAAGTAGGGAAAATGGAAGAGATTTCATGTAGTAGATCTGCCATGATGGGGAGGGGAAAAAAAAAGTTTTAGTATGCTGACAACAAGGAAGTCTGGGGGTTTTTGCACGTTAAAAAACCAAAAGTTGTTACTTTGAGTTCTTTTGGACAAAAGAGAGATGGAGAAAGTTAACTTGAATTATCCTGTCTTCCAAGTTTGCCTTTAGATATAACCATTTAATTGTTTCTTTGTACTAAATTCATTTGTCTAAAATGACTTAGAACTGCAGTTAAGAAAATATATATTTATGTTCATTCCCTGTTCATATACTTTGTAATTGTCTTCCATCCTATTTGCAGAAGTCTTAATGGAAGATTTAACCTTTTGCTTGGTGTATGATATATGGAATAAATGTGGCCATCTGTGAATTAGGAAAACTTGATCTAGTGTCATAGGCTAATGATGCATATCTTGATTAGTTTTTCACTTTCTGGTGTTGCTGCTTTATTGCTATGTGCCTCTAAATACTAATTTAAATAGAAAAATAGGTGAAGTTATGGTCAGAACAGATTTTCTGAAACAGTACAAGGAAATAGCTTTAGAAGAAAAAAAGTTTGAAGTGTAATTTTAACACATTTAGTATTTAGTAGCTGAATTAGGTTTTCTGTAAGTGCAGTTCATGAATAAAGTATTAGGACATTTATTTTGATTAATAGGAACACCTTGAACACGTCAATGTTGCCAAACTGTGTCTCGTTTTAAAATAAAAGATTACAGCTTTCTGAGCACTTAAGACTTGCTGGCAGTGTGAAACATAAAACATAGAAAAAACTACAGCAATAGAACAAACCTAAAATACAGCATCCGTTTGCTTTCATCAGATAATTTCATGCTTTTAGTACCAGGATTTTACACTCTTCATGCATGCAGTTTTGAAGCCTCCAGAAAAAAAATTAATAGCTGAGAAAATTTTCATTCAGATTAACATAAAGCAGAGGAGAATGGCGGGAGTATGTGAAGATAGCATCCAGAGTGTATAGACATAACAGCTACACACTGTCCCTCAGATTTCACTGCAGGTGTATGCAGAATCTCCTAATCTCAGTTGTATGTTCCAAGACAAAAAAAAAAGTTGGAAACAGAATGTGTGTGTATAATGTATACATACATCTGTGTGCACATACAGGTGTATATAAAATCAATGTAGGGATATTTGCAAATCCAGAGGAATATATTTAATTCTGTGTAGAATTTTGTGCAGTTACTCTGTTCAGTTTTTCCTGCTTTTCATGTATAACTTTCAAGACAGTGTTGCTGGTTTCATTTGTCTAAAGGTTCTAGAGCTTGGGATATTTTTCTTTAGCACAATCATTTTAAAAAAGACATTATTTATTTGTCGTCACTTTGTCACCTGTATTTATTATTAACCACAGAAACTTCACAAGTTTCACCTGGAACAGATAGAAACAATGAGAGAACACAAGACTATCACTGATGCTCATAATCTGAAGAAAAAGGAAATGGCCTGCTGTACTTGTTTCATGCAAAAATATTTCCACTTTCGTAATTTTGAAAAACCTTTGTATAATTTTCTGTCAAGAAACAGGCAACCTTTCTGTACTTTGGTTCTTCAAAATCCCTTGTTCAGCTGTGTGGAAATTAAAATATCATAAAAGCTTTGTATTTTGAAAATACAGAAATGGAATAGAAAAATGGGACTTTTCTCCATAGTTTCCCTCAGTTGAAAGGGGGACTTTTTTCCATGATTTTTCTCAGCTTAAGTTTTCTGTGCTCAGGCAAGATCAGATTGTATTGTTAACAGGAAGTGAGTCTTGCTCAATTCTCTAGCCAAGTAATTTTTTTTCCTTTTGAATCCCATGTGTTTGGGTGGATGATGGCTTGTGCTTGATTTTGGCCAGCTTTGCAAATGGCCAGAAATGGTTGGTTGCCAGCAGTGCAGCAGCGAGTGGGACACCGATGAGATCTGTGCTGTGGTGGCTTTTCGCAGGGCAGATTTAGCTGAGCGAGAGCACAGCATGATCTGTATACAGCACTGCAGGAATGTGCAGCAATCTGTCCTCGTGACTTCTCTAGGTCCAAAGATGACCGGAATTTATGATGACATTAGCTTATGGGCACTGGGGGAAAGGGAAAGAGAGGTGGGGAGAAAAAGCCTGAACCGTACCTGTTTTCTAGTGATACCAGTAAGGTGTCCAAGTATTGAAAACTAAATGTTAAAAGGAGATGATGAAAACTGTCTTTCGATTTCTGTGTGAAACTTATTAATAATAGCTATTCTATGACACTTATTATAACAATTATAAAAAGTTGAGATGCTTGGTCCATCTTTTTTCTGTTGGTTTTTTTCTCTCCTGTTACTGTCCTGTGGCTTTGTAAATTAGAAGTTAATTCATGGCATATATTGTAAAAATAATTGAACCCTAATAATTTTTTTCTTTCCCAAATTAAAATAATTTGTGGAAGAAAGATAGCAAGAAGATAATATCTGATTTTACACTTGCTGAGTAGCAGCAATTTATTTTATTTTTTGATTCATTTTACAGAGTATTATGGCTATTATCCAGATTATCAATACAGAACTCCAAGGAGCTACTTTGATTATACAGGTGGGCTCACTGAAGAAGAACAGCTTGAAAGGGCAGTGCTAAACAGTCTTAATGAAAGAGGTAGGAATTTTATTACATTTTTATCTCTTAAGTTATGATTCATACTGGAAGGGACTCAGGAGGGAAAACAAGATATATTCCTCATGACTTATTTTTGGACATACCTTGTAATTTTGGGAAGGAATGGATATAAAATGAACTTTTATTGTAAGGGCTACTGACTATTTTACTGTCTTTAAGAGGTTATTTTACGTAATTTTTAACATTGAGTTTGAGAAAGAAAGTTTGAGAAAGAAATCCTTCAAAGCTTTTAATGTTAAGCAGTTTGAGATGTTACGTGCAAGAATGAGCCATGTTTGTGGAGTTTTTTGAAACTACCAAGTAAACAGAATACAAATAACAATGATAAGATTACGATAATATAAGTAGACAGTATGCACTTCAAAAGCCTTAATGTATTAGTGTGAATCACCTGCAACTTCCATTTGTAGCCTTAAATAATCTACAGCACTCCAGCTAAGTATGTACTTTTTGTCTGCTTGTTTTTGAACACAGATAAGTTAAGTTTTGTGCTACAAGAGGGTGTGTTTTTTGGAGAATGTCCTTTGATGAAACACAAGAATGAATTGCAGTAGTAGGACACTAAAAGTTACTGTGGCAAACCAAGTTTCCTGCCAAGTTTCCTTTTAACTTCCCTGCCAACAGCAGCATTTCTTAACACTCTGGTAGTGCCTGGTGTCAGTGCTGGTTACAGTTTTTAAGTCTCACAGTCAAGTGAAGCAGGAAGAGGTATCATTGTGCATTGTTTCCAGTATAATTTGGTGTGATCAACTTTACAGAGATCTTGCTTTATTTTACACCTTGTTCTCCTACCTGCTGGAGCACTTTAGTTTGAACAAGCAAGACTTAAAAATTGGAGCTCTGAAAACACATCCTTAAACAAGCTGTGTAAAGGTTCAGTTTGCCTATAGGCAGATGTCCTATTTCACAAAGAACATAATATAGAGCATGTCATTGATCACACCTGTTTTAGGGACACAAAGGATGAGATGAAATTTACTGTGCTAATGGGCAATTAGGATATTCTTCCCTGTCAGTTGGTTTGAAAAATAATTAGCTTGAATGAGCACTATCCTTTGAACACGATACATTTTCCCCTAAAGCATGAACATTCAGAGGTTCTTGCAATTACATGGATGATGAAACAGGTACTTAACATGACAAAAAAATACATAAAGTAATTTGAAATATATTGTAATAGCAGGTACCACAATTAATTTAGGGCTCTCTTATTAATTTTTTTCCCCCAACTATGACATTTAAACCATCTCAGTTGCTCTGTATATTGGACAACGGAGTACTCCAATAATTTCAATTGATTATGAATATTTTTTCATCCTTAGGTGGACAAGTACATTTATTACGGCTTTTAGGCCACAAAATGTACCATTCTGGATTTAGAATGTTGATCCATTCTTATAAATTGCTGTGATAGTATCCTGCTAAGCTAATAAAAGAATCAATGACATAATACAGAACTTCCTGGAATCAGCTGTTGTCCACAACTGAAAACTAATTTGTATCAAGACATGCATTGAATTTAAGCTCAGTAGATACTGTTCTCTAAACTCATACAGGGGTTGTCTAAACCCACCCTAAAGATACTGCATTTTTGTTTATTCCACATTCCTGAACTGCAGATCTGTTTTTATGCAGTATCCTGAAAATTTAATTAGAGTCTAGTGCAAGAAAAGAAGTTGCTAGGCTTGTTTGAGATCTATGGAGGCATCAATTTTAAGACTGTCAAACTATTTTAGTGATTTAGGTCTATTTGCTGAAAGGAACTGCTACTTACATTTTTTCCATTCCCAGTTGTAGTTATGTTGTTGCCTCAAACAAGAAACAATTTAAAGAACAGTAATTGGTTTTCTCTCCAGAGTTTGTTGGTTTAGTTTGGTTTGGGGTTTTTTTTGAATTTTTATCATTACTCTCATAATTTTATATTGGTTTCAAATTGCAATAATTCTTCCTTTACTTAAGAAAATAATTTTGGATTTAAACAAGCCATGGCCTTTGATATTTAAATTCCTTTTACTATGAAGTTCAAATATATGGCTGACATTTTTGTTTAATACTGGTATTACCAGCCATCCTTAATGTAACCCCAGTATTACCAAGTCTCTGATCTATTGTTTGCTTGCTATTCTGCTCAGAAGAAATATCTTGATTAGTGTGGGATGTGGGTTTAGATTTTTGTTGTGGTGGGTGTTGGGATTTTTTGAGAGTTGAGCTTCTTAGTGTCTGACCTTCAATGTTAATAATGTTAAGAATCCTTTGCAAGCTCGTGTTTCTGCACAAAAGACTAAGCTTTTTAAACGTGGAGCTGATAATATTTACAGTTTGTGATTGAAGAGAAATACCTACAATTATCAGATATAGACATTCCTCTTACATTTTATCATGAACTGTCTATGCATTTCTTTGCTTTTAATTTAAAACTAAACTAATAAATACCTTTCCACTCAAAAGCTTTTAGATGGCCAGGTATGGGCCAGTCAGAGTCATTTGGAGCAGTTAGGAAATGCCTGGGCATCTGGCTTATCTGGAAGAGTTCCGATTTCTGTTTGCTGCTACTGAGACAGGACTTTTTATTGTAGTCTTTGAAATGTGCCCAGTCCATGGAAGAGTGTAATACAAGAATGGAACTTACGTGATGAAACTGGAAAAATGCTGTACATTTTTTTCCAATCAGTGTTGTCTGTTCTTTCTGTAGTTGCAGAAATGCCAGTCATTGCACTTGAATATGGTGGTTTTCTGCAGAAATACCTTAAAACAGATTATGTGCTCAAATATGCAGTGCGTTGTATCAGATTAAAATACATTTCAAGAAGTCATGTGCTAGCACTTAGGCTTTGAGAATTAGATGCAACTTTTGTGATGGGTTTCCTTTTGGTTGTTTTTTTTGAAGTTCAGACTATGGTACCCAGCACACCTCTTGGAAAACCCATTGAGTAGACCTCATGTTCTAAATACCTTTCTAAAACTGTAGCTGTGCTCTATGATGTTGATCACCAACAGTTTCTTAAGCAAATTTCTGGGAAAATAAATCAGTGAAATTTTATCATTTCCACACAGAAAGTTTCAGTACCAATGTAAGAAGCAGACCAACCACTTGCAACAAGAAGCATAGTCAGAATTATTTTACAAATATTTAATGAATTTTCTTCCATCTCTCTCTTCGTAAATACAGTGGTTGATGTAGGATAAGAGGTTTGCTGAAAATTAGAACCAAAAACCTCCCGATTCTCTTTACAATGGTGATCAAAGTTCACCAAAAAAGTAAGGTGCACCACTGAGCCTTTCACCATGGGTTTCTCTTTCAGACCAGTACCACGACCAGTTAGCACCTCTGAAATACTGTGGGGTAAAGACCAGTTCTATAAAGCAGGTATTGTTGGAAATACTGCCTAAAGGGCAGTATACTGCCTAAAGAGCTTCCTTTGCTCTTTAGGCCACAAGGTGACAGTGACATAGTTGGTGACATAGGTTCTTGCTATTGCTACAACGGATTTTGAGATAAGAATTTATTCAGATTTTCATTATGAAATGTATACAGAATGCTGAGTATTTTTTTCTGGGAGTTCCTCACTATGCAAATACACTTGCAGGTACTGCCAGTTCTTTTAGATGGTTTCCTTCTTGAAAATGTTTCAACTGCTGAAGACAAAACAGGAGGAAAATGCTAAAAATAGTTAAATCTTGGATGTAGCCAGAGATGGTTTGCATACATGTACACATTACACCTATTTTAAAGGCGTGGTTTGCATATGGAGGTAGAGACCTCTTGGTGTTTTGATCCAGGACCCAGTGATAAAAATGGGAGTCTTTTCTCTGACTTCAGTGGTCTCTGGAAATACTTTTTTTTCCCTCAGTAACTTGAACTTGTTTGTTAAGGAGCAAAAGTTGTTCCTTTGGCAGTGGGTTTGGCAGGGTTACCTTGCTGAAGAACAGCATTTCTGCTTCCCAGCTGTGGGCATCATTAGAAGGAGCTGTGTGTGGGCTGCACAAAAGCATCCCTTACCCTTGGAGAAAGTGGGAGCTGCTGGGGTGTGGCTCCAGTGTGCACTGGTATCTCTGTCCGTCCATCTGGCTTCTCAGGCTTGGCATTGGGAAAGGGATATTGTTCAGAATTCCTTTGCTGCTGTGGGTCTTTGTTAGGCAAGCAGAAATGCAGTAACGGGAAAACAAAGTGGTTTTTTATATATTAAGATTCTTGCAAATGTTAACGAACTTAGTCTGGGAATATTTTTACTGGTAAACTAAGGTCAGTGACTATTCCTAATTTTAGATTTATCTATAACTTACTATTTTAACTTTGGTTTATCATTGGATTAATTCTATAGATTTTGTATATAGTTTACATTTTTTTCATTGGGACCATTTAAAAAATTATATTCTGAACTTTTTTTTTTCATGTCTGACTGAATAAATCAATCATTTTCTAAGGAAAAGGATACCTTGCTATTTGCAGCTCAACAAAATACTTCTACTACATTATGATAAATATACAGCCCACCTGAAATTCCTCTTCTAACTGAAGTTATTCATAGCTTTCTTACTACTCAGGAGAGGAATAGCTGTCAGTCTGTCTTAGCCTAGGGACTGGTTAATTGGGATGTTTATATAGGATTTTTTGAGTTGGTTAGTAAATTCCTTTCAATACTTGGGAAAGAAAGACATAATTAATTTAATATATCAGCCATTTTCAGTTAATAATGAGGTTAGCCTTGTTTTAGGTGAATTAACATCTGGAGAATTATTAAGTGGTTGGGAAATGCAGTGAGATTATTTTATGCCATCTCTCCTGTAGTATTTTCATTACCCAGCTAAATGGTAGCTGGAGGTAGCTGTAAAACTAATCCCCTTAATTCTTTGCAGAAGAGCATCAAGTCCAGCAGTGGTCTCTATCCTCTTCTGCATTGTAGCATTGATTATTTGTAGCAAACATGATCTGAGCGTGCAGTAAGATTTTGGCTTATGAGGCAGTGATTGATGGTTTCTAAAAATGTTACCTTTTAACAATTTATGTTACTTTTAAAAGGGTTTATTTTGGTGATACTGATACAGCAAAGATGAGACTTTGAGGCATGATTAAAATAAATATAAAAATCCTCAAGTATGAGGGGATTAAAGACTAAGTCTTTAGCCATCTCCTCTCCTAACCAAAACAAATTACCAGACTTTTGGGATGGAATGGTTTTGTGTATTTCTCAATTTTACCATCTCCTTTTAAAAACAAGAGAGAGAGGGAGACTGTTCAAGATTGTTCTGGCTTGCTCTTGTAACAATCCAGCTGTATCTGGATTCACTGTATGTTACTCTCATTCTAAATTCATTACCCTCAGCTACTTTCCTGCTAATTTCATTTTTCATTTGTTCCAAAGCACAGCACAGAAACAGTAGTTACTTCCATTTCTCTTCTTCACCAGTTTGTTATGTTCAAGTCTGTAGATGAGGCATATTGGCATCAGCACCAGGAAGAATAGTTGGCTTCACAGCGTGACAAAATTCTTTTCATACATTGACAGAAACTCAAAGGGCTATGTCAGAAACAATAGCAAAGGCTAATGAATGTAGTCTACTTGGAGCTGAATAGGAAAAAATGGGGCAGTGATAAGTACCAGAAGCCAAATGTCTCAGACTCTATAGCATGTCTGCATTTTGCAGAGGGAAGGACAGGAAAGAATGAAAGCAGTTTTGCCATTTTATAATTTTAATTCAATTGTAGTTTCTGTCTGACTTCTAGTGAAACACAAAACAGTGAAAAGGTTGCTGTGTTTTGTGTGTCTCAGCTCTTTGTGGAAGCCTCATAGTCCTTCGAAAGTATGAAGGGAGGAAAAATATCTGCACTGCTTTTCCTTAGGGATTCTCTGTACAACTCAGTAAATCATAAGAGAGTTTGATTAAACCTAAAGAGTTGACTGCTCGTTGGCTGGAAGAGATGCAATGAGTAGAGCAACACTGGGCTTTTGACTCCGGCTTCTTGCTGCCCTCCAGTTTGCTGCTTCTAATTCCAAATGCATCAAAAATACCTGGTTGGAATGAGCTGTCCAGGGAGCTGGTGGAGCCACCATCCTTGGAGGTGTTTAAGAAACATCCTTGGGTGTGGTACTCAGTGACAAGGTGGTGTTGGGTCATAGGTTGGACTCGATCTCAAAGGTCTTTTCCAACCTTGTTGATTCTGTGGAAAAAAAAAATTGGATATTTATAAACTAAGAGAACTCCCATTTTCTCAAACAGAACACTTTAAACATTGGTATTTTTGCATTAAAAGGTGAGTCAGGTGTACGATGTAGCACACTGTATGTGATCTGTAGCACATCCAAATGTGGCTTAGTGAACTTCAATTATATTATATTGTTATAACATAGTTAGCAGGGCTATGCTGTTTATGGAAGAGATCAATTCATATAAAAGTGGTATAAATGAAAAGCAAGCAAGTGTTGGAGGTTATGACATGTGATCAAATATCCAGATCGGAGCTCTGTTTTGGTTAGCTGTATGGTACTTTCTGGGTTCAAAAGAGATTATTGCTGTCTGTGATTATTTTCTACAGCAAAGCCTTTACATAAGTAAGAGGTCTTTTTGGAAATGAGAAGTGTCTGTTCTTTGTATGGGTATTTAAGTGTTTGTATAGTTTGGTTTTTGTATGGATACCACATTCACTAGTGTCAGGACAGATGGTGATACTGAAAATGATAAGCTATTTAACTGAAAAGTTCTAGATTCTTTTTTAACACAGCTAAAGCTGGCGTGAAAAAGAAACACAGACATTACTGCTTTGTAATACATCTGCTATTTATTTGCTACATTCCTCTTATCAGACCTAATTGTATATTTCTACTAGTCAGACTTTCACAATTTGGTAGCTTGATATATTATTCCTCCCAAATCTTCCAGAAACTGTCTTGTCCTATTATCTAACTGAAAAATAAGGTCATAACTTCAGAGAAGAGGAAAAATCAAGTGAGAATGTTTGATCTAACACTTCTGTGGCATTGCATTAATACAGGTTTAGTTACATCTGTTGCAAATACAGTGATTTTCTTGTTTTGGTCCAAAGTGCTTTAATTGTGAACTTCAGTAACAAACGAAACTCCTGCACAGAGTGATAGGGTGGGGTGTCAGTCTTCTGTATTCACAGAACGTGGTTCTAGTTCACATAAAATTAATTGTAAAATGTGCAATGGAAGGGTTAATGTTTTGGTCTAAGTTTGTTCTACTATATCCTTTGGTTTTGTCTATTATCTGGTGTTGTTGCAGTTTTCCATATCCTTTAAATACAATCTTAGACTCCCTTAGTCTCTAATTTTTATTTGCTGGTGTGTTGAAAAGCCTGTGTTTGTTTCTTGCACAGACGTCAGGTGGTGTTTCAGTACTAGCAGTGGCCTAATTACCATTTCTGAACACTGTGGCTTATAAATATTTTGATAAGATAAAGGTGTTATTTCATTAATATTTCTGCTGTAATTAAAAGAAAAAAGGTGTCAGGGAACTATTTTAGGTAACAGGATAATTTAAATATCTACGTGCAAATACAAATACATGCATTTAAAACATCCGGACTTTGCTGTTCCTATTGTTTGATGTAAAATAAGATCTTTTCTTGAACATAAAGCTTCTCAAAATATATTGTCTAGCCTTTTATTTTTTGGTCAACACATAAAAGAGCATTTTTCATTCTTTTTATAAAACCTCTTTCTACACCTAGTGGTTATTAAAGCACATATATTTTTGAAGTGTTGAGCATATTTTATGGGAACTCTGCAAGGACTTGTCTTAACTGTATAAGTGGTATCTGTTTTCTTAAATAAAAATTAATCTGGCATGCTGTATAGAAAAATAAATGTTTTCATAAGAAACCTTGATATTTAATTGACAATTTCACTACTGAAAATAATTTTTTAAAAAATGCAAGTAGCTTAATTATGATGATTTAAAAATAAATTTTTAAACTACAGCATATTACAATGCATTTTTTGACCCTGTGTGGGACAGGTGAAAGTTTAAGAAATGCTGAATGTTACAAAGTCTTTATTACCAATTGTTTTATTACCTTTAAAGCTAATTTGCTTATCCTTAACACTGTAATTCTGCTCAGAAGGCAGACTGTGATTTTTGCCCCTCACTGAGCTGGTGTGTGTAACCAAGCCTTGCATTGTTTCTCTGCTGGGTGACTTGATGTGAACTTTGGAGGGCTGCTGGAATAGCCTGTCCTGGCTCCTCTTGGGGTGCCAGGACGCAGAACTGTGGGGCTTGGTGTGCTCTTGCTGCTCAGATTATTTTGCTTACATTTTGTATGGTTGGGCTGCCGTGTGTCCTTCCCTTATGAAACTGCTGCCAGCTGGGGGTGGGAGCTGTGTGTGCATCTGCTGTGGGTCTGCACATGTTGGACTCAGTACTAAAAGCAAACACAAAAGCTGCTTTTGCCAGAAGCAACTGCTGAGGACACTGAAATAGTTTTAACATTCTGGAGTTTACTGTGTAAAGTAGGGATCATGAAAAATGTAAATGCTTGTTAATACTTGTTATTATTATGGGTTAATACTTGTTAGATGTTCTTTTGGTTGTGGTTTGTTGTTTGGTTTGGTTTTGGTTTTGGGTTGGGGTGGTTTTTTGGGTGGTGGTAGCTTTATTGTTTGGAGGGGTTTTCTGGTTTTGGTTTTTCTTTTTATTTGACTGTCTTTAAGAGCAGTTTCTGGAAGTTGTAATCATCCTGAAACCATCAGAATTGAAAACATTCAATTCCCTGTCTCCTTTGTGTTGTGATGCTTTGGCTTACAGGATATATGTGCATTTTTCTCCCATTACAGAACAAAATAACAGTTTTTTTTCATTGTGTCTTGTAGATTTTGGTGGAGGAACACACAATAATGAGCGGCGACCTTATGGGTTTTGGTTCCCACCTGAGCACTCAGAAGAGGAAATAAGAAGGCAAAGGCTTCGTAGGTTTGACAGACGATGAAGTTGGCAGGTGGCAGTGTAAATTGTAAAGTGCTATTCAGACTTACCAAAATATTTACAGATTTACTTCTAATCTGTAACTTACAGAATAATTTATGATCTTTCTTCCATTATTTTTACCACTTGTTGCAAAACTGCAGAGGATTTTGTGAGTTCAGACTCAAAGTTGGAACTTGAACAAGAAATGTGAGATAAGAATCAAAATGTGATCTTTGGCTGTCTCCATCTTAATGCACCTTAAATATGGAAGAAGACTGATGGTTTTACCAAACTGTCTTTTTTTCCTTAAATATTTTGTATAGCTTTAAGAATTCCTTGGCTTCTGGACTGCTGATGTTCTCAGTCAACAGGTTTTTCTTTGTGCATTGCAGGTGAAATGTTGCACTTTCTATGTAACTTTAAAACTATGCAGTTTTTCCTTACAAACCTTTCTCAGTTACCTATGATGACCAGCTCATTTTTTGGGATTGCCTTGTGAAATGACGCTTGGATGACAGTGGCTGGGTCATGTGAGTCTAGGCTTAAACTTTTGAGCAGTCTTCCAAACTGTGTCACAAATAGTTGCAGCTGTCCTCCCCCTGCTGTCCTTACCAAGGAACTATTTAATACAAACTTCAGTGTTGCAGTCATCCTCACACCATCTTATCTAGAGTTTGGATATGATAAAACTGGGTTGTAACTACTTATGATTTCCTAAAGCCTTCTTAATATTTATGTTTTAAATCAAAAACTGCTGCCCTTTACAGAGCTGAAATAATTTGTGGGGAGTTTTGTGTAAAGGTAGGTGGCTGTGCCATACCAAGCATATATTTATTTAGTAATACACTTTTTTAAAGCATCTATTTCCCTTTCTAAGAAGGCTTGGAAATTTTATTTTGTATATGCTGTTCGTGCAGCTTTAAATATTCCACTATTTCTCTATATTTATCTTGTTTCAAGACCAATATCAGATCTGACAGTTTGTAGAGTTGTGGAGATCATGCCTAAATACAGGCTACCTTGAATTCTTAATCTTCTAGAATTTCCTTACCCGACCAGAGGAGTTGACAGGAGATGTGAGAGCTCAGTTGTCCCTCTGGGCACACCCTCCACACAAGGCTGTCCTGCCCGTGGCACTGCTGCCTGTTAATGTTAACTAATGAACCTCGAGGGGTTTGGTTCCAGTATCTGCCTGAAAAATCACTCCTTGTCCAGGCATTTTATCCTCAGAATGAAAGGATTTGGGGATGTTCCTGTAAATCTTGCAGTCTTGGAGAAGTGTGATTGCAGAAGAATAAGTTGGAATCCCCACGTCATCTCTGATGGAGTAGAGCACTAGGATGAGCAATTTAAGGGGTTCACCAGCCTGTGCTTTATGAAGTCTACTTTTCTATGAGGTTATCTTTTGAATGTAAAAAACAGGGCTGTATTTTTCATATAGAAAAATATCCTGAAAGGAAATTTTTTACTGTGTTCTTTAAATAAATAGTACCTACCCTTTCTGTTTGTAGCTAACGTATGTAGGGGAACCTCTTGTTTGCTGGGAAAAGCACAATATCAGGATGCAGACTTTGGGTTCGGGGTTTTGGGACCCAACAGGCACAACTGCAATGGGACTTCAGGTACAGACAGAATTTCTGGTGTGATTTCTGGTGTGATCTTGGGCTTGGTTGGTTTTGTATATATGCAATAGCCATAGAATAAAACAGCAGACACTTTTGTAGAAGGCCAGCTTTTTTATGGTCACTGAACATAAGTCTCAAAAAGGTGCATATTTTTCTCAGCAGGTAATAATTGGATGTAAATGAGAAGGATGTAGCATTGGTTCCTCAGAAATCCTTTAAGGCTCTGGTCAAAAGTTGCAGTGTAAGTTAAGCTCTGATGTTTTACTTATTTAAAAGCACAGGATGAGCTGCTAGTCAGGTGAAAAAAAGATACTTAAGGAAAATCAAAAACCCAATTACAATTCTATAAGCACTTGGTTTTGTAAAGTGAGCTTAGAAATACATGCCATTAAATATTCACGAAAATTGTCAGTACTAATGAATGTTCAGTTGTTTTGACCTTTTTTTTGTATACAGAATTGAAATATGAAATAAATATTTTTTTAACATTTAAAGCTGTTTGGTTTTAATTGTAGTAATTAATAAGGTGTATATTTTAAATGACGGAGCTGCTGCCATGTTGTTAGAAATGAAGACTTGTGATACCAAGGCGGTAGATTGATTGTATTGGGACTGACTTTGTTTCTTTTTAAGTTAGGGGAAGTTTTGGAGTTAGATTATTGAAAAGTTCTGGTACTTAGAGTATTTGGAAGGTTTAACAACACCTGCTCATTGCAGGTGGGTTGGAGTGGATGGCCTTTAAAGGTCTCTTCCAACCCAAACTGTTCCGTGAGTCCTTAGCAGGACTTTTGCCATTAAAGCCCCATCAGTTTAGGTGTCAGAGCACTGCTGAGGGCAGCTGTGCTGGATGAATCCCCAGTGTGTTCTGTTGCACTTGGTCTCTTCAGGGACAAAAATTAAGAGTGGTTGCCCAGGTGGGTGTTGGACCCTGCTTATTCTCTGGCCCTGGTCTGCCTGACTGCCTCAAGTAAGGGCTCTCTAAGAAAACGTAGCTTTGTGTAAAACAGTTCAGTATCTGCACTTTGATTCCTTTGTTGTCGGAGCTGTGATTTCTTGAGAGTTTTTTGTACTTCCTCTAAACTCTGTGATCAGGTACCATGTAAGAAATTCCACTCCCTAATTAATCCTAGTCAGCAGACTTATTAATGGGCACATTCTTGAAATTTATTGGTTGAATGACCTAACATATTACTGTTAATAAATAAGAGTTTTTCACAGCCCAGAATTAAGATGTGATGAAAGAACTGTGTTTAGCTCTTAAAATTCTTTTCCCTCTTCCATCTTGTCTTTAAGCACAGGCAAATTCTGTGGTTTTGTGTCTGTGTGCTGTTTTCCCTGGCAGCACCACTTCTCCTAAGGGGAAAAAATGCCCCTTAAAATACGAAGAAAACAGTATTTATACAGACTTAAAGGGTGTAGCAGGAGATAGTGAAGGGACTGGCCACTTCAGGGTAGTTTTGCCATTTCTTTTATCCTGGAGGACTAAAGTAACTTTCTCTGGCCATCCCTTGCTCTGTTTAATTGTGATACCCCTAAGTGCCAAGTGTATATATGCTGCTGATAGAATAATAGAGAACAGCTGATCCTTTGAAGCTGCTGCCTGTCTCCAGAGCTGCACTCCAGAGGGGAGTCTGGGTCCAGCTGCCCTTCCTGCTGTTGAGAGCGTATGGGAATGGGGGCTGCAGTTCATTTTCCCCTCTGATTCCATGGCTGGGGAATTGTACCCATTTTTGTTCAGCACTGAGTGACTGAGTGTGGATCGTGCTTCCACACAACAGCTGGCGAGCAGATCTGCGTGTTTGTGCTGTGGCTTCTGGAGTGTGCAGACATGCAGGACAGAAGCATTGTATGGGTTTATTATAAGCCTCTCATTGTTCCCTATATAAATAAAATTGGTTATTTCTTACTTGTTACCAGATTTCACAAGGCAAGAAAATATTAACACTTCTGAGCTTTCAGTTGTAGGAGCTGTTTCTAAAGGAGTGTCAAGCTTTCTAAAATGTCTTACAATAAATGCTGATATCCATTTACTCTTTCAAGAGCTTGGAAAACTGGAGAAATACAAACAGTTTTTCCACACATCTGATATGGTTTGGCCATTTTTGTTTATGTGATGTGCTGGGATGGGTAAAGCAATTGGGTTAGTAAAAGAGCAGATCAAGGATACATATGACAGCATTCTTCTGCTGCATGAGAAGAGTGGTAAGCTCAGCTCTCTTGTCTCTTTACTACCAGAAACTGGCCTAATTTGCAGCAAAAAGAGTGCAAGCAAAAGATTTCTAAACATGCAGATATTGAACTCTCCTAATAAGCTAGAAATATTCCAGAATGTCTTTCTGCTGTCTCTTTGGAGCAGGTTAAACAAGTACCCTTTCAGGGCTGTTGGGCAGGTCAGCAGTAAATGTGCTTGCCTTGGTGCAGAATGTTGGATTAGGTCTGGTCCTTCACCAAACCATTCTTTGCAGGGATCATTTAAGAGATTGGTGTGCAGCCACTTCTGTGAAACCCAGTTTTCCTTCCTTACCCGTGTAACAAGTGAAAGAACAGCCCCTAAATCCGTACAGTATTAGTGGGTGTGGAATTACCTATTTGCTGACTTTTTAAAATGATAAACTATTTGTGAAGTTCTGCGGCTGAGAAGGCTGTTGGACATCATTTGTGCAGAGATACAACCTGTCTGTGGCCAAAAGTTCTATAACATCTGGTACCATTTATTGCATCTATTTCACTTTTTTACATACATGTTAAACATTTAAGCACAATAGAATTAAAATATTCTAAAATACTAATTTGCTTTGTAGTTTTTAAAATCCAGTCTGCAGAGTCTAACAGACTACAGCTACAACTGCCTCAGAGTAGCCATTTTTAATTTTTTCACTTCTCATCGCAATTTAATTGATTTCTGCCTGTGAGAAAGTTTAATCTCCACTTCAGTGAAAGCACTCCTTAGGAGTAGTGTTTGTCATCAGTGCATGGAAGACTAAATTCTGGAAAAGATCTTGTTTTCTTGTGTACTGTAACTTTGTTTTGCCAAGCTGAACCTGACGTCAGTTTGGGTCTTGAGTGCTTCATTCCAAATCTTGCTATAAACCAACCAGGAGTACCCCACAGGGACACCACAGAGAGTCTGTAGGATGGTACCTTACTGCGGGTCTTCCTTTAGGACTTGGTCAGGACTTGGTCTCACATGTTCTGCATTTCTACTTCAGTGAATCTGTGGAAAACATTTGAATGTGTGAAATTTCAAACCCCACGAAGCTCAAGCCTGTCTTCTTTTGTGAAGCAGTGGGGGCAGTGCGTGGTCAAGCACAAGGTGAGCTGTGCTGTGAGCTGCCTTACATGGAGGAACAGTGTTTGTTGAACACGTTCAGTGATAAATATGGAGTTGTTTTTACTTTGCACTTATAAAATATCACCTCTGATTGAACTTCCAGTACCTTCTGGTACATCTGGATGAAGTGACTACGAAAGGGGAAAGCTGTTAAATATGAATATGGAGCAGCATCTGTTGGAGTGCTGATGGGGATTTTTTTCTCCACCTGGCTAGTTTTCCAGATGGTTCAGGTGGGCAGAATTTCAGCAGCTGTTTTTGTTGTTTGGTCAGTTTAAAATGCTGATTTCTGAAATTAGATCTAGTAATGAAATAGATCCCCAGTTTGATGAAGCAATTGCTTCACCTGCTGGAAAGTTCTTACCAGAGCTGTCAGAATTTTTTATTGTTTTGAAGACTGATAGGTTCTGTCCTTGCCTGACTGTTGCTTCTCACAGCTGGCTTTGGAGAGATCCTTTTTCTTGCAAACAACTGTTCCCCATTACAGATCCTCCCCATGGTCTTGAATGGTTGTTTTCTATCTTGCTCGGACAGTTCTAATGCAAGTCAAGGCTTAGAGCAGAAGTCTTCATTTGTGCAGCATTCGTCTGTGTCTGGCCACTGAGTGGAGTTACAAGTTACTTAAGGATTGCTTGTAAGCCCTGGAAAGGCCGGGAGTCAGTCTGGGATGTCGGTCTGCAGTGGCCATGTGGAATAGCAGAAACAAACTCCCAGATGGCTGTGGTTTGTGTTCTGAATTTGGATGATGGTACAAGCCAGAGCATTGCTGAGGGCTGCTGGAATGGCCCCATGCACTGTACTGGAGCTCTGGCACAGTCCCTGTGGGCTGGCTCTGTGTGCCTGGAGCAGGTGTGATGCAGAGCACATTCAGTCTGCTCAAGAGTGTGCTTTAAAGCTTTAGGGAGATCCTTTTCAAACAAGTGAGCTGCCTGGGTTAATGGATAAATGGTTTGCTTAATTTGCCTTAAATACAGGCAGAAAGTTTATGGACTGTAATAATTCTGGATATTGACTGTTTTGATACTACTTTTGTTTTCCTCTGGTGCTTATGAACTAGCCAAAGCAGGAAAGAGGTTTTTGGTTAAGAGTTTACTCAGGAAGAATCCCTGGACCAGTTTTGCTTAAACTTGTTGCACATAATAATGTGATTTTGGGAATGACCCATGCCCGTGCAGGTATTCCCACAAACAGGCTGCAGCCCACAGAGGAACAATGTCAGAGCATAGGAAAAGAGTGACAAGGAAGGTGCAGCACAGAGAAGCCACTTTGTACCTGGAACAACACCGGCCCCCAGGAGCTTCTGGCTACCCCCTGCCTCCGTGAAGGGACTGACTGGCACTTGATGTGGTAACAAGGGAGCAGAGCAGGGCCTGGAGTGATTTGACCCTGGGAAACTTGGAGGAAAGGTATGTTAGTCAACTTTTTCCCCAAAATGATAAATTAAATTCCCTGAGCTGAGTCTGTTTAGCCCCCAAGAGTACTTGGTAAGTGATTTCCCCATCTATATTCTGACCAATGAGTCTTCTTGCTCTTTTCCTCCTGTTTTCTCTCCTGTCCTGCTGGGGGGTGAAGCAGCCGGACAGACGCGTGGCTGCCAGCCAGGGCCAGCTCCCCACAGGAGCTCGACAGCTCCCAGGCAGGGGATGTTGCTGAGGTTGGCAGCACATGACAAGCAGGGACCTGGGGCAGCAAGGCCTGGCCATGGCCTTGCTGCCCTGCTTCTGTAGGAGGCTGTGTCAGCTCACAGGCCCCAGCCAAGCACTACCTCTGTCTGGAGCTGAAGCATCTTTGCTGTCCTCTCATTCTGGTACCTGTTCTTTGCATGTGGATTGTGGACTCCAAATCCAGAAGCTCTGCTGTACACAGATGAATTTGAAGTACTCTTTAAAAATACCATTTGTACAATATAGTAGCATTATGATAAAATGAATGATATCTGTTGTTAAGTGTTACTTTAGTCTCTTCCTTTTGGCACGCTCTACAAACACCAAAAGATGACATTCGAGAGATGTTTTCAGTATTGGGCTTGTGCATTTCCTTCCTTGTAATGAAAAATACCAAATGAAGCAAAAATGGCCACATTCCTTGTGAGCATATCAGGGTTCAGGCCATGCAGTGTTTTTCTTCCACTTGTTATCCTCTACAAATCCTGATGCACAGGGATGTGAGGGACAAGAATATGCCGCCTGCCCTGAGGATTTGCCCTGAGTTAGAGCCAGGACTGTCCCTGTGTCCTGGCCGTGGTTTGCCAGGGGGATGGGCAAGCAAATCTCCTCATTGGAAATCACTGGTTCTGAATTTAATTCCTGGGCAGTTCACCCCAAATGGTTCCAATTCCAGTGACCTCCAAGTCTAGCCGGCATAATTTTCTGTGTTGCTGTTAATATCCTGCCTGCTGTTGAGGATAAAATTCACTTCTTCACCAGGCCTACACAAGATCCAAACTCTAGAATGCCATAGTAGGGGTTATTTGGACTTCAGGGACTAGCACAAGGCCATTGCTTTTAGCAGTATTTTTATTCTTAACAGTTTCAGCTATGCCTTTTCACACTTAATTTCATAAATAGGTTCCCTATGAATAATTTACCAATTATTTTTCTGCTTATAGTCACTGGACAAATGATTGCAGAGTTAAAGTATCTGCTGCTTTATACTTTGATCTGTTTTACTTGATATGTAATATTAAGCAATTTAGCTGCAATTTCATTTTGAATTAGTACAATATTTCTGACAAATGCCTTATGGAGTTAGCTGAGCATGGAACAGGAATTTACGCACTTATGATGTCTGACCTATCTGTAGGAGCTTGAAAATACTTTTCCTATATATGTTCTTACAGACCATAGTAAAAGGGAACTGGCATAGGTGCAAAAACTCTGCATCAAAATGATACAGAAATATGTCTGGTTTGTGTGATGTTTTTAAAGCAAACAAAAGAGCAGCATGGTAAAATGCTGTGAAATGGCCTATTTAAATTATTGGTGAGGTGTTTTGTTGATGTTTTTGAGATTCTTCCATTTGTTCAAGTTAAATGAACCCGTTTTCTTCTCTTGTCTTCAGCTTGTCCTTATGACCAAGTTTGCAGTAATACAGTATATAAGGTTTTGTTTATTGTTTACCTCAGGGCAATTCATACCAAAAGCCCCACTTTGCTTTCCAGGAGAGCCACAGCCCCTCTCCAGAGTTTCTCACCTGAAAAGAGGCTGCAAATGAGTGATGGGGGAGCTGGTGAGCACTGTCAGGTAGGGCTCACAAATGAGGCCTCAGTGTGGAATCACCTAAATTCACTCAGGAAATGTGGCCATCACCTGAGCCACTGGTGTTTGTTCCTGTGACTGAACAGCAGCGACAGCTCCCGTGGGGCTTTAGCTGAGGCCTTTTTGGAAACCCAGTTTGCACACCTTGGAGAACAGGTGACCTCAGCACTGGTGCTCCTCTCCACCTGCTGCTTTCTTCCCGCAGGAAGCACCCAAGCTGCTCAGCACCTCTCAGAGTTGAGACTTTGGGATTTATGTCAGACTGGAGGGCTGCTCTCCCCTGCTTGTGGGATGCTGCCTGAATCAGGAGGGGATGGAATGCCTGCATACAGGTCAGTGGGAGGGATTGGCCCCTCCTCAGCAGTGTGGTGTCAGATCTGACATGTGCAGCCGGGATCACCCCGGACTGACCCGAGGTGTGCCCTGTCCCAGCAGGCACTAGGACCAGAGGGAAACAGTCCCTGGCACAGGTGGGAATGGGACATGCCCCAGGAGGGCTCCTGGCCCTTGCTCAGGTGAAAGGGCAGAGTCAGTTGATCAGTCACCACGTCAGCACAGCACATCAGAGAGGTCTGGCTGGTTGTGTCAGGAGGAAGTTGCACAGTCAGATGTATTTACACTCGACTGGACTTATCCTCTGACTGTTTTATTTTCCTCTGGCTGAGACTGGAATGTCTGTCTTTCCTGCTCTTTGAGTTTGTGTATCCAGCTTCTAAATTGGCTGATCAGCCTGTTGTACTCGTGATGGCTTCAGACGGAGTTTGCTTTGAATTAGGACCCTTGGATGAGGATGGCAGTTTCCTTGAAAATCCTTTTCCTGGGGGCACCTCAGTGAACACAAATTGAAATGTAAAGTGCTGGAAAAAGCATTTGATTCCATTCTAGTAAAATGTAGCTTATTTAAGTGGTAAAAGGAGCATTTGTGGCCCTTCTGCACATGATGGATTCTCCATTTGCAATCTGTGTTTTCGGATGTTTCCCCATGATGTATAACCACTGAATAGTTCTGGTTTTACAGCTGAATGAAGGAGGTACAAACGTGTTTTCACTTTTTCAAAAGGTGATTGGTGCTTTAGGATATGAACGTTTTTACAATCAGTGCTTTAAAAAATAAAAAGCATCTTCAGTGCTATCATTCCATAAGGATCTTAATGGTGATGGTTCTTGTTTTGGTGGTGTATTTACAAACAAAGAAGCAAAAAATGAACACAATTTATTGTCCTAACACTTCCTATATTCATCACTCAGATAAGTTCACCCATTTTATCACCATGTCACTGTTTCTTTTCAATTAATATTAGAAATTGCTTTTTTCTTCAGCAACTTGGATTAGAATTTAATAATTTAATGTAACTGCTCTTAGAAATTAATTGTAAATATAAATACAGGTTTTTAAGGATTTGTTATCTCAGCTAATTTTATTTTCTTACATAATCTGCTGTTAAATGGATTTCCAGCTTTTTGTTGCTTATGAAAGCCCAAATAACATTCTTTCACAGTCTGGTTCAGTACTGCCACGGTAAAGGACTTTGATCTTCATTGTTTTTATTATTAGATTATTTTTTAACAATTACATTTTTCCCTTCCCTCAGAAACAGCAAGTGCAAAGTTTCTTTAGCTTGGGAAATTCAGCTACCGGGCTTTGACATTTGTATATTTGCACATTTCTATTAGTATGGGTAATTATTTATAATATGTCATATAAATGCACATATTCTTCCTGCTGTAAATGCCATTTCTAACAGGAAATCCATTCTCTTGCACAACAGGTGGGGTGTCCTTGGTATTCCCAGCTTGCCTCAACCTCCAAGCTCGCCTTGTTCCCTGTACATTACAGCAGTGCACTCCAACGTGACAGGGTTCCGTCTTTTCTTAATTAATTATTTTACATGAGATTTTACTGCCTGTAGATGTATGTACAGGGGTGGATGGGGCTCAACAGATCCCTCATCTTCCAGTCTCATATATCCATTCCAGTAAAGACCAGTGCTGCACACTTCCACACATATTCAAACACAAGTTGCTGTTTAAACCTTTAGCATGTTGCTCATCCTCAGGCAAGCCTCTCTCTCTAGCTGCCTGGTTTTGGTTTGCTTCTTAGCCATGCTTCAGGCATACCTGGCATCTACTGATTTTTTTCCTCTGCTCTTGTCCTTCTTTAAGAGTCCCTGACAGGGGGGCTGGTGCAAACTGCAGCTCAGGCATCACGGTGGTCAGCCAGAAACTGTATTCATTAGCAAAGAACTGACACGTTCCCCGCTGGCCCTGGCACTCGATGAATGGTGCTGATCTGAAGTCTTCCAGGCAGCTTCCAGGTGACATAAGGGACTGTCCACCGCCCTGGTCACCAGATCCAGTGTGCTGGAAAGAACAAAGAGAGAACTTGGTAACTGTGCATGAAAAATAGGTAAATGATGTTCATCTGTCTTTTTCTCTACTTGCTTTTAACTGTGCTGTTTTTTGTAATCTTAAATTGGAGTAAGCTTCTTTTGCTGGAGAAAATCTTAATTTGTTCTGTAATAAATTAATCTCAAAGTCTAGAGCCAGCTCACTTATTTTTCCGGTATTTATCAAAGGAAGGAGTAGTCTGGGTTGATTCTGAACGATGCTGTTATCCAAACTGCTGCAAATGTAACTTGAGGATGGCATTAAAAAGACCTGGAGTTCTAATTCTGACAGTTTTGTCTTTGTACATGAAAATCCCATTGTTTATTACAGACAAGGACGCAAAACCTTTATAATTCTAAGAAATGTGTATTTTAAGGCTCTGAGTACAGTATATGTAGCTACAGCCAGGTTCTGCAATTTGGAACTAACCCTTGTCTTGTTTCTTGTGAATTTTCCTCTTTAATGTTTGCTAGACATTGGATAATTTACTTTTCAGAGCTAAAAATCCTTGAGCCTTTAGAATACAAAAGCAGGATGAAAGAAATATATATAATCATGCACCCACTTTCTTACCATCAAAAAAGAGTATCCTATCCAAAGGCTCCTCCAGTTGAGCGGGCAGGGAGGAATTGACTGGTCTTGGCTGTGAAGTGCCACTGCCTGTGCCGGGGCCTCGCAGACGGCACATCTGCTGATGTACGGCCGGATCTCCTCCTCGGACAGCGGCGCCATGGGCAGCGGAGCGGCGCTGGACAGCCAGTAGGACTTGTCATTGCGGCTGGCGTAGTAACACACTTGGTTGATGTTGCAGTAAGCAAATGGCATGGTACTGAACACAGGGAGGCAGGACCCAGCCAGACCTGGAAATACCAACAAGTGATGCAAATCACTCCACTTCCTAGGTAAGTTGAAAATAGTATTCTGGCCAGTGTTGCCGCAAAGCTATGTGTCTTGGCAGGAGTTAGGTAATTCACAGATGTTAAACCTTCCAAGTCCTTTACCAAAATGGCTACATGAAAAACAGACCTTTTACCAGTAAGTGTCTTCCTCTGACCAATAATATTTAATTGTGTTAATCTGATATTTAAACACGATGTAGTTTGTCACCATGGGAAACAGTTATGATAACAAATTTCTTAGCTGTGCCAACACTGAAAAATAAATTAGGCAAGAGGTGGCAGCTGGTTTAAAAGGAGATCAGCTATTTACAAACTCATTAGGAGCAGTGAGAAACCAAATGACAATGCTGATAAATAGAAAAATTTTTGTCAAGTTTGACAAGCCGTTGCTAGCAGTGCATTAAGCTGAAATCTCAGCAGCTGTCCTACTGCCTTCCAGAAAGATTTCACGGACTCCCAAAGTGAAATAAAAGAATTGAGGGATTTTGCAGAGCCAGTCCTGCAAAATTCTAATCAGGCAGACATCAGTGGGAACCAAGAAGTGACCAGTGCATACTTCTGAGGTGAACTTCTTCCAGAACTGAATTTAGAACAGTTTCATGATGGCCTATTTAGTAAGTAATAATCACTGCACAAAGTTCTGCCTTGAACCTGGTGTGTGAAGTGTTATTTCTGTAGTGCCCCCAAACCCAAACACCTTCATTAAAGACATGTGACATTTCTGTACAGAAGCCAGTTTTGTTTATCACTGATAATATTCCATTCCAGTACTAATGAAGGATCTGGAGCAGCCTGAGTAGGGAAAATGCCTGCAAAATCACACAGGAGATGAGAACTCTGTTCTCTTTGAATCTTATTTTCACTGCTGTTATGAGGCATTCTGTTAGCAACTGGCTCTCCTGGGGAATGCCAAACACACAATAGCAAAAACATTCTAAAACATCACTGCTATTCTAAAAATAGCTCCTTTTATTGCTCTTTTAAACACTTCTTTTTTGTTCAGCTTATTAGGTCCTTGATCTTTCCTCCTCGGAGACTTCTCTGCCTCTTGTGTAACAAGTCAACAAGAATTTAGGAAACTTTTTCTGTGCAAATTGCCACCAATCAGTTCCTCAAGCTGCAAGGCAGGCAGCTTATTTAGACATCTAATTTTAGTCAGAATTGTAGAAGACAGAGAAGAAATGACCCAAGGCACCAAAAGAAGCTGTCTCTGGGAGAAATTTGGCTTTGGCTTTTCCAAGAAATATTCGCTTCTGACTCTTAAAAGCACAGGATTCTGCTATACACATGATGCATAATTTACTTGTAAAGCTCATTTATACTGCCCAACTGTACTTACCCAACTTAACCAGCTCTTTTTCCCAAGCTGTGTCTACAGTAAAAAAGGAGCAGAACCTCCAGGGAGTTATTTCAGAGTGGCCAAATGAGATTTCTGACCTAGGAAAATATCTCCAGTGACTTCAAAGACAGCCTAAAATGAGCTGGGATAAGTGAAATAAACCACTCATCTCTCCAACTTCGAGCCAAAATTACTTAAGAGATCGAAATACTTTTTCATTTGATTCCATAGCAGCAGAAAGCCATGTTAAATGGTGACAAATAGGGCAGCATAACCAAGTTCATTATCATCAGTGTAAATTAGTTTTGAGTCTTTAGAAAATAAGTAACTGGTTCTATAGTTTGCTCCATGTGACTTGTCTTTCATTGTATATATAACACCATATTACCCCTTAGCTGGAGAGCAATTACGTACAATACATACCAAGATCTTGATTGTGGGCTTTCTCTTGTCCTTCCAGGTACAGCAAACTATAACCAGTCCATAACTTTGGCATCCCCTCTGGGCAGAGTGGTTCTCTGTCTGACTGACTATGAAGCACGAGCAAGAATCCACTTGCAGATCTAATATGGGGGCCTGGTTGTCCTGGGACACCAGTTTGGCCAGGTGGACCTTGGAGGAAGGTAAAAGAAATTTACCTGTGTAACATACAGTAAACGTTCACACCAGCTGTGTGTTACATGCTCAATAAGAAGTTCCCAACTGAACATAATACAATTTCAAAGCTATCATGGGCAATAAGGACACAAGTATCCTGTATCCTGTATCTGTTATCCTTCTTCTAGGAGAGAAATGAACTAGATTGCCACTGAATGCTTGGCACTTGGCTTTTCTATTGTGCCTCTATCTTGTGCTGCATGGATTAAAAAACGAACTGAAGTGGGCAATGATTTCCCAGATTTACTCACTAGGATGAATGGAATGTCTGGACTGAATTTGAATCCTTGCAGTAACAGTCGATGCCCCTTGCTCACATATGTATTAAACCCTTAATTTATTAGAGAGCAGTCACAGTTAAAATACAATTTTAGTTACTGCCAGACAGTTGCCCCATTAGCCCTGGCTCAGTCATGCATGCCTATTGATATATGCTGTCTGAGCATGGGTGGTTAATTGCCTTTCTGCTTAATAATGGATGCTGAGATAAATTTTCTTCCAACAGGTCTCGTTATGAAATCATTCACAAATGTCACTGTCAGTGCTTGAACTGAGAGAGGGCAAGAGGTGTCATGGAATCTCAGGCTAGAGGTGGATGTATCCATGTGGGAATTGGGGGAGCAGAGAGAAAACTGAGTCTGTGTGTCATCTCACACATCTCCCCCCCAAAGTCATGCTCCATTCTTACCTTGTGGCCCAGCATATCCTTGCTCTCCTCGGCTCCCTTGGTCACCTGGTGGTCCGGATGCCCCAGGTAACCCATCTTGACCTGGCAGGCCATATGATCCTTCTTCACCTTTTATGCCTAGATAAATACAAAGTATGTGTTTTTCCTTCACAGGGCTGCATTTAAGGTTCTACATTGTCCAAACACAAAGGGCCAGTCAGCAAAATGGATACCAGGGCAGGGAGGTGCAGAACTGCTTCTGCTGGGAATTCTCCTCACCACTTATTCACCCTGTGACCACAGCAGTAGCTCAGAGGCATGACTTAGAACAGCAGCTCCTGATAAGGTTTTCTATCCTCTCCAGAGATCTTGTGTGATTTACAGCTGAAATCAAAGCACTCCCCAACAAACATTATCATGCAAGCCTCGTGCAGAAGTGCCATCAGGATCTGTACCATGGAATGAGCAGTAACTCCTCCTGAGGCAAGCCAAGCTGTCAGCTTTGAGAACCCCATTCAGCAGAGTCTTAGAACACGTAGTGAACTCCCCTTGAAGTAACGGATGTATTGGAATACTTAGAGAACAGGGAGGGACTGCAGAACTGGACTACATCCAGTGGGGAAGGGTAAAGATATTTTTAGTCTCCTGATGGCCTCACCTTTTTGTATTTCTCACGTCCATGCATTTTATACATTAGCAGGGAAGGTGTGGCTGGGACAGTAAAAGATACATCTCATTTAGGGTGCAGATAATGATGGGCCTGTTCACTGGCTACTTAAAACATAACCTGAATTGACAAGTTACACTTGTCAGGTATTGTTGCATTTAGGAGTGGTTTTCCTCTCTTGATAAAAACCAGTTTTCAGACAAGGGTGTTTCTCTAGCACCCACCACAGTTATTTCTCAGTAATGGTATTTCATTCCTTGCAGATTTTGCTATTTAACCTGCAGACTGAGTAATTCAGGGTTGTCTCACAACAGTCAAATTTCCCCGTGTTACTTTTTGCTAAGAAAACCTGAATCAGTCAAGACGATTAAGAGCTTTTCTATGCTGGTTGCATAGTTATTCTGCCAAAGCTTAAGTGCATTGAGGGTTTTAATAAAATCCATTGCTTTTGCCAGTAAAAATTCCAGTTTGCCTTCCAAGCCAGGAGAAAATTGGATTCTTCTATCTTAATGAAGGAAAAAGCATTACCATTTCTTTATTTCTTTCATAAAACCAGTGCAAATATGTGTATCACTGTATCACCTGGCTTTACAGAAACCATTAATGATGTATATAATGGAAACACAGCTGTGTAACCCCAGAAATTCCTTTTAGCTGGCAAATCAACTAAGATACGTAAAACTAGAGAGTTAAGTGAAAATTGCATTGTTTCCTTTTGTGATAGGAATGACTGCTGCAGGGAATCTCCTGGGAGACAATCATGGATTTTTTCTCTGGAGACACTGGATGTCTAGAGCAGCCAACACAACAAACTTTGGTTTCCCAAAGTTTAGGAAATACCTAAAACCACAAGAGGGATTCCACCATCTAAACTGAAGTCACTCTGCAGGCAGGCTATGCTGTATTTCTAAGATGGTGGCCTCTCTTTTGGGATCACCAGTACCAGCATCACTCTTGTTTTCTTTTCATCTGCCAGAAGAATGTTTCAGTCTTTCATCCCTTCCTTTTAAGATCTCTTTGGTCAGTTTTCTTTGGTGGTAACTTTTTCATGTTCTAATAGATAAAGAGCTCTATTGTAGCCACTTTTCTGACTTCAGTGTCCTTTTAGGACTTTGGTTAGCAGAGCTTTGGGATTCGTTATTGCTAAATTTTAAAGCATGCATATTTTAAACATGGTCCAAACAGGTCTAAACCACAGGGGTGGTTTGAGGCATTGCTTTATAATTTGTTGGGGAAAAAGGAAAAATACCATTTGAAGAACTTTTTTCTCAACAGTGCCTAGTGCTTTTGCCCTCCCTGGCTTAGGAAAAGGGAATGTAGTGCAGGCAGGCTCAAACAGGCTGGTTCAGCTATATTTATCCATCATCCTCAGCATTAACCAGCCCACTATGTGTTTCAGGAGACTGTTAAGAAGTGTTTAAGGAGAAGAGAGAGGGTAAAACAGAAGAAACTCTGACATTCTGACCCTTTTCAACTTGTTCTCTAAATGGCTGAAATGGACATCCAAGCTTTCAAAACATGAGCTTACCTTGGGGTCCAGGGTGGCCTATTGGCCCTGGTAATCCTGCAGAGCCATCCTCTCCTCTTTGCCCTGCTTCCCCAGGAGGCCCTGGGATTGTAGGGCATGAATCATCTACTTTTCCTGGTTCACCAGGGTCACCTGGAATGTGTAATGGGAAAGTGAATTGGAAGCCTGGCTAATAGCTCCCACGCAAAAAGTCAGCATAAATGTTAGCTGATTCTGGTGTTCAAGAGTATATATTTTAAGTATTTTAAAATCTTGAATTATTGAGTCCCACTGCTTTTAATTTTACTCTTAGTCTTTTAGCACAGCATTACCAGCATGGCAAGCCAGTGTTAGCAAGTGTGTCTTAGCTGGTCTGTGATCTTTGCCTAGGTGGGCAAGAAGGCCAATGGCATCCTGGCCTGCACCAGCAATAGTGTGGCCAGCAGGACCAGGGCAGTGACCATTCCCCTGTGCTCAGCACTGGTGAGGCTGCATCTTGTTCAGTTTTGGGCCTCTCACTCCAAGAAAGACATTGAGGTGCTGCAGCGTGTCCAGAGAGAGGCAGTGGAGCTCGGAAGGGTCTTCTGGAGCACAAGTCTGGTGAGGAGCAGCTGGGGGAACTGGGGGTTTTTAATCTGGAGGAGGGTCAGGAGAGATCTTATTGTTCCATTACAGTTACTTGCAAGGAGCTTGTAGAGAGTCTCTCCTCCCAAGTAACAAGACGAAATGGCCCTAAGTTTCATCAAGGGAGACTTATATTGGATATAAGGAAATATGTCTTCAGGGGAAGGGTTTTCAAGGCCTGGAACTGTCCAGGGAAGTGGTGGAGTCACCACCCCTGGAGGCATTGAAAAGACATGTAGATGTGGCACTTGGGGATGTGGTGTAGGGGGGATACCCTTGGCAGTCCTGGGTTAATGGTGGGATTTGATATCTTGAAGGTCTTTTCCAACTTAATTCAGTAATTCTATGTTTCACATATTTGGTGTACATGTACAGCTTTAGTCTTAATGTGCCCCAAACTGATTTGAGTTAAAGCCTAAAGTCTACCTACCCAAATTCAGTGCTAACAGCTTAGCACATGGAAAATTCTGCAGTAGCTTGCCTACTGTGTTGCTGCAAAACCATCAATAGGCAGGCCAAAAAAGCTAGCCCATAATTGCTAATATTAAAAAAATAGCCACATTTTATATATTGAAAGTTACTGGGAGCTCTTGCCTGTTTGCATTTTGGATCAACATTTAGTCAGATGGAGAGTTCAGTGTTTGTGGTAATCCAGTGTTAGGATTCAAGCTTTTGCTATGATTTTGGTTACAAAGGAAAAAAAACCCAACAAATAAGAACTAGAAACAAATGTTTCACAAGTCTAATTGACACCCTAGCATGAGACTTCTCAGCAGAACATTATCATGACATTGGTGCTATTTATGTGAAACATGTATTAGAACTATGTCCTGCTAGCAGTACCTACTATTCCTAGCAACCATGCCAAGGATACCTTCTCGTAAGTGCTGAATGTTTCTATACGTAAGGGAGCTCCCATGAAAAGAACAATAATCAAGAGTCATGAACTTACCTATGAAACCTGAAGGATTTGAAAAATGGAAAGCAGATTGTGGCCATTGTGGTGCAGGTGGAAGCAAGTTTCAGGCATGTAAATTAGAGTAAAGAATGGAATGAGAACTGAAATCATTTACATGAGGTGACATTAGAAACAAATAAATAGGTCAGAAATTTTTACTCAAATGAGAAATCAGTTAAGTTGGCAACTGCAGGGGTCTTTTTTCTGAGATTGTTTAAATTATCTGCATGCAAGTAAACATTAGTATGATTATATACGAATAGAAAGATCACAGTTACAGTTGAATGACAATAAGCAACAGGTTCATAAGTACCTGTGGGACCTCTGGGACCAGGTCTTCCTGGAAAACCGTGGTCTCCCGGTTCTCCTGTAGCACCAGGTGGACCCTGTGGACCATGGATCCCCATAGGACCTGGAAATAAAACCAAACATAAATAAAATGAAGTCTGGATGCTTGAGTAACAAAAAATGCTTGGAAGTCCTCAGCTCTGTTGTGTCACAGAAAGAAATGCACATTTCTTCTTCTTTCCCTGGTCTGGATCTGACTTAAGATTTATGACTTTTCTTTTTGTGGAAGTTGGAAGTGATTGGTGTAGATGGGATTTCTAAAGCAGAGTATGTAGATTTCTGTTTTCAAATTAAAGAACCTGTTGAAAGCCCCAAGCTATTGATATGGGGCAGATGTGAGACTCTGTTAGTTCAAACACATCTGCATTGTCCATAATTTCTCAAGACCCCTGAAGAGGGGTCATGGTTTGCTTATTTGGCCAACTCAAACATTTTAGTGCCTTATTCTGAGATTGGCAGAGGTGTCTCCCAACAAGCTGTTGGAAGCAGTGCATGGGAATCTGTCTCTACTCTCACCTTCTACCCCAACCCCATCATATCTGTAACCAGGCAGAGCTGTGGGATGTCCAGCCTCCACCCCTCCTGCCCAGCTCCACCTCCAACGGCAACCCCCTGAGCACAAGGCTCAGTCACAGGGGCTGGGCATAAATGCACACAGAACTTAAAAACATCTCTGACCATACCCTTTGGGCCTTCTCTTCCTGGGCTCCCTGGAGGGCCTCTGGCTCCCTGTTGTCCTCGTGGCCCAGGACTACCTGGTGCCCCTCGAACACCGGTGTCACCTGGATCTCCTCGCACAAAGATAGTCTCTCCAGGAGGACCAGGATTCCCAGGATCACCTATGGTAAAAGAACTTTATTCTTAATGTATGCACGAAGTATAAACATCTAGAAATAGCCATAGTCTGCTGGTGCTTTTTTTTAAATTTTACTCTAGGGTTTTGGTTTTTTCTCTAGGATGCAAGACAGCCCTTGCATGTTTTTGGAAATACTAGTGTTAGCCTTTGTCCAGGGCTTTGTAAGGAATACAGTGATAGGAATAGTTCCCAAGGTTATTTAGCTTCTGTGCAAGCAGAAGGCAGCAAGTTACTGGTATGTTCATTGAAATGCTGTTTCTCTATATCTTACAGATGAATTACTGTGTTGCTTAGTCTGGAGATCGGCATTTTGTCCTTGCTCTGGTGATCTACCCAGTGTTCACTTCTCTGTGTATTCACCGAGCTAGTGATGGGTTTCTTTATTCCCTATGCACTTCTATACTTCGTTTCACAGACAGTAACTGTTATTCCTAGTAGCCTCAGGGGTTTTTTACATGATAAAAATTGGTATTTTTAGTTTTAATACCTCTGATGCCATCTAAACCAGGTAATCCTTGATCACCTGGAGGACCAGGGGAAGCACTATCAGGAGATCTTCCCATAGGTCCGGTGGGTCCAACAGGTCCTCTTCTACCTAAGGGATCACATTAAAAAAAAAATAGAAAAAAATCCGAGTTTTTTTTTAGTTTACAGACAGAAGTTAGTAAGTATAAGAATGCTGACATGAGAAGTCATGGAGGTAATGTATGCTCCCACTTGTATACCAAACATACCAGTCCCCAGGCTAATGAGGCCATCTTGTCAAAGTGAAAATATTTGTTGTCTTTTAAAATTTTTAATTCTCCCCATAAAGTCTATGTAACCTTATGAATACATCATCACATTGCCATAGATAGCCACATTTTCCTGAATTCCAGCAGTGGGAGAAATGGTAACAATGTAAGGTGAGTGGGGACTGTGAAATGATTCTGCCTGGGGCAGGATAAGTATTCACAGATTGTTCCTGGCAAAAAAGAGTTACACCAATTCCTAAAAACCTCAGTGAACAAGATGAATTTACTAGCCTTAAATGCATTTTTTCCACTAATCTTTAATCTGGATTTTTACACAATAAAACATTTAATGCCCTTACTTGTGACAGGCAGAGTTGCAGATTACCATTCTCTGCATAACACTTTTGAACAGTTGCAGCTTGTTGACATGTCGGTTGCATTCTGTTGCCTTCTCTTTTCTACAAAAAACCAAATCTAGTTTCTTCAGTCTTGTTTTTGACCCCCATCCTTCATTTACTTTCTGGTGAGTTTTCCCTTATTTGTCAAAGCTGGTCACAACCATGGGAGGCCGGGCTTGTCTTATGTCAAGCAGTGTTAATACATCTCAGAATTAAACTTTCTCTTTTTTCCTCAACAGCACCATTCTGTTGACTCCCCCAGTTCCCAAACTAGTAACCAAACGACAAAAAATGATTGTGTCTTCATCTTAGAATAATTCACCTCACCAGATTTCACCTCTTGCTATTTTTCTTCCATGTGTTATGTGACTGTGGCAAGGTCTGGCAGCGTAAAGCTGGTGTCACTTCTAATCACAGAATTGCTGAAGCTTGAGTGGGCCTCTGGAGACTTTCTAGTCTAACCCTCCCCTCAAAGCAGGATCAGCTAGAGCAGGTTGCCTCGAAATCTGTCCAGCTGTGGTTTGAGTATCTCCAATGACAGACACTTCGTAACTTCTCCAGGCAACCTGTTCCCATGTTCAATTCCTTTCACAGGGAAAACAAAACTTTTCCTTATATTCAAGTAGAATTTCCTGTATGTCAGTCTGTGCCCATTACCTCTTGTCCTGTCTCTGGATATCACTGTGAAGGAACTGTGTCCGTGTCCTTCCCATCAGGTACTTAGACACATTAATAAACTTCCCCTGAGCCTTCTCTTCTGGAGCTGAAGCAATTCCCCCTCCCTCAGCCTCTCCTCATGGGACAGATGCTCCAGTCCCTTCACTTTCTCAGTGGCCCTTCATCAGACACTTGCTTTTTCCCATTTGTGTGCAGTTCTTGTATCACCAAGCTCTAAAATAACCACTGCAATCTTGTGAAGCAGTTCTATCTTGCACTTACATCAGAACACCTGATAGATTTACTGTAGTTCTGGGACTGCCAGATCCTCTGCACTCTTTTTTTTCAGGAATTTCTTCCCAAGTGGCAATCCTACCTAGCAGTTCCCTGAGTCTATTCAAGTCCATGATTTTCTATTTTCATTCTTTCCTCTCCTATAACATAAACCAGAAATCCTGGAGTCTCTGTATCTCTACTCAGGAAACATCAGCATCTTACAACAGAAATGTTTTTAGGGAGAGAATCTTCTGAGTAATGTTCATATTAACCAGTGTAAGAGCCTGTATGAGCTTAATTTCAACTCTGCAGAGCAGCACTTTGGAGAAAACCTATTCTTACCTGGGAATCCTGGGAATCCCCTTTCTCCAGGGGGGCCTGGAATAGAAATACCAGGCCATCCAGGTTCACCTCTATCTCCTTTTGGTCCAGTTTCTCCTGAGTATCCTGGGGGCCCTGTCTCACTCTGACCTTTATAAGAAAACAATTATGTACATGAAGTTTACAGCAAGTACAAATACAGATGTGCAGAACAGAAATACCAGTTGCAGATGTTCCTCCGTGCAAGGGTTGCCTAGTGCTGTTTTTCTGGTTCACTCTTGGAAGCTGGATAGAGTTTTGTTGAATCTGGCCCTAATTCACCACTTTCAAAGAAAGTATTCTTTTTGCTTTAATGCTCTTCTTCAGGGGTTATTTTATATGGTGTCGTTATTGTCTGTAACCTGAAATATAAGCTGATTGCATGGTTCTAAATTTAGTTTTCTATCAGCATGTATTTGTAATTTTTAGATAGATTATAAGCATTGTTTTTTTAATAGTGCTTCAAAAGCACCTTTTGAAAGTTGAAAATACATCAGCATGAGTGAAGTTCACGTTCCTCTTAAGTTTGTGGCACAACTCCCATGGACGTTGGGAGCTGGGATTTCACAAGTCTCCTTTTAATTTGTTAGTTTTATCTTTTATATATTAAAAAAAAAGAGAGACTTGGCTCTTTGAATCGTCTGCACTGAACTTTTTAATTTTATAAACAGCCTTGAAACGTTCCAACAAAACTATGTGAGTAATGGAAGTTTGAAAGTTTTCCCCACAAATAACTGCAGGTGTGCCATTAGGCATATTTTAGATTCTGTTTGAAAGTTTAGTCTGAGCCTTAATGATATCTTCTGGGCAAGGCAAACATGAAAATAACATGCACACCCCTTGCACATTCAGTCATTTAGGAGAAGATTTTCTGTTGCAGTTATTTCTCATCTTTACCTGGAGCTCCTGCAGAACCCTTTTGACCTTTTAGTCCATCCAAGCCATCCAGTCCAGGCAGTCCAGGAAGACCTGAGAGGTGTTACACAGGTATGACTGGGTGCCACAATAATCCTTTACAGTTACAATTAAAAATCAAGCCTTTTTTTAAATCTGACAACACATACTGGATCAAGATGGGGTATTTGCTGAATTTGATTACTGGCAACTGAAGATGAGACCACATGGCAGTGCAGTCTTTTTGGAAAGGCAAATGTGAAAAATTTAAAAATAGCAGTCATAATACAGTCTCACATCAAAGCAATCAGAAAGCACAATTTTTAATCCTTTAGGTATTTCCATATTGCAGCTAGCAGATTATGGGCTAATCTATAGAGAACCTTGTGTCTGTGGCTGGACTGCTACTGCTACATGTGCCTGCTACTCCAAAGTTTGCTGTGCAACCACTTCACTGATGGGGATGCAGATACTACCTAAGATATCGGTAAAGCTGGAAGTTTTTTATAGCTTCTGTTCAAAATAGAAATGCAATTTAACCCAGCTGCACCAGAAAGAGGCTAAATTTTCACCTGGCTTCCTTTCTCTGGTCCTGCAGATTTCACACAGAAAACTATGCTTTTTTGCATCACTCTGTTACAAAAGTTCTTTGAACTGAGCACCACAAAGTCTTTGAAGACAACAAATCTGTAATTGAGACCTGTGGTGACACATGGTGGGCTATAGAGCAGCTCTGTCACTAGTGATGTTCCCTAGCACTGGCTGAGTGTTTGTGGTAGTCAGACATGACTTTTGCTTTATAATCTGTGGTTTTTTTGAAAATTGCTAAAACACAGTAAGTAAAGCCATAGATGGTACCTTTTTATCAATTTTTTAAAAAGTTGAACTAATCTGAGGTTGTGTTTGTTTGCAGTGGAGGGTAAAAATATCTCCATGTCATCAGCAGTTTATAGTTCCTAAGCTGTATAGGTAAATTATCAAATGTGAGAACAAGCACTTCTTTAGTGCAGACAGCAGTCTGTCACCTGGTGATAGCAACACATCTGGCAAAACTGATGGGTCATTTGGGGACAGGTTTCAAAGAGGTTTCAGAGACGAACAGATTTGGCCTGTTGCCTCTTGCTCCAGAGAGGGACAGTGATCATCAGGGAGCTGAATGATACTGTCAGTGCCTACTCCCGTCTCTGTTCTACTTCTGCTGCTCACCTCTGCCTCCTTTCCTTCAGTTCCTCTCCCTGCCCTGCAGGATTCCCAGTCTGGCTGCAGTGTTTTTTTCCCACAAGTCTCAATTATCTGTCTCCTTTCCTCTGGCTCCAGCCTGGCACAGAAGATGTAGGTTCTCTGTTGAGTGCCTGTGCTCTATCCCAGCATGTCCTGCAGCTCACCAATCTGCCCTATATCCCAGCAGGGATCTTGGGAGAATTTATTGCTCTCTTTGAGCACATATGAATGGATATATTTTTAAAAGTTTATAAACTGGTCAAATTGGGCAAGGACAAATTGCTGTAGGAAGAGCAACACAAATGCCCTTTGTCAACTGCTTCCCCTGCCAAATTTAAATGTCCCTAGTTCAAAGATGGGTTATCTGAGAAAGAAAAAATAAAAAAGCCCTAGAGTTCTGTAGCAGGCCCACCAAAAATTATAATCATATAGCTTTGTTCTCAGAAACTGCTGATTATTTTAGTTAAAATTTAACAAAGGATGAATTGAAAAAAAACCCCACAACAGTGTGTAGCAAACACCAGTCTGGAAAAATTTTAAATCCAGAAGATTGTTTGAAAACCTGCAAAACATTGATAATATAATCTCTGTGTAATCCACTTTATAATATGGGATACTAGTAATGCAACCTGTAATATCTTCTGTGACCTTAATTAACTGTTCTTTAACTTTTCATGACATTCTAAGTTTCATTCCTGCTTTCTGTAGCCTTCTTGTGCTTTGGACATGTTCCCATTTTAAAATTTATGTAAGAGTTGCATTTGGGGAATTTAACAGTGGTATTTTAAAATTACTATGAACTCCTAACTAATTTTGGCCCCCAGGTCACCATTTAAAACTTTTTTGATCTCTGGTTCATTCAGGCAAGATTGATGGGTTGGTTTACTTGCTTTCCAGGGAATTTGACACATTTGCCAACAATCCATTATAATATCAGCACTTGTAATTCTAGATTTTTGGATTGCTACAGCCCCATATTTCTAGGTACAGCTGAATTGGCTGACCTGAGCATGAACCACTGTTTCTGTATTGTACAGGCCAATTCAGCTTCTCCTCATACAGGTCATGCTGCTGATGGTCTGAGTATTACTTGCTCCATCAAGGATTACTCACACAAGTAAGGCTTGCCAGGCTAAGCCCTTAACTAGTAAAACTACCGTAATAAAGAAAATGGGATTATGCTTTGATAGATGATGTTTAACTTATTTTTTTAAAATCTAAAATTCTTTAAAATCTAAAAGTTCAGGAACAAAACCTTTAACATAACTGAGAACCAGTGAGACGAACGAGGCCGTGTACTTAGCTATGAATTATCCGTTTAATTTCTAATGCTTGCACCAGCACTTGTTGAAAACAGCACCAAGATCTATATATCCAACTGAATTGGAATACAAATAGAGTTTTCATTACTGGCTATAGTTTCAAAGGTGTTAACCTTTCTTCAGCTATGCTGGCAATACACAGAATCCTCAGCTTAGCAGGCAACTCGGTCTCTAATGAATTGCCATTTGGGACTGAACTTTTCCCCGTGCAGGATGTGTGTGAATTTATGTTCCTGTGCAGGACTTGGGATAACTTCTGCACCATATACTAAAGAAGTGTCTTATGACAAGAAGGAAAGAGGCCCATCAGCTATGAAGAAGTTTTCAGCAGAATGATGCTTTTTTCTTTTTTGACCCCTTTCAGACATCCCTGCCACTGCAGATCTCTGCCTTTGTTACAGCAAATATTGTTTGCAACACTGAAATGTTCTCTTGCACATTATGCACCAGCAGGGAATCTGTCATGACAGTTTAAATCAGCACTGCTTATTTACTGCAAGCAATCATAAACTGCTTCCATTTTTCATTTGAATTTTCAGTAGTTTATAAGAAACCTTCTCAATTTTTCCTTAAGCTGAATTTGAAAAAGTGGATCTATTGTCCTCTCTAACCAATTTTATAGCCCCAAGTGTTACTTTACTGTGGTTTCTGTATATGGGTTACTAATCTTCTTCCTGTTTGGGAACTGTTATGAAGCCCACTGTAACAGACACAGGATACAGAGGTGATAACTTTCTTTATGAAGTATTAATAACTTACAATTTCAATTCTAAACATACTAAAAGTTAATAATGTTCTCCAACAAAAACAACTGTATAGATGAACTGATGTTCAATCTAAACACAACATTGTGAGAAGTGTAAATTAGGATTTGGAGGAAACACTTCTATGTTAAATCCGCCAAAATCAGACAAGCAACAAGAAAACCAATGACAAAACCCAACTCAAGTTACCACAATTTGTTAAAACCCATTTGAAAGACAAAGCTGTAGTAGCAGCCTGCTGGGTTTATAGAGTAACAGTGGCACTCCGTGGTGAAAATGTAGAACACAGCATAACTGAAGTGAAAATGAAACAATTGAATTACTGCAAACTCCTTTTTCTTTCCTCAAGTTCTGCTATAGTTATACCAGCTAAGCCAGACTTGGTTTCTACCTTCCTCCTTACTCATTTTAGATTGTAGCCCAGTTTTCGAAAGTAGCATTTAATGTTACTTCTCAAAGGTGATGGGAACTGGCTTAAGTCTTCTAGCAGCTTGAGACCACAGAGTCCAAATCATGGTCAGTTAAGCCTTTTCCATTTTCACTACTAAAAGGGTATTTATGTCTGGTATTGTCACGTTACCACTACAATGGCACTGTATACAGTGTTTACCTTTTCTGCCTTGGGATCCAAGTAACCCTTGCAATCCTGGGGGTCCCAAAATTCCATGTTTTCCTTTTTCTCCAGGTTCTCCTGGCAATCCCTGAGGACCTCTAGCTCCTGAGAGTGAAAAAAAAAACCCCTGTGAATATGCAGTTCTATTAAACTGTTGATTTTTCCCCATGCTATGCAGTACACTGTGTTAACAGCAGTACCTGAAAGTGTTTGGGGACGGAGGAAGAATTGATGGATCTTGCTCTCTGAGACTGAGCAGACAACAGCTGCTGTCCATAGGTATAGAAATAACTTTCAATGCCCCCCTTCATATGATCTCTGATTTCTCCAGCCTCCTCCACAGAGATGCCTCCTCAACTGCCTCTTCTTGTTCCATATCTCTTTTGAGCTATTCCATGGCACTGTTTTTTAAACTTTGGCATTACCTGGTAATCCAGGTAGCCCTGGAGATCCAGGGTCACCCTTGGATCCTGGTCTTCCAGGTTGTCCTTGGATACCTGGTAAACCCTTCTCCCCTGGAAATCCACGGGGTCCTTAAAGAAAAAAAAAAAAAAAAAAAAGCAATTGCTACAGAATGGCTCAAAATTCACAGGGAGCAGAGCTCCCTCTGCTAACAAAATTGAGAGAAAATAAATTTTTAAGTCCAGTTTTTTCTTCAGTCAGACAGAGGTACCTGGTAATCCTGGATCTCCTGGAAGCCCTTTCCGACCGTGAGTACCAAGCAGAGGAGTTGGGTCACCTCTCTTGCCTGTTAAGGAACAATGACCTCCATTTTATACAAGCATCCTTTCCATCCACAGAACCAAAGCTGGACACTTTTGTAATTTTTCTGACACCAGAAAAGTTACTCATGGATATAAACAGCTATAGAAGGGGCTAAGAGAACACAAAATGAAAATTGCTTTGGCACATGCTAATTATGACATTTCACTTTGATTACATTTTCTCTTACTTGATTTGACAAATTTTCCATATCCATAAGAATGGATTTATACATGGTTTTGATGGAATTTTTAAATTCTGTGAAATTGAATTTGACAGGAATTTATCTTCTAAATTAGTAAAACCTACTTTTAAAGGAACAAGCTATTAAAGAATATACTGAAATGCAACTTTTGCCTTCGGGTAAGTGAGACTTGTTTCTAATTACATTCATGTTTTATGGGAAAATGGGACAGAAGTGAAAATAGTTTTCTGGTGAGTCTTCACCATCTATCCCACATATATCCTAACAATATTGCTCTTTTCAAAGCATGTCTGTATAAACTCCTTACCTTTACATCCTTTGGGGCCAGTCAGTCCTGGATATCCAGGGTTTCCTGGTAAGCCAACATCACCCTGATTTTTTTAAAAAACAAAATAAAAATGTTTGACATAGGATACATGTAGCAGGAATGATCTGCAGGAGCACTTGGTTCTCTTAGCAGAACTGTATCTTAAGCTCAGCAGAAAAGCATCTTGTCTTTGTTACATGTCTAACACTGGCCACCAACAAGAAACTGTAGGTTAGACTTGCTAATAATTTTGAATTTGTCCTTTTATAGCTTATTCTCATTCTTGGCTCAAACAGCTTAATTTCACCACAGATGGCTTGAATAATTTGATTTAAAGGTACAATAAAATATATATCCAATATTGCTGTATGTTACCCAAAATTTATTATAAACATTAACCAGAAATATTGTGATATAACAATACAAATGTAGATTTCCCTATTTTTCCTTTTGAATAATGACCTTTAATCAGCAAAGAAATTTAACACAACAACCAAGCAAAAGTATGTCCCTTTACCAAGGAAACTACTGTGCTTTATACTTCATGTAATCTCACTGGCTACCTACCCAGCATACAAGCAGTGAAGAATTGTACCTTGCATGTGATTTTTGTGTGGTTTTGTGTATTTGTTCTTGAGCAACACTGCTTGCCTGGGTTCTGCTTGGGGCAAAGATGACTTGGTTTGTCTTGTCTGTTGCCTTGGTCACTTCACACAGTAGGATATGAAGAAGCTGCTACATCTTAACTTCATAATTGTGTTGCTGCTATGTTATGATCTCTGTGGTAAGTGGTTTGTCAATCTGTTCTTAGGAATAATGTTAAAGACTTGATTGTGCATCTGATTTTTGCCCTCCTGCTTAGTGTAGTGGAGCCTGGACTTCCACCAAGTGGCAAACAAGAGGCCCTTTCCTAACACCAACCACTGTTCCTGCTAAAATGAGGGAAGTACTAATGGGTGAGTACAATACAAGCAGCCTTCATCATATTTCTTAGAGGCAGGAGATAACTGCAAAGTCCAGGAGACTTCACTACCACTCTGTTTACCTGGTCACCTGGTCCTCCTTGAAAACCTGTAATTCCTTGAAGGCCCTTTGGTCCAGGCAAACCCATTGGTCCTGGAAACCCCATCACTCCAGTGTCACCATGGTCACCTGGCAGTCCTGGAACACCATTCTTCCCTGGAAGTCCTCGTGTGCCTCTGAAACCAGTGTTGCCTTTTTCACCTGAAGTTAATTGCAGAACAACATAATGACCAATTTAAATCCAGCCAGTGTTCGACACTGATGCTCAGTACAGCAATGCTTTCGCTCTTTGTGTATTGCCTTAGTAATAATCCAAAGAAACTGTGCAGCCAGTTTAGGAATCTGTAAACATGGTATGGTGGCTGGATGTTACTGCAGCCCTGAGTCCACACTGTCAAAACCACTAGTGATTTATATCAGAGGAATGTGTGTGTATGCAGGGCTTTCTTTTATGAACTTACCTCTTTCACCTCGAAATCCATGCTCCCCAGGAAACCCTGGGTCCCCCATTCGTCCTTTCTCAAGACGGAGGTTAACGCAGCCGCTGTCTCCTGGAGGCCCCCTTTCACCTTGGAAGTAACATATGGAATGTAAATATATCCTCACGACTGATGTGTCTTGAAAATCACTTTGAGTGATGACTTTCCTAATAGAGAAAGCCTTCAAATACTAATGTGGTTCTCTGTTGTTTCAGCAGGCTCACTGCTAACAGAATTTGCAATCCTTCCCTTGCTTTTTTCTTAATTCAGTCATAACCCAGGTGATGTTAAATCAGAAGAATTAGGAAAGATTGTGAATTTATGGAAGATAGTGATTTTAAACTGCCCGTGATTGCACCTTGCAGATGATTATTCTCTTTCCTATAAAAAGTAAACAGGTTTTTAACACAGTAGTAACAAAACTAAACATAGCAGCAATATAACTACAGAGTGAAGTAGATTTTTACAAACCTTTTATTCCTATGTCTCCACATTCTCCACTAGGCCCAGGTAGACTCATTTTTCCTTCTTTACCTTTTACACCAAAGATTCCTGTTGGGCCTTGTATTCCTGGGAGTCCTGGGAATCCTCGGGGTCCTTGAATCCCTTTGCTTCCTGGTAATATGAAATGCTTTATTTACATGTTAAGTCTGCTTATACTGTTGCTGTCATATTCTGAGGAATAGTATAACGCAAAAGCAGTATGTTTAGAAGGACTTCTTAGGAAATCAGAAGAACTAGAGAACCAATAGTTGGAGCATGGCTTCATGCCAAGATCAAACTTCTCTTGAAACCCTGGTTCCACTGAAGCAAATACCCTCCCCCTACCTGCTGTCAGCCCCTGGAGATTTAGGCTACCCTTACTCCTATAGCAGTTATAATAGGCCCAAAACATCATCAGATCTTGCATGTGGCTACTGGATTATGGGGGCTTCATTCTACTGCCTGTCCCTGCCCTCCTGTACCCGCTCAGGAGGCTGGTACCCAGACAACAGCTGGTCTTACCATTAAAGACTGAGGCAAAGAAGGCATTAAGTACCTCAGCCTTCTCCTCATCCTTTGTCCCTGTTTCTCCCCCCCCCTTCCAATAAAGGATGGAGACTCTGCTTACCCCTCCTTTTGCTGCTAATGTATTTATAGAAACATTTTTATTGTCGTTTACAGCAGTAGCCAGATTGAGTTCTAGCTGTGCTTTGGCCCTTCTGATTTTCTCCCTCCATAACCTTAAGACACCTTTGTCCTCCTGAGGTGCCTGTCCCTTCTTCCAAACTTCATATGCTCTCCCTTTTTTCCTGAGTTCCAGCTAAAACTCTGTTCAGCCCAGCTGGTTGTCTTCCCTGCTGGCTCATCTTCAGCGCATGGGGATGGCCTGTTCCCACGCCTTAAAAATTTCCTTCTTGAAGAATGTTTAGCCTTCCTGGACTTGTTTGCCCTTCAGGACTGCCTCCCAAGGGATTCTGTTAACCCTAAACATATTTCTCTTATTATAGCATATTACAACCTACTACAAATAGTCAGGAAATAATACACAGAAATATGTCAGTGTTGTAAAACATCTGAAGCACCAGGATGCACCAAGATGCATCAAACTATTTCCATCCCTTTGTTCTTATCATAAGAGAACAAGGGATGGTTCTATGGTTATTGCCTCTACCTTGCTGCACAGTCTTATTCTTGAAGCTGGAAAGGGAGGTGGGTGCAAAGTACTTCCTAGCCTTAACAGTAGAAAAAAGAGCTTCCTCTACAAGAGAACTTATAGGTGAGGTGGTCTGCGGGGTATTTAACATACCTGTTTCTCCTGGGAAGCCAGTGGGTCCTTTATTGCCTGGAAGTCCTGGGGGACCTCGTGAGCCTGGAGGTCCTGGGAGACCTCGTGACCCCGGAGAGCCTTTGAGACCTTTGATTCCAGGAGGCCCAGCCAGGCCCCTGTCTCCCCTCTGACCTTTAAAGCCTGGTAAACCTGAGAAAGAGAGCTTTAATCTATGTGTGTAAATGCAGGCGAAAGTTCAGCAATTGTATCTAAAAAGTAGAAAGTGATAGATTGGGTATAAATTTGAAGATCATCAGACATGGCAAAATAACTTGAAAACTTTTGTACCATGTTGGAGTCCTGGCCCTGCCGAGATTTTTTCAGTTGGAATGTTTGTTTTCTTGTGTTTCTTTAGTGACAGACAGTGGAAGAACACTGTGAAAAATCCTTACTAATTTGTAAATATCTTTGATATATGTGTCTCCTAGCTCTTCCTAAATAACATTTCCATTCAAGAATAAGGAAGGTGAAAGTATCACAGTAATGACAGGAGCTCAGTTAAGTTACTCAGGACAACAGATAAGAGACAACTCTGTTATTACTTATAGTGAACCCACTGTGATTTGGCCCGTTAAGGAATGGGATGGGAAATTGGGAAACACCTGAGATGCAGCATCTACATTCCTTGAGTTTAAAGAAATGTGCAACACATCATGTACACCCCCAGTAATGAGCGGTCCCCATGGAAATACTTTTCATGCCAGCCACCAAAATCATGTGATGAAATGTAGCAGAAAATATGTGCAAAGCTTAGAGCGGTGAGGCAACCTGCTGGATGTTGTGTACCTTGAGGTCCTGGCAGGCCCATGACACCTCTGAGTCCTGGTGGCCCTGGTAAGCCTGCAACACATGGTGAACCAGGGAAGCCCGGACAGCCTGGTGCTCCTACATCACCTTCTGGGCCTCTAAAACCTTTGGCACCTGGAAATCCTGGGGTGCCAGGTTGTCCTGGATAAAAAAAGCATTGTTAGTTCCATTATTCACTGTCCCTCAAAATTCCCAATTTTGAAATGTACATGTTCAGTTACTACAGTATCTTACTTATCCTCTAGTTTTTGCATAGTGTGTGAAAGTGATGCTTTTCTGCAATTCAGAACTGTCTGTTTTGGAGAGCTTCTTTCTTTAAGGAACAAATACAAATTCAACCCTCATCTATGGGTACAGAAGACAGTTTCTGATCTGTAGGAGCAGAACAGGAGCAGCCACTGCACCACCAGCTGCACAGCACTGGCTCAGTTCTAGAGCTGCTCCCTGCACTGAAGGATGGGTGTATCTGCTTATGGCCAGGCAAAAAGAAGACCTGTAAAAGGAAAGAGCAATATCTGCTCTATCAATCTCTGTGGGGTGGGAAGTAAGTGGTGCTGTGGAGACCTCTCTGCAGCAAACAGCACAATGCAAATGTAAAAACAGGGAGCACTGGTCACAGTCAACGTTATGGATCTGAAGGAGAGGAAGTTTTATCTGAACCAGGAGCACCTTTGCTCACGTTTTTTCCTTTGAACATGTAGAAGTGTTTCGTAGGAACTGGCCCTTACCTTGAAGTCCAGGAATGCCTGGATTACCCCTTGCTCCTTGTGCACCAGGGGGTCCCGGCAGCCCTCTGTTGCCTGGGATTCCTGGAGGGCCATATGTGGTGTCACCTGGAAGACCTTTTGGACCATCTATGCCAGGTGGACCTGGAAGGCCATTTTTGCCATCCATTGTAGATCCTCTTTCACCTTCATCACCAGGATCACCAGCTGTGCCTCGAAAGCCTGTTGATATGATTTTTAAACTCAAATAGAGCATAATTCATGAGGTGTTCAGGGTTTTTTGTTTTGTTTCCCCGCCTCAAACTGTGGAATACTGTAGTTCAAATTTAGCCAGATTTAAACTGTCACCTTGCTAAGAAAAATAACATCATAAATTAGATTTCGTGTTTCTTATTTATAGCTAAGGATACATGAGGGTTGAAGGAGGTAATTCCTGTGGGAAGTGACAGGGGTTTTCTTTGGGGCAGCATCTGTCTTGAGTACTGTCACTCTTGTCCAGTTCAGTGCCTTTGCTAAAATGATACTAATTGTTCTCAGTTTTCTAAAAATACTTCCTCTCTGGACACTGAACTATTCAATTCAATTCAATTCTACTTTAACCTGCCCTATCCTACCTTTCCCTGCATGTATGCATTACGACTTGACCAGCCGCTCTCCCGAATTAGGAAAAACGCAATTCACCTTCTGGCCCTGGGATTCCTGCTCCTGGCCTCCCTTGGTGGCCTTTTTGCCCATCAAAGCCATTTGGTCCAGGATGCCCAGGGAGTCCTTTTAAACCCTTTTGTCCTGGAAACAAAAAGGAAATACATAAAAAAGCTGACAGAGCACTAAAATGTGTGATCTAAGGATTGTATCTTTATCCCATGCAAATTCATATACTTTGAAAACAAGCTGCTTCTAACTTTTTGGGCAAGAGTCACAAACAAATGTGTGGGTGCTGTTTTTCTAAATGAACGTGTTCCCTATTCCATTAACAGCAGACTGAAAATCACCAGTGTCAATTAGAAAAACATATTTCCTACAACATTTTAATGTTACAGGCCATCAACAGTATTAACCTAGTGAATGACAGGCGTCAGCTCAAATTCTTATCCTGTCCTGTGCTATGTCCTGCTTCTGGAATGGTGCACATGAGCTCAGTACACTCATCCCTGTTCTTTCATGTCTGGATAAATTTTTGCTCCCACCCATAACACGGATGTCAGGGAGCTGTGTAATACCATATTAAGCAGCTTGAAAATCCACTATCTCCATTTTTTCTGAATTTTCTGGGATATTTCAAATGTCTTGGAGGCGATCACAAGCAACATTTTGCCAGTTCCTGGGTGAGTTCTTTGAATTTAAGATGAACAAGTTGAAGTAATGGTGATAAGTATTGAGATTTTAGGGCTCAATTGCAAGTTGCCATGAGCAATATATTTCTAGAAATTACAGATTTGCAGCAAATCTTTGCCTTGCACATCTCTTTTTCCTGGTATCCAGATGTACATACTCTAGGCCTTATCCAACTCCAGCCATATTTTAAAGACTCTCTCATGCATTTTAACTGAGGCAGGACAGAGTTTGAAGCTACCTTGATTTAATTATTTCCATGGAGGCAGCCTGCATACCTTGTGATGGTGCAAACTGCAGCTGTCTGGCCCTTGATTCTGTTAGAGAGTACATTCCTGTGTATTTGCAGTTTTACATTTTGAAACACGTATCTTGTAGAAAAACTAGAAGAGTGTAGCTTTTTAGGATAGCTTCTTTTCTGTAATTGGCAACTTAAAACTCCATTTCAGTTAAAATAAAAAATTCTCTTATTCTCTTATAAAATTCTCTTATTTAAAGGTATCAACATACCTTGAACACCTTTAAAACCTGGGGGACCTGGATCTCCAGGATATGGTGACGTAATGCAGACAGTTTCACCTGAAGCAAGAGGGAGAAGAAATTGGCCTATTTGATTTTAGATTAAATGGAGTCTGAACACTTACTGTAATATTTCTGGGGAACTACCCAACCAGATGTGCAAACATGAAGTGACTGTTTATGCACATTGTTATTTCCATATTACTGAAGTATTGATGAAGGATCTAAAAATATATTTTTCTTGATACTTTCTATAGAGTACTGGTAGTATTTCAAATTGTTGTAATACAGCTGTATTTCTTAAAGACAGGGTTTTTTTTTTTAATTGTCATGGTAGTTTGTTTTACAATACACTCTATTGCAAGAAAGAAATCATATTTTCATTTCAATTCTATCTACAGCTATCAGTGTAGATTTTTTTTTTTGCTAAGCATGTTTTATAATCAAAAACCAGGCCAAGCTTTAAGTATAAATTGTGTTTTCCTATAAGTTAATATTATTTTCACCATAAATGAATAGCACTGTATGTATATACACAGATATACATCTAGAATAATATATATTAATATCATATGTAATACATATTAAACCATAATGGATGCCACCAAACATCCAAACATGTATTTTGTTATTTCATTCTTCACGTAAACATTCAAAATTACCTTTCTGGCCTTTTGGACCAGGTGGCCCAACACTACCCATATCACCAAAGTCTCCAGGGCTACCTCTGGCTCCAGGAGGGCCAAGGAAGCCCCAAACCAGGCAATCCCATCTGGCCTTTTACCCCAGGAGGTCCTGGGAGCCCAGGGAATCCTTTATCACCTGGAATTGCTACTCCAGAATCGCCCTGAAATAAAAATTCTCGGTAAGAAGTAACAAGAGATAATTTCTCTCCTCTCTTTGATCTTTGATTGTGAAAAAGCATTTTAGAGAATTATCTGGAGAAGCACTCTTTCACAATGAAAAGACTACATGGATGACATTAGTATTTTTAAATATTCAAAGGCAATAGGAGAAAAGGGATTTGTGTATTTTCTGTTTCCTGATCCCATAATATTGGCACACAGTATATGCAGAGATTATAACCAGGAATGCCAAAATAAACAGTAATACATACAAGAAACTAATTTTTAAATGGATAAAAACTTTCATAACCTTTCATGAGATAATATGTTAATTGAAATGGAAAAAAAATCTGGGGAGGTCAAACATACCTCAGCTCCTTTTTCCCCCGGCAATCCTAGTTCCCCGTCTCTGCCATCAAGACCTCTTTGGCCTGGAAGTCCTGGAACCCCAGTAGGTCCTCTTTCACCTTTTAATCCTTAAAATATTTTTTGGGGAAGAAAAAAAAAAAATTTGCAGTAATTTTGGGGGGTGGAGGTATTTCTGCTTAAGGAAATGCTGGGTAGCCATTGATCATATCTTCATGATAATTCACAGTCCTTGAATTCACATTCCTTAATGAGGCATTTTAGGCTTAGAAAGGCAGTTTGTAGTTGGATACCTGATGGAACAACTTGCTCTCTCTGTAAAAGACATGTTCACAGGCACCACAGGAATGTGGCTTTTGTCCATGCTATACATGGTGTTAAAGTATTTTACTATTGAAACCAGTCGCAGATTTATTCTTGATTTCAGTGAAGTCAGGATATAGCAGTGCTGTATGATGCAGAATATTTGCATCAATATTCCCCAGAGGTTTTTATTTTCTTCCCCCCCTTGATTTCTCTTGCACCAATATTTACGAAAAAGTAACTTTTGCATAAAGGACAGTAAAACTATTCTAACACAAAGATTCATTCTGCTGTGTCAAGAAATCCTGTGCAAATAAAAGCAAATGTTTTCCCCTGCTCCAACATCTGTAAAAAACCCACAGGCATCCAAAGCTAAGCTAACTTTTTATAAACAATAAGAAGGACAATCTTTTGTTTGAATAACTATTTTAGCCTTTCTAACTAAGCTTTGCCATCAGATTGCTGTAATTTATTGTTCTCTGTTTCTTTTGCTTTTGCAAATCATAACCATAACTGTGGAGAGGTTTTGATCTATTTAATTACAAGAATTCCAGTTGTGCAACTTGTGGCCTATTGTTTCTCTTCAATGCCTGGTCAGTAGTAATTTTTAGAAATAGGAGAGGAATCTGAATAGTCATTGAGACTGAGGTTTTCCCGAGAAGGATGTTGGTGGCTTAATTTGAGATAACAGCTATGATATTGGTATATGACACTTCAGGAGGTGGCTTCTGTACAATAATATGTCTTCATGATTTCACAGTATTTGTACTCTGTTTAGTCTTTGCTGTACAGACCTCTGGAAGACCCCAGTTATCAACTGCATGACATGAAAAGTCATTTTTTGGCATTAATAACATGCTGTTAAAACTGTTTTATGGCTCAGCTATAGAGAAAAAACCACAAAACACAGTGTTTAGCAAGAAGAGATGGTACTGAGAAAGCAGTTTGGATGTATATGCCCTCTAGGTTTCAGGAACTTACTGAACTAATGGATTTAGTAAAGAGTAAATTAGTATGTTTTTCTTACACTATTGTCTAGACATTGTATAGGAAAACAAAAAGCTTAATGGTAAAATGTGTGTTTACCTTTTATTCTAACTCTTCCTGGATCACCCTTCTCTCCTTTTTCCCCATGCTGTCCAGCAGAACCAGGAGTACCCTTCTCAATGACAAAGAAAAATGAGTTGTCAGTTATTTCCAGCAAGGAATCAAAGTGGGAATTGAAGGGAAAATTAGACATCTGTCTTCTGCATGGCTTCCCCAAAAAAGACCAATTAAAGTAACCAAAAAGACACACTTGTCTCTTTTGATGATCAAAAAGAGGAGTGTGAATGGTACATGGCCTTTCCAGCCTGACTCTGTCTGCCATGTACACAGATACACAACTGAAAGAAACTGAAACGCCAGAAGCACTGGGCCCATGGCTGCACAGGTGTGGGACTGCAAAGATAAGAATATGAAGAGACAAATGATTCATTAACTCTTCCCACTGCAGACTTCAACCCACAATCCACTGAGGAAGGGAATCTCCGGAGGGTGGTGACTGCTGGATGAGGCTGTCCTCCCAAAAGGGAACACAGCAGGAAGTAAGTGGTGCTTTTTTTTCTGAATGAAAACCCACAAAGCCATCAATAAAAAATTTCATCTGCCTCTAGTTAGGTACATGGTATTCTTAGATGAATATGTGGCTTGACAGCTTTAGAGGGGAAAAGAAATAATCCTCTATATTTTTATGCTGATTTTTGCTTTCAGCTCTCCAAGCAGAGTGCAATGTTCGTAGCACCATTGACCAGGGTCCAATCTTGCAACAGTACATGTGGATGAATATATTTAACCCTGTGAAATCTACACAGAAGTAAAAGGCCACCAAGGTACAAAAACTAGGTTATTATTAAGGCAGCTTCCTCTGTTATTCAAAATCTTTCCCTTAAAAATAGGTGGAACAAATATATGTTTATAATGTGATTGACAATTTTAAATCAGGCAGGAGACTTCTGAAAAATGTGTATCTGAAACTAGAAGTGACTATTTGTTACAATGTCTAGATCTTCAAGTAGGCAGTGATGAGTTACTAGTGTCTGAAAAGCAAAATGAGATATTTGGGAAGAAAAGAGAGCAGAAAAATGGAGGAAAATGGTCCATTAGACCAAAGCACTTCTGAACTGAATTATTTCCTTCCAAAGTGATTACTTTGTTCTTGTTTCTCAATTAAGTAACCTAAGAACAGCAAAGTTCAGGACAAGGCTTCAAGCCTTACTTCAGAACCACAAGTGCTACAGCATACTCTTAAAAGTAACAAAAAGATCAAAATCTCACAATCTCACATATACCATTCAGGTAACAGGGTTTTAAGAAAACAACAACCAAAAAAAGAGCAAATGTAAACCTTGTAATGAAACTATTGGAAATTGAATGAGAGCCCTTCCACCTCCTTTTCTCAGACTCACAATGGACTTGTTTGCTTTCTTTTCTTTTGAAAGAAAATGTTCTGGAAAATTTTAAGCAATTCCTTATGTGAAAAAGACCAGTTCTGCTTTTAAAACAATACCAAATCTCAAAAAAATAAAACAAAAACCAACCAAGAACAACAAAAGAAAGGCACAAAAACCCCTTTAAACATGCCCCCCAAAACAACCCACAAACCCAACCATAATGCAGCAGTTATAAAGCAGGGCATATCTATCTATATTTTCCAAAAAAATCCTCTCTCACACACGAAACTATATTAAAAAAACCTTCTATTTGGCATCATTTTGCATGCAGCATCCTGGATGTACATTCCATATGTCAGACCAGAAGAAGTAGATCAAAATCACAGCAAGAACAATAAATTATCGTATAATGTATTCCTAAAACAGATTAAGTGATGTTTTGAATTATTGCTCACTCTGGGGAACAAGATAAACTATATGAAGGACATTAAAGAAAGTAAGTCTGTTTCCAAAAGTAAAAGCTTATTTCACTAGGCTGTAATATGCTAAAGCAGATAAAAGTTTCAGATAGTTTTCCAGGGCACTTTCTCCACCATTCTGCTTTAAAGCCTCCTGAGTTGAGAGGTAACTTGGTGTTATTTACTGAAGCTCATGAAAACTACTCACAGGGAGCCCTGGTGATCCCACTGCACCAGATATGCCTGGGTCGCCCTTTTCTCCATGTCTTCCAGGGTATCCCATTTGTCCTTTCCTTCCTTGGGTACCTGGAGGTCCTTGCATGCCACGGGGACCAGGAGGACCAGCACTACATGAGCAGAGGCCTTGACTTCCTACATGAATGTGTCAAAATTACATTGAAACAGTTGCAAAATGAATACACAAAAAAATAATGCTGTCCTTTTTCTTTTCTGTGTGAGTAGTGCACAGACCATTTTATCTCATTTTTTCTGACCTTGAGAGGATTATCAGTCTCCCTTTACAGTGCTGAGTAACTCTGCACTAACAGGACTCTGCTGACTCAGAAGCCCCAGTGCCAACAGACTTTGATGAGCCTCATCCTCCAAGCTGCCATAAACTTCTTGCACATTTGACAGATCTGACATATCTGGCAAAGGTTTCATATTCAAATTGTTGTTATCCAGCCCAACTTACCCTTCTCTCCTTTTGCACCTTTTCTTCCTGGAAGGCCTATCTGACCTTTTGCTCCAGGTTCTCCAGGGATCCCTCTGTCAGTACAGATTACACCTTTGAAAAGGCAAATTTTACAGCCAGTATAAATCAGGTTGACTGTTTCCACAACTTAGGTCATGTGTCCTCCTCTCCCTTATCTTGTTATTCTCATGTGAATAGTTAGAGATCTTATTAAATGCTGTACAAGTTGTTTTTTACAGATTATACTGCAATAGACAGTATGGCTAGAGTTGATGTTGACACATTCCTTCTCATTGCCACTACTACTTTTGTCTACTTAGAACTTTACTTGTTTCTTTTCTAAAGGATGCAGATTTGGGTTTCCTCCTCAGTATTTTTACCTTCAGGTAGTATATTCTTAGAGAATTTTAATGTATGTGTTACTTCTGTGAGTTTATATCACACAGGAAACTATGAAAATCTTGAAATCTCACTGATCAAAAGCTAGTAGGAAAAATGTTTTCAACATCCTATCTAAATTTTGAAATTCAAATTTATTATTTTTATTTTCAAATTTATGAATTTCAAAATGCACTTTTCACTTCTCTGTCATTTGTAGGACCAAAAAAAGCAATGGTTCTAATAATCTGCAGAATTTTATTCTTGTTATATAAATTGCTATTGAACCTACTGGGTAGTCCAGGTAACCCTTGTCTTCCTGGCTGTCCCGGTAGGCCTGGTGGCCCAGGAAATCCCGGTCTTCCTGGGATTAATTCGCCTGTTCCAGGCAAACCAGGGTCCCCTTGAAAACCTTGAGGTCCTGGTGCCCCACTTACTCCTGGCAGGCCTGGCAGACCTGTAAAAAAAGAAGGGTAAACAGCCCATACAGCTTCACAGGAATGAGAGATATTAAGGAGGAAACTCCAGACCGTTCAGGACTGTCCTGAAAAACACCTCCTATATAACAAAGGCTTAAATACAAATCTTTAGGTTTTCCAAGACCCACAAGAGGTTCCTGCTGTAGACCTACAAATGCTTTTTTTTCCTCCTTCCCTCCATTATTTCTTTTCCAGACATCCCAGTTACTCTAGCTCCTCATACAGAGCAAAGTCATCCTCAGCACTTCCCTTTATATCTTTTTGAGATGGAGAACAGAAATTTTAAGCACAGCACCCAGACAGAGTTTTGTCTGTGGGTTTATATGGGTTTACCATGGTAGTATTCTCCTTTGTCTTCTGTTCCGTTTCTAGTCATTCCTAATGTTCTGCTTGGATCATTTTGTTTCTTTTTCTGGCTATTAAGTGCTGAGTTAATATTTTTACTGAACAGTCTACTGTTGGTGACTTGCATCAAGCAAGAACAAAGAACAGTTTTCTTTCAGCTGCTTTCTTTCCTTCTGGTGTATAGTTCACATTTGTCCTCTATTTCTCTTACTTCTTCCGTCGTATCCTGGTCTTCCCTCTTGGCCTGAAGGACCAATTGGTCCAACTGAGCCCATTTCACCAACAGGACCTGGAAATCCAGGATCTCCTCGTGGACCTACAGAGAATTACAAAAACATGTGAGTTGAACACCTTATGGAATTGACAGCTTATATCTAAATTAAACTGCAACCAAAATTAGAATTTGAAAGCTATACAAGAGTAAAATAGTTTATGAAACATTTAAAAATGTGTAACAATTTAATTTTAAGGTGGATTTGGTTACTTTTCTATGGATTCCAGCCCATTTCACAAGCACATTTTTAACTCTTCATCACTTTGTAGAGGTATCTTTGTGCTATGTATTACAAAATACTGAGAGAAAGGTTTGCCCAAAATAAACACATGTAGCATTTAAAATAAATATGGATTTTGTGTTATGTGCTTTGGCAGTGTACACAGGGAGGTCATTTCAGGATCACCTTAGTTGAAATTATCCAGATTTTTAAAAGTACATTTTCAAAATTGCTACAAATAATAAAATTTAAAATTGCAATTACATACTGATAAAGAAAACCTGAATCAGATGTAAACAGCTTCATTAAATTGGAAAAAGAAAATATTGGCAGTAGTTCTGTTCTCTGTTGTGCCGAAGGCCTCTTTCTCTGAAGATAGTATCCACTCATGCACCATGCACATGATTGAATGTTACTTGGCATTGTTTGTTGTATGGGCTGGAAACCACAGAAGTTTGTGGAAAAAATTTGATTTATTTTAGGATAAAGCCCCTATCTAATGGGGAGGTTCTGCTGAACTGGGGTTTTGTTGTAACTTACTTCCGTGATCACAAGAAATTTCTAGTGCTGCACTAGAACTACAATTTATGATGAGTTCTCTGTTGAAATGTTCTCACAAGACAAACTCCCCCAGTATTAGATGCAAAAGCAAAACCTTCCAGGCAGCAGAACCGGCTGTTCCCCACTGCTTCCTGCTATGAAATAAGAATTTCCACACATCTTTTCACCGATAAGATGATAAAGATGGGGATAAAGGGAGCTGGGACATAAAAACCCAGCCTGAGGTTTAGGGAGGAAGGTAATAAGATTGACAGGTATTCTGCTGGGCATACTAGTCCCAGGATTTTGCCCCTGCTGTGCAATAGGAAGCTTGATTGTAGTCTGAAATCTGTGTGTTGTGACAATACTGAAAACAGGAATCCTAAATGACAATGGAAAGACAGGTGTTCTTATTAGCTGTCCATTATCCAGCACAGGCTTATTTTTCGTAGCTTTTTTGTAAATATGCTTAGGTCCTGTAACGAGAGAGCCCCTCAGCTCTAGTTGTAACTGTATGCAAGAGCATCTTTCACACAAACATTTAATCTGACACTTGTATGTTTAATGGAGTTCCAGGGACATCAGCGAGACAAGCAAACACACAGAAACGTGACCAAACCCACAAACACAGCACGTGGCCACTAGGAATGTTTTAGGATTCTGTCCCCCTCACCCCGACTGACCGCTTCCACACACGTTAGCAAAACAGGTCCTGCACTTTATACAGCACAAACACAAGTCAAAAATAGATATAACCTTTTATAGGCAGCGGTGGAGTTCCAACTCCAGGAGGACCTGAGGGCCCTTTTTCTCCTGGATCCCCCTGTAAGAATCCAACAATAATTTTTTATATACAAATATATAGTGTACTAGAATGTAACTGAATATTTCAACAGTGGGGAGGTATGTAAGGGCGTGACACACACCACCAAGGAAGCTTGATTTTGACACTTTACAGTATTTAAAACCAAGCAAAAAGATTTAAAATAATCATTATCTTTCAGGATACCAGTGACTAAACAGTAACATACCTATCACACATATCTATGTGACTCTTCAGAACATGTGACTGCTGTATTTGATTTCATTCATTTATTGTAAAGATGACTCAACCACAGTAAATCAGTATCGATTTAACTGAGATATTTTAACAACCAATCTGTAACTAAAAATTACATAAATTCTGTATCAGAATTAGGAAATTACTTCTATGACAGATAAGCATAAAGAAAAACAGTTTCACAGTCTAACAGCTGTTATCAATGGTAAGAGACACTCAAAGGTCTTATAAGAAGTTTAAAACATCTGCATTAGCAGAACATAAAAGTGCTTACTAATGGTGAAGAAAATCACTTCTGCTTGGAGGATTTCTAAATTAACTTGGATTTTGATACTTAGAATTGCAAGTGAAGAGGACTTTAGGGAAGTCTTTTATGTGGCAAATTGTATTAGACCTTTTGCTTTGTAGATTAGGAATCAGCCCTCCTTTTTCAGCAAATGGGAACTGAGAAAACAAGAATGTCAATGTGGGAACTGCGTAGTGAGGCTGCATTCCCAGGACTGGACTCCAGGGCCTTTTAGGACACAGACAAGGAGAACTGGGACTGTAAAACCGGATGCCCATTCTTACACAAGTGAAAATAAGGCCTCTATGCCTCTTTCTTGGCTTAAAAAAAAAATAAATTACTGTCTCTACAGTCACTGACTCTTGATCTCTGCCTGCCCTCTTGTAACAGCATAATGACTGTTTGACTGCATCTTGCAGAATGAAAAAATGTCCTTGTGTCATCTTTGGTTCTTTTAAACAGGAACATAAATTTGTCTTCCCTAATGACACAGAAGAGCTTTCTGTGTGGCAGGAAAGAAAACGTAAATCTAGCATTTTTCCTCCTCTGATAAATTTAGAAAGGATTTTGAGATTTAAAATTAATTTAATGATGATAAATAATCAAAGATTTGTACAATAGATGTACTTGGCCCAAGTCTTAAATAATTTTTGTGCTGATTTTAAAATGACACAACCAGAACACAAGAAAACTGAAGAGTAATGAGCCAAGGTCAAACGTTTCTGTTCTTGGTATCTCAAGTGACAAATTCCAGTTGTGGTCTCTGAAAATCTGGTTTTAGGCTGTTAGGTCTGATGACCCTCTCTGGATGGCACCTGCCTATTTGCTGTGTTTTCACCATTGGTACACTCCTACACAATGGCATACACCTGTTTGGATTATTTTGTTGACTGATACTGTTTTCCCATAAGAACTTCAGGAGACTCAACTTGCCAACAGTTTATTAAAAAAAAAATTGTGTTGCCAGCATCCAGGCTTAGGGGTCAAAAGGTATGGCAACAATTCCTTGAAGTCTATTCTTTGCTTTTAGCAACAGTTAACATTTTTTAAAGATGAAATCTACTTTCAATGCAACTGGGGTTTTTTTCTGAGTCTCTACACCTTAAATCTGAATGCATCTTAGATTTTCTTTGACCACGTTTGTTTCGGAAAATTCTACACAAGGACAGGCTATTCCCAGGAGAAGTTTTAATAATATTCTTGTTCATTCGGTGCATGTGACTTTTAGTGGATCATAAGCAACAGCTGGTGAGACCAGCTGAACAGTTGATGCAGTCTGGATAGATCTGCCCCTTTCAGGAATAATCAGATTTCTCCAATTGTTTCCCAAGCAAAACTACAGCATCTGTGCAATCGCTCAGGATTTTGCATATCTGCATTAGTTAACCTTTTTTTATTAAGTTGTGTCTATACTTGATTTGATTTCTTTTTCTCTGTGCATTAGCAACTGTAATTTCATCTTTCTGATTCATTACTGCAAGACTTCAAGCTTTTCCCTAGCATAACCTACCAACAATTAATTATTTTTCTGTTTACTGTTTGTAGCGTTAACTGATGGCTGTGGGCTGATCAATGGAGCCCGAGGAATGCACTATTCTGTTTATGAAATTACTTGTCTCAAGTTTGTTAATGATGCCCCAAACTAAAACAATTTGTACATCAGAGTGAGAACTTTTTAATAACAAAACACTTAAGATTTGATTCTACGTTTTGGGAGTATTGGACTGCAATGAATTTTCTGTTTAAATCTGACATGCAATGTTTCAGTTTAATTAGTGTCTAAAAGGTATCACAGTGTTGTGAAGCTGATACTAGCCAAAGGGGAGGAAAAGTAATATCTGTGGGCAATTTTCCCCCCCAGGTATGACCACATAATTGAAATCTTGGCTGAAGAAGCTGGTCTAGCATTCTCCTGACAGTCCTAACTTTGAAAGTAAGTCTGTGACTAAGCCTGATGTTTTTATTGTACTTTTGCTTATTTACTTCATGTGTTTGTCATTTCTCATTTGTAAACATGCTTCTTGAAAACCTGTTTGTTGCTTTATATTTGTGTGCTTTCAACTGTGTCTTTAGCTGTATACTACTCATGACAAGTTTGCACCAGCCACAGTTTACTTCTTTGTGTAACCACAAATTATGTAGTGTGTTCCAACCTTAACCTTTCGTTTATAACAGAGGTGATTTTTATGCAAATCTCTTGAAGAAAATGTACTGGCTTATATGCAGCTTTCAGAAAAATTATTTCAGAGGGAAATAAACACTCCTTGACTTTTGTATTCCAGAATATTTACGCCAAGTTCGTTCATGTCACAATTTCTGCAATACTGTTTTTGTCCTCTGTACTGTGGTAATAACTTTGATGAGCTTTTTCAACCTTGATGTCTCTACTGATGATTCTGTCACCCACCTTCTGCATTGCAGCATTTCATTTCTCCTCTTGCTCATACACTGCTTGACCACTTGGACCCTATCCCAGGACTCCTTAGGCCTTCCCCCCTCGCTAGACTCACTGCTGCTTTACTCCCTCTAGGGTAGCATCCAGAGCTGCTTTTTTCTTCTGAGTGTGCTTTAGCATTGTAGATTCCACAGGAAATATAATAGTTCCCTTCATTCAAGTCTTTGTCATTATTTAGAATTACAGTATGATCCAGCAGTCAGAATTTAATTGATTCTGAAGCCTGCAGAAGAAAATTCCATAAACTTATGTCCTGAAATGTCAATAGACTGACACCTGAGTCTTCTGAGGTTGTTTTAAGCATCTCTTCTACACTTTAAATATTTTCCTCTTTTACTGTTTAGCCCTGGGATGTGACACCTACACTTCTAATCCCTAACGGAAAGCAGCATGTATTGTAAAATAAAAGACAGTCAGTGTCATCTAAGTGAGCCAAGTAGGAAATGTTTAAACACAGCTGGTATGAAGGAGTTCAACTTCCTTACCATTCTGGTAAACATCTTGGAACAATTACTTATGTGAACGGGTTGAACACATGCCAAGAGATTTTGGTAAATCATACAAATAAGCCTATCTGAATGGAATTTTGCCACCTCCTTTGGGGCCAGTTTTCATCCTGGTTTATAGGATCATGCTATTAACTAAATAGCAGCTTCCTTTACCTCACATACCTCCCTGGGGAATGCAGCTCAACCATGAATACCTTGCATAGTACTAGAATTCATGGATTAGGTAGCTATCCTGGTATGTTTACAGGTAACTACTGGCCATTGGGATTAACAATTCCTATGGTATGTAAAACAGAATTCCCACTCTCATGTACCCCAGCTAGGAATGTTTTCTTACATTGTTATTTACTACCACGGTGATGAGTAACTATAAGCATCATGAAAACAGTAAATCTTTAAAGAAATTATGACTGTATAAAGGGAAATGGCCTGATAAGTGGGTACATTGGCACAGAGGGAAGTGGGGTGTGAATGTGTGCTCATTTTTTTACCTGTATGCCTGGATAGCCAGGTTGTCCAGGAAAACCAGCAAATCCTGTTTCACCCTGGAAAGGATCACATAAATACAATTTGATTAATCCGTTAAGACATAATTAATTGACTGCCCAGTAAGGCAGTCATACAGTACTGTTGTGTTATAATTGTGTCCACAGTTTGTTTCAGAGAATTCACTGGGTTTGTACAAGAGGTGGTGTTTCATAGACTCTCCTGTGTTAGAAGATTCACAGCATGTATTGCCAGGTTATTCAGACAGTGGTCAGCAGATTCAGTGAAGCTGGGGCACACAATTAGCTGGAATACATACCAGCAGACTCTGACAGACTGTCTGCTTAATACAGCTTGGTTCACTGCCTGCTGAATGGCTCGAACTACTGCATGGAAAGGAGCTGCATATCAGCTCTCTTCTCCTTTTATGATTTTCTAATATACTCATCCAGCCAGTACTCAAACTCTTTAGGTAGACAGGAGTGAAAAACAAAGTGAGAAGTATTTTTGCAGATAAAACAGTCACCTGGAACGTAACTCTAGAGGAAAAATATTTATACATTAATGTGATTTATGAATAGCATGATCACTACCTTAACTAGATTTGGGCAAGATATAGATCTATATACATATAGCTGTTTTCTTTATTCCAGTAAGATGTTGTAAGTTTATAAGTAAAATTTAGCAGAATTAGCATCACTGGAATTTCTCAAGCCAGAAACATGAACAAAACACGCATGCACCACAAAATTACACAAACAATGTCACCATAACAAACAAAGTTAACATGCTGCATAACTTTTCTATTATGCTGTATGTGTGTCCCACTGACTTTTCCTCCTCCTTGCAACTTCAGATTCCATTAGCAAATTTCAGCCAAATTTCAAAGAGTGGCAGAAATTCAAAGACACAAAGTTCATACAGCTTCTGTGGCAACAGGTAGCAGAAGAGAAAAGAAGGAATGCAATCTGAGCTGTGAAGTATGTGGAAATTCCAAATCTGCACAAATCCACAGAAAACAAAATCTCACTGATCCCACTGTTCAGAGAGCTGCTTATACTTTATGCCTTCATACCTTCATTCCAGGAAAACCTGCAGGTCCATAAGAACCAGGATGACCCTAATAAAAGCAAGTAGACTGTAAGCTAAAACAGTAAAAACCTACTCAAAATTAAACCTATTCAGAACTGCTGATAGTTTATGTTACACAGATAAATATTACTTGGGATATCTTCCAAAAACTTTGCAAAGCATTGTAAATAGTTTCTATGAGAAATGAACATTAATTAGAACTATAGACCAAAGAAAGCCAGTCAGGTTTTCACTTAATTTTTTTACCATATTGCTTCAAGCACAGTAGTGGAATGCTGCTCCACCTCAGCACTGTTAGGCAAATCAAGCACAAGTAAAGTTGCTGTAAAAAACTGCCATCAACACGTATGGAGAACATTAAAATTACTGTGCTATTCCAGAGCAGCTTTGTGTAGCTCTAAATATTTAGAGGATAACCCTACAGATTTACTTTCTTTCCAAGGAAAGTCTGTATGAGCTTGTGTTTAAGTCTGAGACAGGGTAAGTCCCAGGGCAAGTCTCCTAAATATTCTATGCAGGAAGTATGACAGATTAGTTTAAAAAAATCCTTACAGTCTTTCTTGAAATTGCAAACTTAAACTGCCTAATTATAGTGAATTTGTGATATAATGTATTGTGCAACTTTCTTACCCGCAATCCAGGGAATCCAGGAAGGCCTTTTTCACCCTTTTCTCCTCTCCCAAGTATACCCTAGAGCAGTCAAAATAGTTTTTTTAACCAAGATGCTCAGTGGTGTGCCATAAATTTTAATTTTTGTTCATGTTAATTAAATGATGTATACGTTACATCGATGGATCTTGTTTCACTTGCAAGGCTCAGTCACTGGGGCTGACTTCACACAGCATCACCAGCAGTGCCTAAGTAGCTCCAGTTATTTGAGGAACCTGTTCTGGTCTCTTCTCTAAGCTTCATATTCTTTCAGCAGTTGAATTTGTAATTTTTTTAAGTTCTGGGCATCATCTGAACTGCTTCAGTTGATTTCTCTGTTTCTGCTTATGACTAACAACTGCATATTATCGTTTACACAGACAACTAGTACTGGAGCATGCATATAAAGCCCATCTTTTTCAATGTAAATCTGATAGAAAAAGATTCGCTTTGTTCTCTTTTCCAGTGCCAAGTAACAGTGGTCTTTCTATGATGAAAAATGAACTTCTGAAAAAGTGCTAGACTTATGACTCAGAAATGTGATGTTTGCGCTTCTCGTTTCTTCTCTTCTGCTACAAAGCTAAATAAGTTTTTAACATAAACTAGAGTCATTCTTTTGTCTCCAATTATCCTCTGATTTTCTGTGATATGGTAGCTTTCTGCCTGTGGATTTTCCTCCTCTGGCACATCAATGTTTAAATTGATCATGCTGACAGAAAGAAAAGAAAATGTAGAATAGACAGTAAAGAGCAACTCTTTCTCCAAGCAGGTGGCTGTGCCTTCTCTACCCTTGGGGATATCCACAATGTGAAGGTAAAGTCTTTCCCTAACCTACTGTGGTAAATATACATCATGCCCCATTAAGAACACATTCAGATCATCTTTGTTTCTCTTCTTGAGGAAAAATAATCTGTACTTGTATTTTCTTCACTGTTCCAATCCATTATGGCAACAGCCCGACTGGAAACAACACTGACTTTTTGCTACCAGGCAACACTCAATAGGTATGTATAAAACAGACTCGGAAAGATTTTCCAAAGAGTTTTGAAATATTTTTGCTTTCATATTGATTTTGGTGGTGATTAAATTTCACAGCAAAAAATGCTGCACTTTAGAAATTTAACATAATAACCACAGAAGGACTTTGCCAGCACCATGGGGAAAAAAAAAGCCCCATTACTTACTTTGGGTCCACGTGGCCCTCTGTATCCTGCTACCCCAGGTAATCCTTTTTGGCCCTACATATAAAAGGAAAGTTTTTGTGTATATTAATATGCAGGATATGCCTATGTGCTGGTTAACTTTTTTAAAGTTCTGGTCTGAATTATAATTGTTAAACAGTATTTTTTTAAGCACTGGGTGTGTTTCTCTAGGTGTCCTAGACACAAGAAAAGCAAGAAAAACATTTATGTACTTATCTTTATTTCTGTTAACACTGTTAACAGCATAATGACTGTGGAGGGAGATAGATGTATCTTTTCACTTGCAAGGACCTGCTGGTCAGGGCTTTGTTCCTACAAATATGCATGACGGTAGTTCTTCTTTTAATTTGCTGCTCTTCTTGGTTTGATATAACCATTCACAAGCATAAATCTAAACTTTTGAGCACAGCCCCAGTCTGAATGGAGTGCATGCTGCTTACGTGGCCATGATTGTGTCATGTGTTGTACAGCAGCAAATGTCCCACTTCACAGTAATGTGGGGAGTTTATGGAGGTTCTTTTGGTCCTTTCTCTCTTCTTCGTGCACCTGTGTAGCAACCATTTGCATGATCAAAGCCCAAGATCCAGTATGTGAAATCTAATGGTTCCCTGAGTTGAGGCTGCAGGAGCTGGAAGTGCCAACTTCATCTTTTCATTTGTGTATTTGAGGAAATCAGACTTGAGGACACAGAGGCTCCAATATGGGCTCTGTAATGCAGTTTTTGTTAAAAAATAACAAGGGGTACAAACATTCTAATGTTCTAAGCCACTCAGCTGTGGCTATAGTAGGTGTGATGTTGAAAAACTACAGGTTGTCCAGGAAAGTTGTGGATGCCCCATTCTTGGAAGTGTTCAAGGCCAGGTTGGATGAGGCTTTGAGCAACCTGGTCTAGTGGAAGGTGTCCCGGCCCATGGCAGAAGGACTGGGACTAGCTGATATTTAAGGGCTCTTTCAACACAAACCATTCCATAATTCTGTGATTATAAAACTTGCAATAAAAATTGATAACAAAATCACAATTTTTATACTAAAAGAGCACCCTAGAAGGGTTAGGGTTAGTTCAAAACCGTAGATTGGAGTACAGTTGCCAGTGATGTGCAAAATTTAAAGTATTAGTGAAGAGCCACAAAAGAGATTCAATAGCACAGTAATCAAATTTGCCAAGATGACTGAAATATGATTTGCTAATGACAAAAAGTGAAGAAAACCAAAGCAAAGGCAGTATTTCCTTTCTGCATCAAGATACTCTTCCCTTCAGGACATGAGCTAAAGTACACATGGGGTGTCCTCTCCTGAAAGCTTGTAGGAAGGGTGCTGAACACAGGATTCTGCTGCAGCTGGTGTTTTCTTACAGAAAGATAGGTTTGTTTTATGCCATCCTTGCATAAATTACATCACAGAATTGTACTTGCCAAGTTGAGCACTGTTAAATATGATGACAAATTAACACCTTTTGTCCTTTGAACAGCTGAGCTCCAGGAGGTCCAACTAACAGTGGTGACCCAGGCAGCCCAGGCAGTCCGATGTCGCCCTGTGGAAGCCAAGGGAACAGCAGAGATGTTCTGTTCCAAGCAGTGTTTCAGTGACACAGCTTGTTTTCCTGTTGTACTACAGCACTGTATATTTCTGTACTCACTGAAAATGTATTAATTATCTGCAGATAAAGGTTTGCACTGAGATCTGTAAACCTCTTTACCATCTGCCCAGATGAGTAAGGTTGGCGGTCTAATCTCCTTTTCTCCTGAGTCATTAAAAATAATGTAACAGCTAAGGAAATAAATGAGAACTCCTGGCTCCTGCTCCAAATCTGGAGCAAATCTGCTGTGGAGATAGTAATTACAGGACTGTCAAATGTCTTGTGCACATACAGTCCCTCATATTCTAAACTATTGATTTGCTAGGAAAGTTGTGTATATTAGACACTTGCACAAATTTTAAGAACTGATTGGACGAATTCATAGAAGAAGAATCAAATATTCCACATTGGTTCTATACGTCCTGAGTAGGCTAATATAGGTGGAGAGTGGTAGAGGAACTATTATTATGTGCTTGTCCTTTTCTTACATCCTTTCCTTTACATCTGTTCTGGGCTTAGCAAGAGATGAGATTCAGGGACTGATCTGGTCCAGCCCCTGTCATTGTGATTACCCAGGCAGTATCTGTCCAGAATGTATGTAAATGCTAACTAGCACTGATTGTTGCTTTTCAAAATCTTCAGAATATGCTTGATTCCTGCATTCAGCTCGCTAAAGGAACCATTTCTGCTCAAATTAATTGATTCAATAACTTGTATTACTACTTCTGTTCTAACATGATTAGCAGGAGACAAAGCCAAAAATGAATGGGTTCCAGGGAACCAAACAAGACTACATTAGTCTTCTAATTCTACAGCAATAATATATTTAATATTATTTGTTTTCTTACCGGCTCCCCCTTTTGTCCATCCACTCCAATCCCTGGATTTCCCTAATTGATAAAGAATGTACACAGTTTCAGCATGATCAGAAAATACTAACATTAGAGTTTAATCAAGAAACGTTTTCAAAAAACTTGATAACAAATAAACACAAGGAACATTTCAAATAGTTGTATAAATTATTATTTCACTAACAACTTCAGAAGTCATTACCTACCTGTTCACCTGGCAAACCAGGGTAACCTGGAATACCCTTTAAAAGAGAACGAAGATAAATTAATATGTGTGATTTAGAGACAGCTTGTTTTGAAAATTATTTCCTCTTGCCTGTAGGACTTAGAGGCAGAATTTTCTCTTGGGGTGTACCTATTCCAAAGTGCGATTTACTTCACTTGGTCACTACTTTCAGGAGGGCTGAACTCTGGTTTCCCCCTTTCCTGTCTCCCACAGGTGGTCTTGGGAAAAGGGATTAAGGAGCGAGCACTAGCAGCATTTCTCCATGACCATAGACTGCTAGGATGAAATATGTTCATGCAGACATGGGAAGGAACAACATATTCCTCAGCTTCCAAACTCCTAAGGTAAAGCAAACATCTATCTTATCACCTGCCTCAAAAGTTACTTTTAGGTTTTGATTCACATTAAGAAAACTTCTAAAATGGGTAGACAAGAATGAATGCATATCCTAAGGCAAGGCTGTACAACTGTGGTGATCTTACAGGCAAGCCTGGATGGCCTGGGTATCCGGATGGGCCCATTGCACCTCTTGACCCTCTAGGTCCCTGGAAAAGATGGCAAAAGGTCTTTTTGTGAACGTAGCAAAAACCTGCCCTTTTCTACAGAAAACCAGCCCCTCCAAAATGCCTCCATCACTTGGGCTCAGCCTATTGGCCCCTGGATTCCACCCAGAATCTTACACCAGCTTACACCATGCCTGAAACCTCCGTGTGACTAGAGCAGCCCAGCACCAGTTTCTGGGTAATACTGGACAAGGCACAGTTATACATAATTAATGCACTGAGAGTATACTTTGTCAGCAACAGTGCTACAGTGTGGGGACTTGATACAGTTCATCAGTGAACACCTTTTTGAAGGGCATATCAAGAGGAACCCAAAGCCATAAAGAGTGTGATTCAGCAACAAAATTAAACTCTCTCTTCTTCTCGCATGTTCTTATGGCCAGAATATGGCAGAGTGCTACATGTTCTTGGGAGATCCATCACATACCGTAGAAGAAGGTGTCACATCTTGAATTACACAGAGAAAATATTCTGTGAGTACCATGGCATCAGCTGCTCCACAGACAGCTAATGCTGGTGGGGACAGATCTGTTTCTGCTGCTTTTCAGCCAGCGTGAACTGGCCACGGGAACAGATTATACAGACTTAATCTTTCTCAGACTTTATTCTGGAATTTTGCTACTTAAGGCAGACAGCGAGAAACCCCAATATTTCTTACCACACTAAGGAGAAAAAAATTGAAAGATCTTCAAGACAAAAAGCAGGTGCAAAACCCGCTGACTGTACTTACGGGCATGCCAGGGGGTCCAGGATCACCTCTCTCTCCCTGTAATGACAATCGTTTACCAAATGAACCAGCTCAAGCTTTCTTGTGGGTATTTTCTGACTTTACAGATATTAAGATCCCAAACGATTGGTTATAGTTGTACATATGTTTTTAATTTCTTTTTTTTTGCACCAAGTGTTATTAACTAGTGTGGAGTAATAGAACAATTACACTTACCTTACATGTTCTCCTACAACAGGTGATTTTTTCATAATCAGATACTTACTGGAGGTCCTTTCCCAAAATGTGAAATATACACTGAATTTCCTTTTTCTCCTTTTTGGCCCGGAATTCCCTTTAAAGAAAAAGAGTCTTTTAAAACATGATCCACTTACTGATATCCTACATTTCCATGGAGACTGTATGATAACTTCTCAGGCTGTGAGTTTCTGGTGCCCCTACATCACAAGGTAATCCACTAGGATCATGAATGATCATTTTATCTAACAAAACCTTCTGTACAGTTGAGCAAACCAGCTTCCCACATCTTCTAGGCTCCTGCTCTGTTAAGGTGCTCCTTAGCACTTGGGTCCTTCAATTTTCTACAATCTTCACAAATCTTGCCCTTAGTATCAATATGCCTACTTTTTCTTTCAGGGAGGCAGTGGCTTTAAGTACTAGCACTCTGCCTTCTACAAAAGCTCATTTTGTGATTCAGAAGAATTTAGAGTGATACTGCATACAGTTAAAAAAATGAAAGTATGGACTCTATTAAATGCATGATATTCAGTATTTCCATCTATTAGGAAACTTGTTTCAGTCTATAAAAAAAAAATCTGATACCTAAGAGCCCCGGATTTTAAAAACTAAGTTTCCATGGTACTTGCTGTGGGATCCTTTATAAAACTCTGCTAATTGTAGCACCCTCAAAAACTCAATCTGACTTAGCAGGAACAGATGATTTCTTTAGCAAAATTTAATTCTAATGCTCAGTTTACTGTTAAGAGCATGATATGTACATATCTGAAGAACAGATATATAAAGACATTATTTCTGAAGTTTTTCCATTTGAAATCCAAGTACAGTGGATATAATTTAACTAAGTTAACCACCAGCTACTGAGTTCAATAAAATGGGACACTGTCAACCTCTTTAAAACTGTACTGGTACAGTGTTCATGATATCATAAACTGGCTGTCCAAATCCTGCAGTCAGAATGAAACAGGAAAGGTATTTCTCCCTGGAATGGTACAATAAAAGGAAGAATTACAGCTGCCTGCAGCTGGATATAGCTACAGTAGATTGGATACAGATTACAGGTAAACAACAGCTGCCAGGGAACACATTAAACAAGTCAAAAGTTGTATTTATCTTTAGTTATTTTACATGTGGTCTCTTTTATAATAAAATATCTTTGTTAGATTCAGTTTGTTATCCTCTATATGACTTAGGTAGGGCCTTACAAATAGAAATTACTTTCTTTATTTTCCAACAAGGTAAATGAAGTAAAGCCGATGAATATGTACACGGTGTTAAGTAAAATTATACAAGACAATGTTATAAATAAGAATAATATAAAAATGTCAGCTGTAAAGTACAGTCAAGTTAGTACTTGGTGCAACAAATTGATTTTAAAATAGGCAATCTGCATAGAGAGGTTGGAAGAGCATTCTTGCACACAAGAAAGTATGGTTACTATGTGTTGTTTTTCTGGGTAGCTAAATTAATTTGCACTGGAATTTTAGTATGCATATCCAAGGCTACATGCCTATTGTGTCTCCCTGTTTTTGTAGGTTGCAAATACTTTTCTAGGCCTGCCAAAGAGGATGCTCCTGAAATTGTTAGGATTTATGCTGTAATTCGTCCCATGTCTCATTTTTCCTTTATGTAATTTGGCTAATTCCATAAAGTAAAACTATTTTGAAGGCCATAGTAAGTAAGAAAATACAGGTGAAATTAGAGCTTCAGCAGAAGTAATGAGTTTCTTTCAGGAGTATAACAAATGAGGTTATTAGTAAGTTTTTTATCATGTCGGGTATTTCATAGCATTTATTACAAGTCCAAGACTGAAACTATATTTTATTCTAATTGCTATTATCTTTAATAACATGATTACACTCTGGCACCCTCCCCACATTTTTCTAATGGCTGAATTCAGCATTTTATTTAGTCTCACTAAACACATTTGATTTTTCACGTAAAGTTCAGTTGTTTTTATTGTTTTACTTAGAAAATTTCAGGGAAGCTGTTAGACCAAATCACCAGCTCTTATTCATTCAGAACTAAAACTTGTTTCCACAAAAAAATCAAAGATTGGTGACTAGATCTGTTCAGCAAAATTTCTTTGGAGCTACAGTAATTTATACCCCTTACTGACAAGAATCTTTATCTGCAGTAGTCGAGTACTGCTAGCACAGCCACTTAAACATTTTTAAAGTGCCTTCCATTTTAACAGCAAAAGTAAACAAATATTAAAGTGCTAATTTCAAACATTTTAACTGTGAAACTAGCTCTGCACGTACCCAGGCAAGACTAGGAGTGCACAGAGCACATATGTGTAAAAAAGTGGTACAAAATCTTAGAGTGTAACAGGACTTAGGCTTGTTGAACCTTCCACTTATTTTTAAGTCATCTCATGTATGTCCCTACTAATAATGCTTCTAAGAAATTTCAAGTATGGATGAATGGTATGGTGGTTTCAAGCTACTCCTTCTCAGCTGGTGTGGTTACATTCTGGGGAAACAAGTCAGAATTTAACTCTCAGGGCGGCCATGTGCACTTCAAGGACGTAGGAGCTTATTTCACATTCAAGATTAATCTGTTAAGGCAGTGTATTTCACTCCCATTAACCTGAGTAAGAATGCCTGGGAATTCCCTGTGCAGCACTGTAAAGCTGTGCCATAGTCTAAGAGTCATTTTAAGAGCTGTTAGCTTGGTGAGGAAGTGCACATGTACAGTGGGAATGTCTTTCACATACATAAGGACCTCTTGGTCCCATATAACCGTTTTCGCCTGGAAATCCTGGGTCTCCCCTTGAGCCATTGCAGCCATCCAAGCCATGCTTGCCTCTGGGTCCTTCCCTTCCTGGGAGTCCCTGAAAGACAGTTTCATCCTGATTAGAAATACACCATGATTAATGGGGAATTACTTTTTAAATTAACAGAACAGTTCAGAAATAAATATACCTCAGATCTGAATCAGATGACATCTCACAGTGGTCCTGGTTTCATACTCTTTTGCATTAGAAATGTTTTCTCTTCTGAATAGAATTTTTTGTGGTGTAGGACAAATGATGTAAGTCTTTTGTTTATTTGGGTTTTTTGATGCACAGCAAATATAACAGGGACAACACTGGTTAAGAGGACCAGACTGTGTTTTTCACTTGTGTGAAAAAGTAATGTTCTGTCTTCTCAGAGAATACAGACTCTCTGCTCTCTAGCTATAGTCTTTCTTGTGGCTGTAAAGCTGAAAAAAACCCACAAAATTCATCTCAAGCAGCCTCACGTTTTTAAATTGTTAGGATAAAACTAGGAAAAACAGGACACAGCTTGACTCAGGCACACAATAATCACAGAGATTGTGATTTTTCTAACCTAGCAAGAACTAACCAGTGTCCAGATAAGGATTAGTTCTAGTAAAAATTAGGAACTGGGCAATGAAAACAATGAGATTTTTCTTGGAATGATCTTCCTGTTGGAGAAAAAAACTATTTTTCACAAAAGTAAAGATTTTTGTAAGGAAAAAATATTAATTTTGACCCAAAATTATTTTTTCGGAGGGGAATCTGAAAAATCATCAAGAAAGTATCCTGGGCATTTGCCTGAAATGCTTTTGTCAGTTCTGCCTTCTTCCTGTCCATAAATTCTTCATTCTAAGTTGTGGACACTGTTTTTAAATTAACATTTTTTGCAAAAAGAATATACATTTCTTGGGAACATTTCCTCTTTTCTGTGCCAAATTTTGGCCTTGTGACCTCTACATTATCTAGACATTTTTGCAATAGTCCCACTGTCAAATGTGGACAGCTGACAAGCAGATGCTACAACACCCACTCAGCTCTTGGTGCTGTTTTCAAAATTCAATGTTTTAACTTTGTTTGATCCACATGAAACTAGTAACATCACAGGAATTCAGTTCTGGTAGAGTATTTTGAAAAATGCTATATCTAAGATATTATTTCACCAATTTTCACACTGAAGAAGACATTCATAAAAATACATAATCACACGCTTATAAAGATATATTTAAGATCCACTTTGCTTATTCAGTCCTTATTCAGGTTAAATTACTGGACTACAAGCTAAAATCAGAATGTTTGAACAAAATCCAGTGCAGCATTTGAGATATTTTCAGGGATGTTAAGAATGTACCAAGGAGACTGCAGTCTGCTAGAGAGCCTAAGAAATACACTGCTTTTAAGCCTAGCTCTGACACATGCTACATGGCCATGGGTATTCTCTGCCTTCACTGCCTCACTCCTGCATGAAAATTCTGTACTCACCTCATTGGGATTTGGTAGTGTTTATCAATAGCAAACACATTTGAAGTTAACCTAGTTATTTTACATTTTTGCAAAACCTGTAACTCTGTGAGAGAAATGATATCAATAAGTATAAAGCCAAACAATTTAGTGAGTGTATTATTCTGTCAGAGGACTTGCTATGAATTTATAGGAACTGTAATTTTTATAAGGAAATATTCATTTAATACGTACAGGAACACCATCTAAACCAGGAAATCCTGGGACTCCAGTTGGGCCCTAAAAACAGGTGATATGAAAAAACAAAGTTGATGAGGTCATTAACTCTTGAAAAGAATGAAAAACAAGAATATGTGGTACTATATAGCAAGAAACAAAAAACAGTCTTGTTTGAAATATGAGTCAAAAGCCATAATTTTCAGAAATTAAGTATCTGAAAAAAGCCTCTTTGGGCTTAGCAGAAGACTAGTGCCAATAGTTACCCATGTAACAGGTGGTACAGTACAGGACAAATGTCTAATACTCAATAGCCATACATTTCACCAAAGATTATAAAATGACAGAGAAGGGGAAGTTGCCTGTAACTTATAAAATATTTCTGTACATAATTTCACAATCCTGCTCCTGTTTTGATAATACCAGCAGCACAATTTTTGCTTACAGCATTTACATTTCAGGTGTGCTAGATACTGACATTAGTGATTTCACTCATTCTGAGATCAGTCAGACCATTTAATTAGACCAGTAAAACTAATATGAAGTACCAAGACCCAGGGATTTTACAGATATGAAAGATATGAATCTGAACTGCAATTTATACTCTCTTAAGTGGTGATAAAATTCTGTGTAGTGCGATGCTTTTAAAAGCACCATACTGCTCCCTCCAGCTCCACATTTCTGCACCTTCTTTGAGGTTAAGGAGGATGACATGGTATGTGACAATCAGAGTCTGTCTGTTCATCTTATTTTATGTCTTCTGACAATTCTACTTTTGCAACCCACAGCAAAAAATCTCCTGAAATAGTTTTTCAAGAATTAATGTCCTGTAATTAATTTCTGTGAGAATTTTGTGTGAGTAAGAGTACAGTTTGGCAAATACATTTTGGTCATTCAGGTTCTGTTTCACTTATCAACATTTAACATTACATACTGTATACACCTAAAAGAGCTGTCTGAGGTGTTTCCTACCTTATCACCTTTCTCTCCAGCTGGCCCAGGCTGCCCATTCTCACCTCTCCGTCCTTTCTCCCCTGGCAGACCAGCTGGTCCTGTAGATCCCAAGGGCCCAATTGGACCTTGAGCTCCCAGCTCACCAGGCTGACCCTGAAAAGAGTCCAAAGAAGTGAATGACTACTGCTGTAAACCCAAATTTAAATAAATTTATTTCAAATTTAGATTTAATAAATTTATTTAAAGCAATTCAGAGATGACTCTGTGGATAAAACAAGGCTTACAATGTATAAATAGTCATGATTCAAAACTGCTGCTGGACAGCCTGCAGAACTGTCCCATGCGTTAGGTGCTTAGGAATACAACCTTCAAGTTTAACAACTTGCTGAAGGTGATAATTTCTTTTCACGTTCATCAGATCTCCAAGACCACCTCTCTGAGATGCCTGGGATAAACTGCAAGTCTTCCTGGCTCCACCAAAGTAAGTATCACATTTTGCAAGCCTAGGACTCCAATGAGCGTTGTGTTTTCCCACCAGAAAAATGAGGACTCATTTTAGACAAAGAGACTTTGTACACAATCAGAACAAATCAAGAGAGCTCCCTCTTTCAAGTCACAATATGCCAATTATGTTAAGTTCTTCTAGCTCCCATTTTTCATAATCCCTCTCATATCCTAGTGCCTCATTTGAAACTCGTGAAGTTTCCTGGAGAAAAAAATAATAGTTATTAAACATATTCACAGAAAGTATCAATTTTAATAGATTGTGTTAAAATGGTTTGGGAGGTTGAAGAATGTACTTATCTATAAAAGGCTCTAAATTGAGTATTTTTACCTTCATTACCATACAGACAATCTCCATGGATTTCTATTAACTTTTCCAAGGTAATAGATATCCTCCAGAAGCAAAATTACTTCCCATGCCAACTGGATTTTTCAGTTTACAGCACTGTGGTGAAGTTGTTTTGGACTTGTTGCAGTTTTGTTCTGTACTGCTAAACAACTATGCAATCATAGATCCAAAGTGCTGAATAAAGCAAGCTTTCTAATCAGGCTTCCCATGTGAGCTGTCTCCACTTCCACCCTACAAAAATCTATGTATTTATAGGACTTTATTTCTCTTACTCATCTTTTTCATTTTATATCATTATCATTGTTTACTTGTTCTGTTTCCAAACTGAAAACTGTTTTGCTTTCTTTCCAGACTTCATTCATTAATTATAATAAATTATTATAACTATAATTAATTGTATTAGTTAATTATATAGAATCAATACATAGTTAATAATTTACTGTAATATAGAATTAATTATTATAATTAATTATAATACAGTATTTTAAAAGAGAGCAAAATGGAGCCCCATGCATTCCTGAGAAAACCATATGGCTTTAGGACCACTTGAGGGCAGTAAAAGATATTTCAGTATTCACAGAAATAAAAGACTGTATCTTTATTTCTATGAATGGATTGAAGGAAAAAAAAAAGACGGAAATGAAAGATGATTGTAAGAAGATATGTAGCTTCAGGAAACAAAAGAACTGAATGCTTGCTTCTCAGTGTAAACATTTCAGCAGGCTGAATCTGTCTGGACAAAATCTTACCCTGTGAATTACGTGAAGAGACCTAAGCCTCTTCTTATTTATTTTCTAATTGTCTTTTTAAAATCTGTGTGATTTCACAAGAAGTGAAAAAATGGGTGGTATGCATCATTCAATCAAATCAGCAAAGCAACAGAGAAGGTAATTTACTACATGTTTGGACAGGAACATACTGTAGGTTTATGCCACAGTGGAAGTAGGACTGGATGACCACTGGCCCTTAAGCTATGAACAGGAACTTAATCCAGAGGCTAGGAAAAGAAGTCCTACACTTAGAAGTAAGGACTACCTGAAAAAAGAATCCTCATACGACTCATGTTCCATTTATCTTTACTTGCTCCTCTCACTTCAACCTTGATCCTGCTTCCAGAGAAGTTACGGGCAAAAATTCCAGGGCAGAATCAGCAAGTCTTCACTAACAGTTACAATTTTTGTGCTACCAGAATTTCAGCAGTGTAAAATATGATGCAAATTAAGGGCTCCTGGTATGAAAAGCTGATGATTCTACATCCTTGTTAACCGTGAATGGACAGTTTGGATTCTGGGTGTTGTTTGCTTGCATGAACAGTCGCAGCCTGTCTACTGGCAGTGCCTTGCATGTTCTCTGTTAGAATGAATTTATTAATTGAAGTACTTTTAAGCAGCTATTATGCCCTTTAAATACTTGATGAAAAAAGAATTGGACAACCATTTTAATTAAAGCATCATTTTGAGTACAAGTGAAATGAATGAGACCAATAATAGAATAAAATAAATGGAACCATTAACTTTAATGGAAGTCGTATGGCTTTTTAGTACTCTAAACTAGCTACTACCTTGCAAAATGCATCATTCATCAGCAGGAAAAGAAAAGCATAAGATGTTTTGCACTAATTTTTTAATGTCTTTTTCTTTTAATGCATTTTGCTGACAACAGGTTTCTGCACCAACTTCAATATTTTTAATTAATAGTGTATATGGTCTGCTTTCAAGAGTTGAAGGAGAAAATTTTCAAAACATGTTATATCCTTTGGACAGTTAAGAAACAGGATTTTTATTGCACTCAGAAAAAAAAGGTGAGACACTGTAGGCATTCTATGGTAGTTATTATAATTAACAAATAAACACTTCCAGGACATGTAGTCCTTTAGGTTGATAAAATGTCTTCATTTGCTGCTACCCTGTGAATTTAATTGATTCCATAGTCTTCAGTAGAAGGTAGTGAAGTCATAGAACAGAGTCACTGAATTCAGAATTCACAATGGGTTTGGCAGCTGATACAACTTTAGCATGCCATGTGAAGCTGATGGATTCGCTCTCTTTCTTTCAGCTCAAAGACTGATAATGACTGGGAGCTTTGTTAAGACCAAACTGATACCATGTCATAACATCTATTATCACATCTATTATTTGTGCCCATCCAATGTGACTACCACAGCATTACAGTCTCAGGACAGCTGTAAAAATAAAGAGGATGAAGGTAGTCATGCTCATGTGGAAATGACAAATTAGCTCAGATAAAATGAACAGAATATTATGCCCGCTCTGCCATCTGATGCCAATAAATTCCTCTAGGTTTTCAGTGCCTTGTTAATTGTCTAGGTCAGGAACTACCCATGCCAAGACTACAGTCTGTTATTTTAGCATATCCTGGGCTTGACCTGCAGTAAGAAACTGACTTTAGGCAAAACAAGGCTATATTTTTTTTTAATTAACTATGCTTCCCAAGACTAAGACTGCAAACACTTCAGAATCATGCAACAAAACATTTAATACTGTTTTGGAAGAGGCAATGGCCAAGGTTATCTGGAATTACTTTGTTTTGATGCCTGAGACTGAAGAGATCCTGATTTTCAGAGTGCCTTGAGCACTTAACTCTCTCAAGTACAATGTTTTAAAGGAGTCTTAATTGGAAATAAAAAAAACTACGTGCTACTTGAGCGAATTCTGTCTTGCTTCTTATTATCAATAAAGTCAAAAGAAGCCCAGTTATTGCCTTCAGTTAGGGCAGTACCCTATGTTACAGGCTATGGAGATATACCAGTGATATGTGAATGCACTTACCTTCTGTTCATAAGAACAAAAGTGAAAATGCCCAGCAACTCCACATAGATTGTAGGCAAATAATACAGCAACCCTTTCCACTGTGCACTGGACTCTGACCTGTAACCAGTCTTTTTCATTTCAGGAGCAGAACAGAGCAAGGAAGGAAAGTAAAGCAGTCTGTGGGCAAGAGAGGAGTGCTCACAAAGGCATTTGGAGAGATGTTTTATTTTGTAATTTGCTTAGTGAGGTGGGGGCATCTGCTGCTACTCTAAGCTCCACCCATGTCCTCTCCCCTTTTGGAAGAGCTGGTCAATTGCACAGCAAAGCCACAGCTTCCAGGGCTTGGAGGGGTGTCCATTCTGGGAAGATTCTACTCCTCACTGTGTAAGACTGGGACCAAGCTCATTTTCACTGTAAGTCAAGGCACAAAAAACCCCAAAACAAACCCTCTTCTAAATATAAACTTGATTAAGATGAGATAAATCTGAGAAATCACACAATTTGGCATTAAATCCAGTCTCTTGTCCTTAATAGACCAAATTAAATAATTTCTTTTTCATAGATTTTTAGCCAAGTAAATGCAATAATATTTAGAGCTTGACTTTTCATAGAATCACAAAATGGCTTTGGGTGGAAGGGATCTTAAAAATCAAGTAGTTCCAAACCCCCTGCCCACTAGACCAGGTCACTCAAAACCTCATTGAACCTGGCCTTGAACACTTCCAGGGATGTGGCAGCCACAGCTTCTGTGGGCAGCCTGTGCCAGGGCCTCACCACCCTCACAGTAAAGAATTTTTTTCTCATATCTAATCTAAACTTAATCTCTTTCAGCCTGAAGCCACTATCCCTTGTCCTGTCACTACAGGCCCTTGTAAACAGTCTCTCTCCATCCTTCTTGCAAAGAACATCTGAACCGTGCTGTAAGCTATTGGAAAATTTGGCAACTTTTCGTCATGTTTTTCAATGATATAATATGCTACAGGAACAAAATACCTGATGCAGCTTAGTATTCACAGTCATACTTCACAGAAGCAAGACAAATCACAATGAAGTGCTGAAAACATTATTCACAACATACACTTGGGTTTGTGTTTTAACCCTGTGCAACTATGAGAAGCAAAACTATCCAATAAGCCAGTGGGTGTCACTATTGTGTTAAACAAACTCAACAAATGATAATTTAGCACTGAAACTCTTAACTGCTAATAGCTGAAAGCAGAGAGCTACAAATAGAGTATTGTAGATCACAAATAATTAACATCAGATTAGCTAATAAAATAAAATTGAGTTTTACTCTGAACTGTTTTATTAAAACAAGTCACTGGTTGACAGTTTTTGGTTGATTCAAATCCGCAAAAGAGAATGGTTTTGTAGAGTTTTATCTTGCTTGATGTGGAAAAGCTTTGCAATCTGCAGCAACTGAGAAAAAACACCATTTTCAGTATGGTAGGACAGGGGAACCAAAAGTATTAAGAAAAGAAACATGCTCAAGAACAAAAGGAGAGATAATCTAATGAGATCAAAACTTCCAAAAATTTGAAAAATGTCTAATATGAAAAATACTAATTTACAGATGCTGGAGCTGAGCATCGTATATGAAGAACAACCTGAAAGAGACCTTACAGGGATTGGTGTCATTCTCCTTACAGACTGGAGTGGTTCTGTTCTTAGTCCACATTCTGGTAAGGAGGATGCATTCCCTACCACTTCAAATCCTAACTTCTGGAGTCAGAGAACTGCCTATTCCTCTGGCCAGTTACAAAAAAGAAAAGTGTTGTCTGCTTCAGATATAGATTTAGGGGTCTCATTTCTCTGGGTCTGTTTTACTGAAAAACATAATATGGTTCTCAGTGAATGTAAGTGAAATGCGAAAGAAATGTTACACAAATGTGTAACTGGTCTCAGGAATCTTCTGCTTTAAAACTTACAGCTAATGTACTGGGGAAAAATTATCAACAGGTAGGAGGCAAATAATGGGAGAAATCTGGATTTCCTCAGATGCTAGTGTACATAAATCTCTGACAGTGGATTTGAGACCAAGTAGAAGGATTTTATATATTTATTTCCTCAGTGTGCAACTTGAAAATTCAAATACAAGTACTGGATATTCCACGTGAATGACAGACTGCCACTGCATAGTGACGTGCAAAAAAAGTGTGGTTTAATATATGCCTCTTACTCTCCAAAACAGGCACAATTTTTACAGTTAGAGCATTTAAAATATGTTTACACTGTGCTGTAAACTGAACTCAGATAACCCATGGAACCTACTAAGGGAATTTGGCAACTCACAAGATCTACTGGGGCGATGTTACAAGAGAAGCAGTGCCAGGGGACTGACTTACTCACAGGTAACTTTCCTCATTCTTACCCCAGGGCAGTGCATTCTTGCCCTGCAGTGACTGACTGATATCAGCTGACTTCCTAACTTACCTGTGACACCCAAGTGACTCAGCATCTCTTGTGAATGCTTACTCCTTATATCTGAAATGTCAGAAAGTGTAAAACCCTCCTCTTGGATTTCTGTTTGCTGCATTCTCCCCTACACTAGGATGAAAATAAGCCTCTTGCTTCATCTGCAAAAGAACGAACATTGGTCCTGCTGAGTTATATTTATTATTCACTTTGATCCAGGCATTTCACATGATCCCATAGAAGCCAGATCAGGTTGGGTCATGAATAGATGCTTGCTTCCAAATCTACTTAACTAAAAACAAAGCCAACGGAATTGAATAGGATCAAACTCTGGGGTCAGCACAGGACAGGTTTACAATCGGTCAGTGCTAACTGCAAACATTTTTTTTAACTATCTAAATTCTATTAGAGCAGCCAGAATTTTTGGAAGCCTGTGATACAACACTGCAGGAGTTTTCTAGGAAACAACTTTCCAATGTAGAAAAAGAGGATGAAATGGTGGAAAGGTTTTACTACGTCTTTAATGCAAATTGAAATCACAGACTTTATGGTTTTTATATACTTTTTATATAACAATTTTTATGGGTTTTTTATATACTTTTTTTAACAAAAAGGAAGAGGGGAAAAAAGAATCTAAGAAGTCATGTGGAACACTTACTGGCATATATACTTTCACTAATTATGTTTTGCCTCATTTATCTGTTCTACAGTTCTGAAATGTCTAGGTATGGTACCACACAGCATAGGCAAAGAGATTTAGCAGCACATTTTAATGGTGTCCTATGGAAAAAAGAGTTGAGTTGTGACATAAGATCAAAAGATAAACAGTATAATGTAAGAGTAACTCCAACAAGACTGTAATCCCAAGTGAACAGAAGTCAAAATTTCGTTGTGATGTGGACAATTGTAACGATATACTACTAGCAGTAGTGACTAAAATGTTTTTCAGACAGTGATTTCTTACTAATGAATAGGAGTACAAATCTATTTATTGCACAGAGTTACATATGGTTGAGAGAATTAAAAAGGACAAGTACACAAGCTCTTCTAAAACCTGGTAGAGCAACTGATGCATAGCTATAATGGTTTTATTTAAATATTAAATGAAACTTCAGCTATTTGCTTCTACTTTTCTTTCAGGTTGCCCAGTATCAATACATTCAAGTATGGCCATGGCAGTCTCGTTTTCTTATTCCCATGGTCAGCTTTTCTCTAGCTAAAACTTCAATTATCATTATCTTGTCCACTTATAATGAAGAAGGCTTTTGATGTTGAAATTTAAAGTATTTTCAAATGGGCAAATAGAAGACAAAGTCTTAATACCGAAAGTTCTGAATATTTAGGCTTGTGTACTGTACAATGCCAAAGGCTTTTAATGATCATTTATTTCTTACACTTTCAAGACAGGATTGAGGAAGATGAAAAACTCTGAGGAACCAGCCTCAGAGCAGGATTCAGACAGAAAAGCAGACAAAGCAGATGTTTTGCATTCTAGGAAGCTAACAATAAGATAAACAAATCTTTTATTTTGTAATGGGTAGTCTCCACAAAAGCTCAAAGAGCAGTTAGTGTGTCAGAGTGTAAAAGCAGAACATAGCAAAGTTTAAAACCCAAAAGAATTGTAGGATGAAAGAAAAGATTAAATAATCCTATAGAAAATCATGCCTCACCATACATTAGTCTAGAAAATATGTGCAGTAATCTATGTGAAGCAGTGTTTGGTTAAGCCATTTTCATGTAGGGTCTGAAGAGCGCTTCTGTTTCTAGCATATTGATTAATATAAATGATGGCATGAAATATAAATTCATATTACACTGGAGATGCTTTATCCATTATTCATCAGGGTGCATGTACACCCTTATTTCAGAGCTTTTTCAGAAAATGGTGCAATTCTCAGACTTACAGTTGCATAACAACATTCGATTCATTTTGAACTGTTTATTACATTTCTATTTGGCACTTAGGTCCGGCTCCTTGGAATTACTTAGAAAACTAACTGCAAATGCATGAATCATAGTACAGTTTACCTGTGATGAGGACAGCCTAGGAAAGAGCCAGAACAACTGCAAGAGGTATTTATTACTGACTGATTATGGGCATGTAATTCAAAACTTCCAGGCTACTGAGTGAGACCCCAAATCAGGGGAATTTCCCCTAGTTTGAAAGTCAGTTGTTTTTAAACGGCACTTCAGATCAGGTTTTTGGTATCCAAAACAGTCTATTCAGTAGCACTGAGAGACACTGCAGTGGTAACAGTCAAAATACTTTTCCTGGGATGCCCTTTTGTTAGCACAGTGTTACAGAGATATACGCATCCTAGGCCTCTATTATGAAAATCCTACAGCATGGGGGACTTTCACATAGACATAATCCTGGAGGATTAGGATAGGATCCAAGGACACCAGAGCAGTGATCATGACACAGCAAAGCGTGCAGCTAACTGCAGAAGCACAGGAAGAAAAAGGTGTGTCTTGCTTTTCTGGCAACTCAGGTTATATACAAAGAAATGGGGCATGTGGCTCTTCCAAAATTGATCCACCATGTTCAAGGTTTCTAAACCTAAACTTAACCATTAGTACTTTGGTAGAAAACAATTTTCATCACTGACAATTTTTCAGTTGATCACCAATCAGGACATAAATACATATACATAAGTATATATTATAACTTTTATATATATATAAGGTTTTTCCTCACACAACATTTAAATTATTTGCTATCTCTATATAGAGATGTATTCTGAGAAAGAACAGCCAAGATAAACTAGTAATCGCTGGACTTATTTCAATTAACAATTAGCAACATGACTAATTAGCAATTAGCAGTGACTAATTTTAGCATGTAATGTGAAAATGTCTTAGAGTTGTTTTATAATTATTTTTAAGACAAAGACAATTTGGATTTTTTTTTAGAGTAAGTATCTTAAGTGAGTAAAATAAAGTCTGCAAGCTTTTTCAGAGTCACCTAACCCAAATAAGAAATAACTAATAAAATAATAACTAATAGTTCTCATAAAACTAGAGAATGACATGGACATTCTCTTTCAACCAGCTTCTTAGCAACAAACAAGCATAGGTTTCTATACTTCACATCACATTCTATACTTCTACATATTACATCTAACTCCTAGACTGATCTCAGAGAATCCGTAATACAAGAAAGGTACCATGATTAGTACAAACCCAATTAGACACAAACTTCTTTACAAACAATCTTAACTTTCTTCAGTGACAGCTGTACTTGATGCCAGTGACAGAATTATGCTGGTTTGTCAGATGTGTTTGTGTCTGAATATTGATTGATGTATTGATTTATGTCAACCACGTTGATTTTCAGGAACAGCAATGTGCACAAACTGAACAGTATTTACAACAGTAATTGTCATTCGTTGTAATCATCACTTACCCTCGATCCTTTTTCTGGAAAGCACCGACAAACTGAACAATCCTGTCCCCCACATGGATCAATATATGCATATCCTCCCTAAAAATCAAAAATTTATGGATTTATCAATGCACAAAAGACAACAATTACTTAATCAAATACTGCCAAGTGAACATATTAGCTAATTAGATGATTTTCAAGGCAAAAGATCTCTCATCAACATAAACATGCTGGCAAGGTAGAAGCAATATGTAAAAGCTTATTACTGTTGCTATAGAAGGTAGAAGACCTTAACTACGAGTTATGTTATGCAACACTAAATATTAGGGCAAATATAACTTAGGAAACCAGCTGCACCCAGAAATAAATTTTAACAGAATCAGAATTTTATTTGCAATAATGTGAAATTTGTAACCCATCACATTATTTTAGGAGATTGTTTAACTACAATGAAATTATAAAAGGCAAAACAAGGTGAAGGAACAAGAAATTCACTCAGAGATAAAATCTTGAATTTAATTCTTGCCTATTAAATGAAACAAAGTATATGCATGGTGTAATTACGCATTGCCTACTACTAATTTACTTATTTCTTGTATTAAAAAATTCTGTTATTGTCCTCTTAGTAGCAAAGAAGTGACTGCTTTGTTTCATCAAATTGCAATGAGAAAAAAAAATCATATTCCAGGGGAAATGAAAACAGTAGATTTTCTGTGTGGTGAGTGAACATGATTGCATTATTCTTTTCTATTTCCCCAAATGTAGTAATAAACACACATCATATGCACTTATAAACTTAGTTGGAATGTCCACTAAATAACATTATTTTTTCAGTAAAACTGTGTAAATTATAAAAGATATTTTAAAAAAGATTTTAACAAGGAGGTAAAAGATTTGTAGGTAAACAAGTAAATGCTGATTTAAAAAGTATTTCCTCAGTGTGGGTTTTCATTATTATCAAGGACAAGATTGTTTTGTTACTGGTTTTAATACCCAATAGAACACTATAGGCTCATACTTCAATGTTTCAAGGAGAAAACACTGACAAATATTAGATAAGGAGGAAAAATTCTGTTCTATCTATAACATTTTTAGAATATCTGGAATTCCCAAACCTCAGAACAAGAGGGTATGATCGTCTCTCTCACAGACTACTTGTCTTTCACACACTGCATTTCCCATGAAATTACTAATCTACTCCACACTAGTCTCTCACCCAGTTGTTAGAATCTTGCCTCTCCTGGAATGTCAATAGAATACAGGTTTCCAATAATAGAACTGTTACCCTTTCTTCTGATTGATCATGTTTATTTTTTAAAAATATGTCCATTTTCAACATAAAATAAAAAGGCATGAGTTTGGGGATTAAAAAAAAACTCTACAAAAAAAGAGCTTCTAAATATTTGAAAGAATACAAAAAGGATGGACTTAAAAAACGTTTCAGTGAGGGTGTTGCAAACATGAGGATAATATGAAGGCCAGTACAGAGAGGATAATAAAGTAGATATTGAAACCATATTATATGTGAAATTTTGGCTTCAGAGAGATGGGAATGTCCATGAAAGCCAGTTTAAGATCTAGGCTAACATGCAGAGCAGAGCCTGAAAGCTAGAATTGATATGCATCATAATGCAGAACCATCAAAGAGACTTTATAAGGAAGGAGACAGTCTCAGTGAACAAGGGAGGGTTTTCTACATGCAGCTTTCCAAAAGCACCTAAAGATGCTAGAATTAGAGTCTAAGAAAATCCAGAGCATAAAATTGCAAAATAGGTAAGCTGAGTAGCAGAAAAGAAAGTTAGAATTGCAGAAATACAGAACGGAACATCGCGGTTTCCCCACAGAACTAGAGGTCATTTTGGTGCATTTGGTGTTACTTGTTTGAACTGTACCATCCTATCTCTCACCTGCCTAAAGTAAATATTTATGTCACTTACCGCATCAATTTCTTGAGTTGAAAAAACAATCAGCATCCACCTGATTTAAAAGAAAAAATTAAATTAAAAAACTAAACTTACAACATCAAATCTTCACAAAAATTTAGCCTGTAGAAAGTGAGAAGTGATCAAGTGAACACACATGATTAAGTCCTGTTTGAGGTGGCTATACAGTATTTTGTGAGGGGTACACGCCATCAAGAAATGGCCAGCCCATGCTGTAAATATTTGTCTTTTTGGATTTGTGAGACTGAGGACAGACAGACAGGCATGAACAAGACTATGTAAAAGTCCTTATAACTCCCCCTTGTAACCTATTTCCAACCCCACAATTACAAAGGGCCAGAGAGGAACCATTCCAGACAGATTTCTCCATTGACACCATGAGGTGAAGACTGAGTAGGGACAGGGATGATCTGCATCTACCCTAAAATGAGTTAGCTGGTGCTGTTTTGTTTTGCTCAGAGAGGGAAAGAGAAAGTAGAGCGCAAAGCCACTTTTGGAACAGCCACGTGATTCCAGAGCAGCTGCTGGGGAAGTCCAGCTCCAGGCCAACCATTGCTAGTAATGGATTGTTAAGTTGAAAAAAAAAAAAGGAATATACTAAAATAAAGAGTTAGCCCAAAATTTCTACAGCAGTATAGGAAATAAACATTCTTTTAAATTATTATTAATGCTAATATTATTTTTACTAAGGTGCTTATTCATTATATAAAAGATAAATTAGATACAACCATAGCATACAGACTGCTGTGTACTCTTCTACAGGGTACAGTGAAGTCTATTTCAAAATTACTCCAACTTTGCAAACATCTTGGCATTTAGTAAAATTCCCTATTGAGATCAACTTCTGTTTTATCTTTGTTAGTCATATGGTCAACTCTTAGAAGCACTGAGAACTGTGCCAGAAAACCCCCAATTACTCTCCCTGATTATTAATTATTCATAGGTTCAAACTGGAAATAATATAACCTGTATATGCTCTGATATTTACTGATAAATTCAATACTGAAAGCATTAATGTATTTTATCCATGTATGTACATTTACTCCATACACTTTTTACACCTATGTTGCCTGCTACTCATTTTCAAATACAGATTTTACTGAAACAAAATATTTATGAAAATAATTAGTAGCAACTGAAGACAGAAGATGCTGTCCCTTGCTAAATAGGAAATGAAGGATTGATTAAACAATGTGAAACTGCCAGATGATCAGCTACAGCAGTAAATGGTGGAGAAGTCTTCTGCATACCAGTGGTTCATCCTTTAATACATCAAGTAAGTTTGTGTTGGAAGGATTTAACTTCACAGGAACACTTCAACCAGGTAGCAGATAATACCATTGGTTTGTATATATGGTTATATACATACATACCAATATATATACATATATATGGTTTGTATATTATGGTTAATAATGTAAGGCCACTTTTGCTTCCACAGACAGTCCCTGGAAACATTTTCTCCCATACCAAAGTTGACCAGCTGTGAGTTATATTTTATTTAGAAAAATGCCAGTTTCTCATGAAGCTTTTGCACAAGTGAAATAGAAATCTGATGATGTTTTCCTTGATACGTGGTGCTGCAGTCCCCCCTTTTTCCAGTCATATACAGCAGGCATATATTTGGCAGACTCTCTGCCATTTCCAGATCCCTGCCTCCTGAAGCCAAGCTGATGTTTCCTATGTACTTGACTCAGCAATGACTGTTAGAGGTAAGTCAGTCACAAATAATGCAGAAAAAAAGGCAAGAAGAGCTGCCTTGGAGAGACTCAGAGTTATAGTTCCTGTTACCTACTATTTAAATAGTGTAGAGCCTGAAATTTAAGTGGTATAAACTTACAGACCAGTAATTGAACTCAAATACAATACATTATCACACAGGCTTATCAAATTTATGACAGGCTACAAATTATTTAACTGCTGATTTCTTATTACTGTTAAATTGATAGCTAAGAATATATCTCAGTGAATCTGGTTAAAAAATGTAGTGATCTGTAAAACTCACCAGGCAGCTGTGATAAGCCACTTAATCCGTTCAAATGAATCCTTTGTTAATGCCATTCCCACTGATTGAGGATTTGTATATGCAGCACTTTTTTTTTCTTTAAATGGCAGGTCTTCTCTTTCCTTCTGTTTGTGGATGGTCTATAAACACTGTTCCATACTGGTGATGTTTTCCCCTCTGAACCTGTTTATATTAAAATATACATCCAATGTACACACATGAATAATTACTGGATAACCAAAAATAAGTCTTAACCATTTATCCATTTTACACTGCACAGCTTTGTGTTGGCACTACATTATGTTCTTCCTATTCAGGCCACATTTTATTTTATCAGCAATCCAATTATTTCAAGGGGACTATAATGAAACTGCAGATCAACATAAAAAGGGGTACAAGATCTCAGCCTAGAAAAGATAGTCTTCATTCTGTGTTTAAAATAATGAACAAAGAGCATCTTGCATCATTTTTTCTTAAAAAGCTTTCATAGCCACCATTTTAGTTAAAGGCATTAAGACAAAAGATGCAACACCCATCTATAGTAAAAAACCTAATGAACTTAAAAAAAAAATCCTCAAGAAAGTATTTGCTGTAGTTTTAAGACCAGATTTAGCAGCAGCTGGTTTTGCAAGCTGGGCTGGACCAGTCTGTGCCAGCATCTGAGCAAAGGAGGACCACTCTGAATGCAGAGTAAGCCATATGCATTTAAGAGTTCTACCCATATGCATGGACAGATGACAATCATTGGACACATTACCTAGAGTTTTTTAGCTTTATTTTTAGAACATTTTTTCTACAGCTTTTGCCAGGATTTAGGAAGCTGGAAGCTCTGTGTGTAGGACTGACCAGTGGCCTCACTGGCAGTCCCACAGAGTCAAATTTTCCATACATAAATTGCATACATAATACATAATTTGCATACATAGTGCATCCCTGACCTATGACTTAGGTCCAACAGCAGTTTTATGTGCTGCTCCAACCTTTTTGTAAACCCAAGCTTCACAAATCCAGAGACATGGCCAGGTCATGTACAAACTTTTATATCCCCCAAACGAAAAAAAGCTGCAATCCTTTGTAATAAGGCATGTCTGGCAAATGAGACACACTGGTTATTTCAAACTGAGGGTTTAAGAGGCTGGGCTTCTCCTAGGTTAGCACAGATTATCACAGGCTTCTGCTTTTTAGTGCTCCAGTATTCCAAATGTGGGGAAATAATTTTGAGGAGCCTGAATACTGACTAGAGCAAATGGACAGGGGTTTACCTCCTTTGGAGAAGTCTCCTGAGTAGGCAAAGACACTCAGTTCCTGAGCAGGGAGTAAGGATGTGAAGTGCAGCAAACTGGCTGCTCTCTGATAGCAGCAGCCATGTGTTTGTTAAACACGTGAGGGTACAGTTCCTGAAACATTACTGTTTTGCTTTCTATTATTTAGATAGTGTGGCATCTTTCTAACCAGAACTAATCTATAAATAATATTGACTCCTGTGTGTATGCACAGTACATCCAAATCCCACAGTATGAAGAAGAGACTTTGTAAGCTGCTGTGCACTGACTGATGAATAAATAGCCTAAAGGCAGCCAATCCATGCTGCAAGATCACTCTCTACATGTATTGTACAGTACTCCATTCATCTGTCAAATTCTTACACTCTTGCTGTGCCCCAGTTCCCCATCTGTAAGAAAAGAAAAAAATAACAACATCCCTAATAAAAAAATAATATTCCAACAGCATTCCTACCTCACTGATTTTTTACATTAGTAATATAAACAATATAAGCAAAATTGTGAGGCAATAGAATATTGCAGGGACTGATTGCCTCAAATGGAAAATCCAAGCCAGTCATAAAGTGTTAGACTTTGCAGAAATGTGTTCCTGTTGCCCACTAGCCATCTCATTATTTAATTATCCAAACAGCTTCTGAAAATTAAGAAGAAAATAAAAAAGAAAATTATATTTGGTACATTTGCTTTGTATTAGCAGTGAAAGTTTTATTTCAAATTAAAATCCATTTTGATCCAACCCATTGACACAGTTTGAAATAATACTTAATGCATGAGTGGAAGACTTGCAACCCTCTGCTTGTTATTTTGTCATGGCTATCTAAACCCCATCGTTTTCCGAGCAAGTTGAAGTGTTCAGTAGCTAATACAATAACAGAAAGAGCACAAGGTGTTGTTTAGATTGATGTGTCAAATTGTCATGTTTTATGTTTTTGAAGCAATCACAACAGTTACCTCAATAAAATATCTCCAGGACAGCACACTCACCACCACCAAAGAAATAGGTTTCATATAAGATCACCAAACCTCGCCTCAGAAAACAGAAGGGGAAAAGCTGGCACTATAACATAATCTAGATGTTTACTTTCTAGACAAGAATCAAGAAGCAAGACAATTTCATTCTCAGTAACTCTGCTAAAGACCGTGGGACATGGGCCACAGTTTGAGGCAGACACACAGCTACAGTTATTGAGATATAAAAAACTGGAGCAGTCCTAACTGAATTCTCATTACATCCAAAGGAACCAGCATCATGTGCTGGGGCATTCTGCATCGAAACTGTAATAATTTCAGAGGACTGATCACTCTCTTCCACTGTAGTCTCTATTGCTCTGACTTCATTGTCTCGTAGACAGGTTATGCACCTTTTGTTTTCACTATTGTATAAATGAGTGGCTACTACCTTCTATCTAACACCAGTACTTCTCATGTTAAATAGTAGTGATACTATTTCTTCTACATGGTCACCATCAATCTGGCCAGAAAACAGGGGAATTCTTTTCCTTTCTCTCCATACCTTGCTCTCTATACCAGCTTGCTCTCACAGATGGTGGATATTTTAGAGTCAAGTTGTTTTAACATGATTCTATGTACAAGATCTTTGGTACTGAAGATAACGCTCACCTCTTCCCGAGGCATGTTCTTACTAGTAGTACCGAACTTTTTGGAAAAGTAGCTTCTACTAACCAGCTTTCACAGCAGATTTCATAGGCTGACAGTATGGTCTACTGAATGGAGATCCAGCTCTACTCTTGTGCCTGTCAGAGAAGCTGTTTTACAAAGCTCTGTGGCTAGCTTTCTGCTCGTGAAAGCCTTTAGATTTTTATTTCATGAGTACTCCTAGATTTATATATTCTATATTACTATATATATTATATACTTGCTTTTGCTGTATCACTTCTAGTGCTAATAAAACCTGTAACGTGGGATTTCCTGTACAGCACCCATAAACGCTACAGACAAGGTAAGGTTGCTATGGCTGGCACTGCCAACATGCTTTCTAAGTTCGCACCTTCTCAAAGCAGCACTTTATTCGGTGAAAGGTTACCTTGAGCATGCAGCACTTCTCTCAATAACATAAATGTGATGAACTTTACACATTGCCAACACTTTACAAATCACAATTCCATTCGCAAAAGCTTTATATCATATTACGTGGAAACCCTGGGGAGAAACATTTCTCGCTGCTTTCCATTTATGCGGTGGGGCATAAATCGCTCTGGGAGTTCCCTCTGTCTCATTAAGAAAACGCTCGAGGGAGCGGAAAGCGTTGCTGAAGGAACTCCCGTCCGTGCCCGGGAGCGCCCCGGCAGCGGCGGGATGGCCCTGAGGGCCCCGGGTGCTGCCGCCGCCTTTCCCGGTGCCGCCTCGCTCCCGCCCGGTTTCACCGTGCCCTTCTCCCCGCCGGGACCCGGGGCCGACCCCGCTCCGTGCGAGCGCAGCCCGTGCCTTGTTCGGGCGGTGCCCGGGGCCGGCCCCGGCCCCGCTCCCGCCGCGCAGCCCCGCGGCCGTTCGGGCGGCGCCC
>VXAZ01004837.1:1168368-1269367 GCA_013399875.1 Gymnorhina tibicen
GCGCCGGACGGGGCGGTGGCGCGGGGTCCCGCGGAGGCTGCGGCGGGACCTGGGGCAGAGCGGGGCTCGGCCCCCGCTCCCCGCTGCCACCGCGCTGCGTTAGCCACTGGTGAGGAAGGAAAGCTGAATGCGTGTGTTTCAAATGATACGCCTCCTTCGCGCCAGGTACGCGCGCCCGGGCAGGGCGAGGAGAGGCGAGGTGAGGTACATCTCGCCCAGCTCCGGGGCACCGCTGCCCAGACACCGCTGCCGGGCGGGGATGAGAACGGGAGAGAAGGCCCTGCGCGGGGCACTGCGTCCGCGCTGGCCTCAGGAGCTTCCCGCCCTTCCAGCTGAGGGGACGCACGGGGTGGGATGGGGACTCCGTCCCGCCGCCTGCCCGGGAAGTGGCTGCGGAGGCCCGGCCTGCGGGCACAGGGGATGTGGACGGCCAGGACGGAGCGGTGTGGGAGTGGATGGTCCCCGAGGAAAACACCTCCGGAGCGGCACTTACCGTCTGGACCACCTGTGCCACCTGCATGACAAAATCATTTTACAGATTGTCTTTCAGGCTTAATGATGAGTGTCCATCACCGTTTGGTTAATAAATTCTCCTAGATCATATTGCAGTCTTTCTGAGCCTTTCTCCAGTGTCTGGTTATAACATTTGGACTGTACATTCCCAGCTGGGAGAAGAGTTTCAAGTCAGCTGTGAGGATACACGGGACAGTGTAGCTCTCGACATTTCTGGCAGTTACCAAACAGAAAACTGCCGGTTTCAGTAAATTTCTGGTAGACATCAAACACACGAAACCGACAGTTTTAAAATTTCTGATCGAGCTAAACCACAAGAAACTGCCAGATTTAGTAAATTTCAAGTTCTTTCTCCCGTAATAGTCAACAGTGTTAATTTTTCCTTGCATGTATGAGCAAAGCTCTAACGCTATACATTAAAATCTTTACTACCTATCAAAACATTTTGAAGTTCACCTTTATAAGGAAAAAATGTGATCTTGTATTTTGTTGTTGCTAAAGCAGAGCCACGTTCTGCTATAATCATCTGAAGCAGATAATTATTAATTATGTTTCTACAAAACTCATGCAGCTGTTTCACTCACCCATTCTGGGTAGAGCGTCTGGAAACAGCATAAGCACCTCACCCAGTATGTTGGGTTTTTTCATGGCACTCTAATTTGACTGGCAGTCAAGTTCAGTCATTTAACAAAGATCTAATTGTTTTATTTGTAATGGAATTAAAATACCTCTTAGTTCTTATGTAGAACAGAGGTACCAGATCTATTTGCAAAGTACGTGTTTTCTGCAGGGTTGTTTCAGGCTCTATCTAGATCTGATGCTTACTGTAAAGCAAGATGCAGAAGATTAACAGCTCTCTTCTGCTCAGTTTGCTGGTTTTTGTTCCATTCTCCTCTTCCTCTGCTAATACCTGCCACCCATCGCCCTTGTTGCTCTGAAGAGGTGGATATCATCATATGGGCTTCTGGATGGCTTTTAGCAAGCACAGGCTGTGTTCCAAGAATGCCCCCCCCTCTCCCACAACACACACACGTTTTTACTAAGCCTCTCTTCTGGCAGTTTTGTCTAAACTCCTAATTAAATATTGGTGGCTACTGTAATTGACATGAAATAATTGATGACTAAATCATTACATCTTGACTAAACTGTTCATTGCTAAGAAATAGGTATAGTTAATGTTGTAAAAACATGCTACACTTTCATATGAAAATAAATTGATGTTTGACCAGCAAGCAATACTTTTGCTGTTTGCATCAATTAAAAAATGTTTCAACATAGAAAATTTTAGGTGTAGCTAATTCCTGAAGACAGGAAAGCAAATTATTAACCTGTGCCTGCTTCTGTTTCTACAGCAAATTTTAGTCCTTGCAGCTCTTCACAACTTTCTGGCACCTGCTAGGGAGTATTATTGTCTGCATTCTTGGCCACTGGCATGCTCTAATCACATCTTCTGAAAACTCAGCAGAAGTAGCATCTTCCCATGTCAAAGACCTTTCAACTTCTTTGATGTATTCCTTGGCTTCAAATACTGGTGTTATAATTCTTCAGATTTTTCCACTGTTCATTTAAATATTTTAGAATAATAGTAATCATCTCATCATCAATATGTTTTCACAGGGTACAAGATTCTTCCTGTTCTTCATCTTTTTTCTCTCTCAGAAAAAAATTGGTTTGCTCTTTTATTGCTTAATTTTGTCTAACAGCACCTGGAACTGATATTGTCTTGATGCAAATGTACAATTCAATTAATTCCCTTAAGTGTGTCCTGTCTTTTGAGATCATTTATGTACTTCTTGTATATTTTCAAATTAAAAACTAATCTAAAAATGTTCCCCGAAATTTGTTGTTTCAAATGACATGTTGCTTCAATTTTTCCTAATAGGACAAGTATCTTGGTCAAGTTCATTAGTACTGAATCCATACTGCTGCTTTGTGGCATTGATCATTTTTATGTTGGCATCATGTTAGTATTTGTTCAGAACAGGATAAGAGAGTTTCTACTTGCTTGCACCTCATCTTACTACTTTTTAATTTGTATTGTAAATACTGTTGCAGTGTTTGTTAGCTCACAGGATAAAATTAAGTACACCTTATTATGTTTTTGCCTCCATTATGCCACTTGATATTTTTCATTGTGCGCTGGTGGCAAAGGAGGGGACATAACAAACTGGGTGACTGTTGGACTTGGGAAGATGTTTTGCATCCTCTTTCTCACACGTTGTCTGTTACTAGATGCAAGTGTTCATATTTCACAATTAATTTGATTTCTTACAAATGTTAGGATTTGCATACAAGTACTAAAACCAAGTCTTCTTTGCTTCCTAATAGCAATATTTTTTTACTAATTATATGCAACCTATATTACTGTCACAAATAGATCGTAATACATGGCTCTGGAAGGAAAAAATAGTGTTCTAGCTCATGGCCATCTCCAAGGCTGGTAAGAATGGGATGCAGGCTAAGTGTAGCCAGGAATCAAAGTGTTGGAGGCACCAAGTGTCATGGTGAGAATGTTCCCTCTCTGGCAGCCTTCGGAAGCACCCAGGTTCTTTGTTGCCCAAGCAGCTGCGAAGGGAAGATGTGCACCTGAATATACAAGAGAGTTCACTGAGCATGTTAGAAAAACAAGTCCTTTGTGAAGTGCCCTCTTTGATTTGGTTAATGTGATCCCAGTTCCGAAGTCAAGGAGGGTGTTACTCTGATAATTGGGTCCAACTTCTTCTAGACTGTTCTGCTCTGATTGCCTCTGCATTTATTGTAATTCAGCCATCACCTCCATAGAGAAACAGGCCAATGTCTCAGCACTGCAGAGCAAGGCTTTTCTTACTGGTCCAAGAGAGTTAGCATAGATTAGCAGTTACCCTAATGTTTGTGCATCAAAACTTATGGAGTTCTGCTGGTTTACAGCACGTTGCTCTGATGGCCAAGAAATGTGAAGTGTGCCTATGTGTGTGCTGCATCCTAGAGCTAAAAGATGAACCTTCTTAGGTGACCTTAGTAAACACCTGTGAAAATTGAACTGTTGACACTTGATGCCTTTTCTAGAAAACCTACAAGATAAATGCACATTTAAGCAAAAGTCTATAATTCAAGTTATTTTGCTGGCTGAATAATACTGTTTAAATTGTTACAGTAGGCAGGCAAACACTGGTTCTTTCTTCGCTGCTTTGCATTTCGTAGAGATAGAACCATTTTATTTATGATCTGTGCTAGCAGTCTCTTCTGCAATACCTAGAGCTGATTTGTCATAACAGATCTTTGAAACAAAATACTTTGCTATTAAGTGCAACTAGTATGGGATGTCCGGTCATCTGTTTACTGTCACATTCTCACCCTACTGCCTAACGAAGTAATACTAGAAGTATGTTGGCATGGATTGCAGGAGCCTAGGAGGAAGGTGAAATGCAAAAAGGTTTTTTCTTTAACTGTTTGCAGTCCCAGTCCCTCATAGTCATAATGAAGAAGTTCAATTTTGTCACACCTTATATATTTTTAGTTCCATTTTCATTATTTTTCTTAGCAATTGGTGATAGGGTACAAGTCTCACAGGTTTACAGGTTTTCCATTTTGCCTGGTTTAGTGAAGACCTTTTAGCTAGGGCTTTGTGCTGCATTTTTCCACAGATTATTTTGGAAGAAGCTGCAGGAAGAAGTGACCTTTAATTTTTTTAAATCTGTGAAATCACAGAGCCTTTCAAATCAGGACAAACCAAAGCATGTGCAATAAGCTTTCTCTGAACAAGCTACTGTTGCTTTCATTGCTATTTGCACCACTTAACAGAAGATGCACACCAGGAATTTTATGAATATACAAATATACAGGCCTGAGGAGACAAAAATTATAGTGAATGCCATTCCCACACTCAACAGCTGGGAAGAAATACGAAATGTACGAGGTATTGCTAACCATATTATGGTAGGTAAGCAAAAATTCACTAGTTAAATGGTGTGTATTCTTTGTTATTAGATTGCTCTTTTAAGGTGACTGTTAGGAAGGAAGAGCACGGATGAATAAGCTGATTAAACACTCTTAAGAGTTCTCTACACAAAACAAAATTCTGTGGCCTGAACTGCTTAGTCTTTTTTTCCTTGGAGAAAAGAAAAATATTTATTTCTGTTGTCCCCATGTCCACTTCAAGGTCAGGAGAAGAAATCAACCCCAGAGATGGTGTCTGTGGCTCTGTCTTTGGAGATTTTACACATGTGAATATATCAGGAAGAGTTTGGTTTCATTTCTGATAATCCTTATCACAGTGACTTCCACCCTAGTGAGATGATTTGCAGAGTGAGGTATTGGTCATTATAAACATAAATGTCAAAATATTCTGTGGTTTAGAAGAAGAAGGAAAAGCATCATTCTCTTTGTCTAAAGAGAGAGCAACTCTGTATCTTCTCTTTATAGACCTAGAGGAATTCACACTCACACACCCCAAAACGTACAGTTTTCCAAATTGCAGACAATATGCCATCTCTACTTATATAGATACTGAGTAGTTTTAGGCAACATTTACAAAATAGGCCTTAGTATCCATCACCACAGAGCCCACAAATCATTTGAGTTCATGAAAACTCAGTGGGTTTGGTTTTTTCTGAATTAAAATATTTTTTCTGTTTTATCCTGAGGCAATGATGATGATGTGGGCAAAGTGAAGATTGCTAAGCCCTACTGTTCTCACACTCCCTAACTGTTCACTGATAGTGAGTTGTAGGGAAGGAAGAAACTCAGTATAATTAATTGTGCTGTATCTGAAGGAAGAGTATGGTCGGCAGCATGGGAGTTGCATGTAGAACATACTCCCAATGACAGAGTGGTGTATTTTCCTGAGAATAGTATGAACAGCTATGTTACAGTGGTCTTTTGGAACTTCTGTTCAAATAGGCCCATTCACAGAAAAAAAAAGATAGGCTGTTCAGTAAATATATCAACAAAAAAAGAGGCGAGAGATACCAGAAGTTCTCTGAAAATTTTATTTCCATCTGGCTTATACTGTTTAACCTAAGGTTTATGTTACTGCTTTTTTATTGTGCCAAGTCTGGATACTTATGAGAGATTTGGCTAACACTACAGAATGTTGTTATACAAAGTTGTTAACCAACAGGTTTTTGCTGTTAAAACTAAGAGAATTTTTTCAAAATGGTTTAAATCTCTGAAGTGAAAAAGGCATTCACACACTTGTTCCCATTGGCATAATAGAAAGTTGTTTAAATGTTCACATACAGAAGCTTATTCCATTCCTCTCTACATGTAATTTAGCTTAGTTGGTTTGAAATATCATTATAAATATATCTTTATGTTACATGAACAAGCAAATCCCTTTCAAAAGAGCTCATACCAGTCTAAAATTAAGGATATAAAGTAAGGAAATTCTTACCAAGTTCAGATAAAAAGATGTGTTAACATCGTGTGACCACGAATTGTGTATCTGTAAGTCAGACACAAAGTCCTGCATCTGTGGAATGTTTTGTTTTACTGTAATCACAAATGTGTAGGACTTCTCTCCTGCACCTGACACTGAAAGCAGCACATAACCAGTAATACAAGGCCTGTGTCACCAACAGGGCATTTTGATTCAATAGTTATTCCCTGAGCAAGGTTCCCATTACAAGAGTTTAATGGAGCTTATTCAACAACTGCACTGCCTGTAGCGTAACAGTTCTGTCCTGCTGTGTCCTTGGAGACCCAGTCCCTCTGTGCTAGGTGCTGTTGACCAAGCTGTTTATTAATTAAGTTACAGGTGTATTTCTTTATAATGGAAAGTCCAAATGAGATAATTTTCATCCTGTGCTAGGTATGCAACTGGTAAGCAAAATGCTGTGAATTGTGATAGCATACATGGCTGTTAGGAGTCTTTTAAGGTAAGAATGTCTGTCTGCCTTCCAGTTCACAAGTGACTACACAATGTTTCAGGGCTTGGGAATTGACATATTTTCCTTCATCTCATCATCTCCTATTTCTGCTCTATGTTGTCTATACTTATTGAAGGCTTAATAATTTGGTTTTGTTGTACTGTTCCAGCAATCACTAAAAAAACACAAAGTTCTTCGTGGTCTTTGATAATTTTAATGAATTCATGTTTGATGCTTAGAATGCATGAAAAACTTTTAGTATACAGATTCTAATTGTGAGACTGGTATTTTGTTTTGATAACGTTTTGGAGAGGACCTCATTCTCCAGGACCTTGCACGCTCCATGGTGATTTGCAGTGTGCAACATGAGGAATATGCTGCCAGGGTCACGTATCTACTAACCTTGTCTAGGTAGAATTCCTGACTGCTAATCTAGCTAAGTTTCTTAATACAGGTGCATCAGAAAAAAAAGATTTTCTTTATATAGCTTTTCTCACAGTGGGAGCTTTTTTTCTATAAAGTTCTGCTCTCAGATCCTCTTGTGCAGGTTAGGATAAATTTTCAAAACTGTAACTGTATCCAAGCTAGAAACTTCAGCTAGTGTTCTTCAGAAAGTGCAGCATTTAACACATGTGCAGCATACCTACCCCAGCACAAGTCTGTAGTATAGATAAATGGTAGAGCAAAACTTTCCACTTCTTGCAATCACAATGTATTACTCCCACCTTTATTAGATGCAATAGAAAACATTTATTAGAGAACATGAGTGAAATGGGCCTTTTGAAGTTTTAAGCACTGTATTAACATCAACTGTTGGAGCAGGGTTATTCTATGTGCTCAGTTGTGATTTATAGACGCAGCTGGGATGTATAAAGTGATTGCTCTGCACTGAGACAGCCCAGGAAGAATTCAGAAATCTCCATGTGTCAGCAGCCCTTGAAAATTCATGATCAAGACTTAAAGGAGCTGGCTCACTGATACGTAATTTCCAGTTTTCTGTAATTTCCCCTAAATGCCAATACTTATTAAAAATTACTGCTCAGGATATCATTGATATGCAGAAACATGGAAAAGAATAAAAAAGTGCCATCACAGAAAACTAGCTATTATCCAGTAAGTCTTGTTCCATGTATTGATAGAGATCTAATGTAGTGATTCTGTAAGTTAGGAGGTAAAGACCTAGTGGCAGGATGGGTGAGATGCTAATAAGTATCAAGTTTAAATGAAAAATCAGTTATGCATTTTTAAAAATAAATCTGATCAGCTGTTAGAACAACCAGTGAAGAAAAGTGACAGCTTCATCACCCACTTGAGGGAAGACACCTGGACTATTTTTACTGTCCACAGTAATTAATGGATATCACGTGCACTGCTTTTAGTTAATTTTAAAATACCTCATGTTGCACAGTCATCTTTCTTTTATGTTAACCAAGATTTACTTCAGGCATCAGTGGAGTTCACCCATGAAATTAAAGACCAATCAGGCCAAAAGTGCAAACTTAAGCCCCACTTCAGCCACATTACCATATTCCTACACAATATATTTAATTTCATCTCAGCTTTCATCTGAATGTCTTTATTACTCATCCTGTGTGGTCTTGGTCTGAAATATACTTAAAGAATATGGTGCTTGTTTCCTGCAGCAATATGTTTTGCTGCCTCTCTGTCCTGGGTGCAGCATTTTTTATACAAATATGTATTTTGAAATCATAGCTGAGTTACTCTGATCTTCTCTGAATCTGGAAAAACAAAGAAATTCTCTGACTGTCCTATCATCATATATGTCATTCCAAAAAAATAGATCAATGGAGAAATACTGGATCATCCTCACTTTGGCTCTTTTTGTCTGTTCTCCACCTTCCTGCCTTTAAACCATTCCCAATAGGACTGTGTTGCCCCACCAATGTGAGTGACAGCACTCAGAACCTGTGCTAGTGACAGAATAGGAAGCCTGGCATTGCTTGCTCTTCTCCTAACATGAAGACCTTGTCACATCCTTTGGCATATTCAGGTTTGATAGCATCCCTAAATACATTCTCTGACATTCTCCATATAACCAGTGCTACTGGCAAAGTGCTAAGAACTGCTAAGATTCTTTCCAAATTAAGTTGCCACCACTGCAGTGGCTGGAGTAGCAGTACCATGCTCAATCTACATTGACCTTTGCATAGGTAACACCATAGTCTGTACCAAGTTATTTCTTCTTTCTGTGTCATTTCTTTGAGGAATTATGTGAAGGAGAGCAGATGGTTAAATTACTCTCTGAATCTAAGCAGATGGTTAAGTTAGTGTCTGAATCAGGAGCAGGAAGAGGTCAGAGCCCCACAGAATCCAATCCCATAGTGTAGGAAGGGCAGTTCAGTACTCTAGATAAGGTTGCACCCACTAAACAAAACATTAACCACTGCAGTAAATGTGCTTCAACATGTTCAACTGGAATTATGTATCTGTTTAATGTAACACTGTAACTATCACTAAAAACACTTTGGAGAAGAGCTCCTCTATAAATTACTCCAAGTGCTGTGCGGTTTTAATTTTGGTTCATTGGTGAATTGATTTGATTTGATTTCGTAGTCATGTAATGATCTGTCTGTATCCTTTGACCTAGATTTTAGATCAAAAATCTATTTCATCTAAATATATTAAAGAAATGTAGATTATTATTATGAAAATCACAAAACGAAAAAACATGCAGTAAACCTGTGGCTTTGGTTAATACACTTACTTATGTAGATGTTATTGTGAGAATTTTGAATAAACTGTTAATAGCTAGTATTCCGTTTCCTTATTGTATAACCTGGCAACAGCACATTAGTTTTTTATGATCTTTTGATAAAGGAGCTGCAGGCATCTTGAAAGGATGTGAAAACATCCAGCAGTGTAAGTGAGCAATGATTTTTTGGTTCAAAGCTCCTGTACAGAAGGCATAATCTAATCTTACATAAAAAATCATATGCCAAAACATGTAGTATTATCCAGCTAACTGACTGTGTAATGTTAAATCATCTTTGGTCTTTTCAGTTTAGTTTAAAGTGATATGCATACACAAAAAGACCTAAATAGATCTGAAAGCTTAGTAATGGCAAATTAAACACGTTCTAAGCATTCTGACTTCTTGAAGAGCAAAGACTCTCTTTCTTTCAATAGATTATTAACTTAGATTAATTGTATAGCATCACAAGTTTCTACATCTTCATGTATTTACATTCACACTGGATTGTCTTTGATTATAAGATAAAAGGCTTTCTTCTGTATCTGTACCCATCAAGTCTGCTGCAGATTATACCTGTTACAGAAGAGTAATTTCATTTCTTGATTTCTCGCCATGTCCTGAAAACTGTGCTTTGCATACAGATAACTGTAAAGAATCTGCTTCTAGTTTGCTTTTACAGGCAGAACTAAGGTACAACTCCATGAAGGTCTATAGAATTATAATGGTATATATCTGTGTATACGTCTTGCCTTGAGCAACAACCCTTTTTATATTGCTTAGCAGACTTCTACCAATAATCTATTTTGAAGATAATGCTTTGGGATGGAAGGTACTGTCATTGAATAGGGAACCAGAAAATCAGTTATCTTACAAACTATTCCAAATTTATTTGGAGATATACATCACTTTATCCTCTTGTATTGATGTTTAAAGACTTAAAATATCTGTCATATAACTGATTCGATGAATCAGTCAGGCCAGACTGATTGACCTCACCAACAAGGAATCAGGATACTGTTTGTTGTTAATTCTGCACTAGTGCTTACTCTTGTGTCTCTGGTGATACAATCATATTGATTAACATAATAGTAAAGGTAGCATAGTTAGATGGTTTCTGTTTTACATGATACCTTTGTTTTCCAAATTTCTGATGCAGTACCACTTGAATTCTTGCTGTCAGATCAGGGTAAGAAATAACTATTTAATGTTTGCAAACCTTTAAGAATCTAGCTTGAAACATCAAGCAGCCACCTATTGATCTGTCTATAAATCAAAGGCAGACAATAATTTCTTGGGGGATTTGCCTTTCACAGCCAACTGATTTTAATTTCTGCTTTATTTTGTAAATAAATGCTTAAGTATCTGCTCACTGGAGGAATGCTGCCTGCAGCTGTTTTTAAATTGATAGATGGCATTATCTCACCTAAGTTCAGCCACTTAAAAGACAGGCAGCAACTGTCAGGAATTGTCATGTCCATAGAGAACAGCAACTATTTGCAGCGTCTTTCCTCCATCATAAAAAGAACATAAAAGTTACAACTTTGAAACACTGTGACTGTTATAATATGAGAAACTGTAGGGGTTAGTTAATTCTTTCTGCAAGATCTAACTGATGCACTTATCTGTCTCAAAGGACATTATAGAGGAATGATGAGCTCTTTGCCACTGATGAGAATTGCCTCTTCACGAACATTTTTTTAAAGTCGTATTATCTGTGAAATAATTACTTCATAAAACCAGATATCTCACTTGCCTCTCTCCAAACAACTCAATGAGAAAAATAATTGTATTATAAAGTTTGTATTTTTGTTTTTCAGAACTGTGTGTGCAAAGGTAAAAGTCCCTGCTTTTGTGATAGCATGAAAGGTAGTAAGGTAAGAACAGATACATTTTCCTTTTTTAGTATTCCCTTATAAGGGGAACTTACTTGGAAATTGTTAATAGGTTTCTTCAGTTGATACAGTGAGTGAATTTAGCGTGTGGTGGTATTTTGCCAACAGAGTCTACAGAGAATGATTAGCTTACAAAATTCTGTTAATTTTGGGAACTCTGTTTAACTAAGACTTTTCAACTGAATTTTTTTACTGTTAGTATGTTTACAGCATTGTATGATGTTTGAACACCAACAGAACAACTGTCCAAAGCACCGGGTCCCTTTCTCTAACTCCTAACAAATGCCACTACCTTGGCAGCAGTTCTCCTGTTACAAATTTCACAATGCCATCAAGAGTGTTGTGTTCAGCGCTTTCCTCTTTCTGTCTCTGGACCCTGCCCACCCCCCTCTGCCAGTTCCTGAAGGAAAGCTACACACACTGGGCATCAAACAGATAAACCTCTTGTAGATCAAGCAGGGGATGAGTTTCTGGGTCCTAATCACAAACACCTTGCCAGCACTGAAGGAACAGCAAATCCATCAGCAGTAACAGATCCACAGCTCTGCCTGTTGCCAATAGCAGCTTGGCAGAGGCTCCGAGTGGCTTTTAGACAAACCTGAATTACACAAATACCGAAAATTCTTTGAAACTCATGCTTGCAGTTGGAAAAACAAATGATTCACAAATGAAAGGGGCATTATTGAAGAAGTCATGGTTGCAATTCAGGCAAGCCATGAACACAGAAGTTGCCATACTAAACCTTATCAACAGGTTTCAGACATCTATAAAAATCTAGGATTATGATTAGTCCCACTGATTGGTCCCATCTGCTTTTACAAAGTTGGAGAAAATTTATCTGGAAGTAAATATGTTCATTATTAAAATATATATTAATAAATGGGAAAGGAGAATACTAATATTTTCAGTTAAATCTCCCCATTTGTTTTTCATGTTACTAGCTGGTCTAACCTGACTTCGTCCTAAAATTGAGACCAGTTGAAAAACTAGAAAAAAATAAGCTGCCCACTAAAAGAGAAATATTAACAAGGATGGACACCCCCAATTTCTCTGTAGCAGTTCCATGTTAAATAACTGAGCAGTTTGTAGGTAAGAGTAAATCATTGTTTACACTGATGAAGTTTTTCATGCAGCTATGGAAAATCAGGACAGTGACATTAATAGACATGTTTTGATAATTATTCAGTGTTTAGAATTCTCCAACCTGAAAATCCTCTGATCTTGTTGATCTGCTAAGAAGAAAGTGTGGCTAAAATTGCCTTTTCTGTAGAGAAGGCAGAAGCTATCAGGAGAGCGCAGTGCTGCTCGGGACTCAGAGAGCACCGTGTGGCTCCTGCCACGGGCAGGCAGGTGGAAGAGTTTGGTTTTCCTGTGAGCTGGTACCACACCCCCTCCAGCGGCACGTCCTGGGATAGCAGTCATCCTTCTGCCTTGGGGCTCTGGTGCATGAAATAAACTGGTTTTTATAAAAAGCTATGCCGATTTATTATATAGCTCTCACAGGCTCTTTATAATGCAATTCTTATTTTCATGTGTGTTAAAATATTATGGGATTACATTCTATCTTGAGAGATATAAATATATAATTACTAATATTGAATTTTTATTTCATTCAGAAGATATTTAAAGTCTGGTGAGTTTGTGGGATTTTGAGGAGTGAGAATTGGTGCAGCAACAAGCCGAAGTATTTTGGCTTCCCAGAGACATCTCTTGGATCCTATCTTGTGCATCGAATAAGACACTCAAACTTCTGCACAGCAAAATTTCATATGCTTTCTTTGTATAACTTTGTGTAAAGCAGTAAGAAGATGGACTCTGGGAGAATTGATAAGCCCATTCTCTCTCTCCCACATCAGCTATGATGTAAAAGGTCTTGAACAGGCAGCTCTTCACTGATGTAAAACTGAGCAGGCTAAATTGCCGGTCTGAAGAGCTGAAACACCTTTTCCTTTGTCTAAAATATAGAAATATTAACAAGGAATATGTATTAGCTGCTTTCTTAAGTTTTCATGCTGTCAGCTAATTTCTAATTTCTATACTCTGCAAAATCTTGAGTGCTATCTTGTGTTCTGATAATTCATAATACTTATGAGCATGTGGTGCCACGGGGCCAAGGCAGCACAGAGATGGACCACAAAAACAGGTCAGTGTGGGCAAGGGCAGTGTGTCTGCCACAGCAGCAGAAAGCTAAGAGGTACTGAAAGTAAGGAATGCCATAGAAATAAGCTATCAAAAGGAGAATTCATGGATATTTTAAGACATTAATTATCTTAATATTTACAGGGTGAAAAAGGCTTTCCTGGTGTTCCAGGTCCACCTGGTCAAAGAGGCTTTCCTGGTCCAGAAGGGCCTCCAGGGCCACAGGGACCAAAGGTAGGTATGTATGTGAGACAGAGAGATACACCCAGAGAAACTACTGTGCTTGACAGTCAAGGTTAGCTATGACTGTGTAGACAATTCTGTTCTACAAAACCAAACCAAACCAAAACCTGTCTCAGAGCTTCCCATTTGGTGAGGGATGTTGTTTGGTCACCAGCTTCAGTGGTCATTTTGACTGCATCAGAGTAGAGCTGATTTGACCATGGGCTTTTGTTGTCAATTTGCTACTGGCCAGCGCTAAAGCAGCTGGACTGAACTGCCAAAGGCAATGAACATGGGTCTGGACAGACTTTTGGAGCATAGCCTCAGTTTTTGTCTTAGTATTAACCTCAGTTTTTGTCTTAGCATTAACATCTGAAAAGAAAGTAAGCGAGCTACTAGTGAGACAAATATGAAAAATAGATTTAAGAAAATTTGAAGGGAAAGATGGTTTTTAAGATAAATCTTGGTCTGTTCAGGAAATACCTGGTTGCCTGCACGGTGCAGAGAGTGGCTTCAGTGACTTGAGCTTTCTTTCTTTCCTGTATGCCTAAACTGAGGCTGAATATGAATTTTCAGTAACTCCTGCATGAGTAGAAAAGGAAACTCAACAAAAAATCGTGCATCAAAAGTGTTTTATGTATATTTGTTTTGAGGAACAGTATTGCTGTTATCAATAAACTGGCTCTGGTGAATAAATTACTTCTGTGTAAATATGGTGTGAACTCAGCTACCATGTAAACCAGGAAGGTACTGCCACAATCAGATTATGTCTAGGACGTGCACTAATGTGGCTACAGCACTTAACTATACCTTTGAAGAAATGGGTGTTATAGTTTTCATTTGTTTAAGTATTGTTGCATTATTCTGTCCTATCTTATTTTTACAATACTTTCTGGAAGTGATACTCATGGTGGATTTCATACATGTTGGTGAGCCTTTTATCTGAACTCACTGAGGTGTTCAGTACAGCATTTCCCTTTCAGTAAGTGATAACTTCTGCAAGAATGGCAAAAAGTAAGGATATTATCTAGCAAGAAGACCTCTGTTAGCCTGAATGCCATCTGTTGCAGTGTGTGCCAGTTAGCCTCTCCTACTCAACGCTTCTACAGTATCTGAAATGGAATGTGGCCCAGGATTTTAGAAGCTATGCTGCTCTTCACATTTTCAGTTTCCTTTCTGGGAATGGTAAAATTTTCTTGCTAGCACTTAAGCTGTAAGCATCTTGAAAGAATTCCAGCAGGTTCTGTCCAGACGGTGCAGTGTCACTGGGACCCTCTTTGCTGTCTTCTTTCAGCCTTGCTCTCCCATCCTGTTTAGCCTCCTTTCAGCTTGCTCCTGGTCTTCCTTTCCATGCTTAACAGTGCAGGTGAGAGTATCTGCATCTCATACCTCTGATCATTACATGGACATCACCCATATCTGGGAACCTTCCAGCTTTTTCCTCACAGGGAAGCACTTCCAGGTCTCACAGTTTGACCAAATCCATAGCAACTGCTTTCTCAACATACACCATTATTTTTTTGACCTATGATGAGATATATATTTTTTTTTCACTGTGAGGGTAAGAGGGTTAGACACTGGGTGAGACACTGAACAGGTTCCCCATCCCTGGAAGTTCAAGGCCAAGTTGGATGAGGCTTTGAGGAACCTGTTCTAGTGGAAGGGGTCCCTGCCTGTGTCAGGGGGGTTGGAACTAGATGATCTTTAAGGTCCCTTCCAATTTGAACCATTCTTTGATTCTATGATAATCCCCTGTAAACAGTGAAAGGGAGGGCAAGACTCCACAATTTATGCAAGTTGTATGAAATGCTTGTTTCCTTTATTGTCTGTAATAGGCCAATCATTTATTTATTTATATAGCTGGTTTTGTGTGCACGTTGGTATTGATATTGAAAATATTGAGTGTGCTGTTGACATTTATGAGCTTTTTGTCAATTGAAATGTTGCTTTCCATTTGTGATCTAGGGTTCGCCAGGGCTTACAGGCTTAGTTGGACCCAAAGGTATACGAGTAAGTGTTTGTATTTTAAACAAACTTATATGTATTAAATGTCATTGCCACCTTGGTTCAATAATCTGTGAAAATAAAAGCAAAGCATTATGTATAATTTCAAAGTATGGTTAAAATTTATGACACGGTGTATGCACAAGCATTATTTATTTTTAGAACCTTTGCCCTTTTTGCTACACCTTACGTACAAGGTTATTGCTGTATGTATTTAATATTTGGGTGTGCAGTGAAAAAGTCAGACTAGAATACCACAAAGAGTTGTCTGGGGTTTTTTTCTGTGGGCAAAACCAGCGTGTGTGACCTGTGTGTGACTATTATGCTTGGTTCACAGTCAGAATAGTTAAGGAAGTAACGATCTTTTAACAGAATCATACTTGCATTAATTCTTATTATGAATGTAATCAAAGGAAAATTGCCTAATGAGCTTTTGTTTGATATTCATAATATTATTTCTTCCGTTTAATATCATTAGGGACTCCCAGGAATACCCGGATTTTCAGGTCCTCCAGGCCTTCCAGTAAGTAAAAATTAAACTGATTTAACCATTTCTCTCTTCAGTCTTTGGTGCACAATTATCCTCAGCTCAATGTGCTCACTCTAGTCTCAACATCAACATTGTCTCTGTCAATTGGCCTAGAGATAAAAATCTTGGCATCAGCAATTCTTACTCATTGTAATGATTTAAGAACACATTGTAATCTCTCAAGTCTTGTGAAACACTGCTCCAACATAAACTCTTTCAGTGTTTCTGTAGGGCAATATGAATGTGCAAAAACAAAAGCTTGTGTCAATTTCGTGCTTCTTTTAGGGTGAACCAGGAACTGTCGGTCCTCCTGGGCTCCCGGGTGTTCCAGGATGCAACGGCACAAAGGTACAAACCAAGCTGAGTGTTCTGGAGATTGCGTTTGGCTGTGCTTGGGAATGGCCAAAAAGTGTTCCAAATTTCACCCAAAATACAACTTTGACTTGTTTTGGTTTGTGACTTTATCAGCTAGAAAAACTTGTATCATGGGACCAGAGGAAGGAAAAGTGCTACCTTTTTGTGCAAAATAAATACTTAAACAATGCATTCTAATGGCCTTTGCTAAAAGATAATAATGTTTGATATTTTGACAGATAATACTTTTTTCATTAAATCCAGAAGACCTAATCAGTTTTGTCCAACATGTCCTTTTGTTGCAATGGGTTATAAAGGAGGTAGTTAATTAATTTTATTTTGCCAGTATCTAGCTTGCGGTTGGCAATTCATAAATCCTAAAAGTAATTAAGAGAAAAGGCTTAATGTTAAGTTACAGATTTACCAGGTTTTCTTTGCTCTATGAGCATTCTGAAAGAGGGAGTCAATAATGCCTACTACAGAAAATCATAGATTTCTAGTGAGACTGTGAACTAATCTGAACAGTCTAGGATAGAAGTCAAGCTACATAAAATGGGATGATCCTCTTCTAGCAAAATACGGTGGTCATGCACTCACAGTGCATTTAGTGTGATAGCATAAAAAAATTCTTCTGTAATCACATTTGCCAAAATCAGGCCAAAAAATAAACCATAATCTGCATTAACAATCACTGTTACTACTTTCAGGGTGACCAAGGATTTCCAGGTCCCCCAGGTCGAAGAGGTGCTCCAGGCCTTCCAGTGAGTGTCTGTGAAATTCATGATTGCGTGCATTCCCACCACATAAAGCCAGTCCCTGAAGGAGTATAAAGCCACATGTTAGCCCATACTGACAACACTTGAAATATATAGGTATCCCCATTTTATTCGTATGAAAACTGTGTGATAAAGAGACCAAAGTTAAAAGTAATGCTTTATTGTCTGCGTGTGGGGCCTCAACTTCTTAGTTAATGACAGCATGAAATTCATTGACTGGAGTTAGCTCTCACTGGATACTCATGAAAATTTGCCACTTGCATCCCTAAAGGTGTCCAAGATATATTTAATAGATTGCACTTTCAGTTTGTGCCTAAGTATCTTTGAGAAAATAATGGGTTAATTAAGTCAATAAGAACCAAGAATTAAACCCAGAACTTCTCACTCTGGGTGCATTGCTTTAATCCTAGGGTCTGGGGTTTTTTAGCTGTAGAGATGTGTTTGAAAGAGATACTTTTAAACAAATGGGAAAGGAATACTGTCTGTCAGGTTCCAGTGGCTTCACATCTAATAACTTCTAAATATGGTGTTTATTTTACCAGCTCTGCTGATTTTATTTATTCATTCATTTATTAAGATCAGGCTTCAAAGTTGTTCTGCCTTCACTTGTGGAGTTGTACCTCTGAGATTGACTAGTTTTTTAACAATATGCCCTTTCTTCTTAAATTGAAGTCTGGCCCAGTAAACATGAACCTGGCTATGCATTACCTTCTTCATGAAAATAAATCACCTGAAGAGCACCAAGCTTAGACAACATTTATAATGTGTTATTTCAGCACTCCTTTACTCTTCTGTTTCAATATGATTGTTCTTCTTCCTAGGGTATTGCTGGTATCAAGGGAGAGAAGGTCAGTTATTTGCATCATATTACACAAAGTATTTATTGGTTATCAACAATTTGTGTGTATGTTTGTTGCTCGTAACCTCCCTATTCATGGGAAACAGAAGGTTTGCCTTCCAGAAGAAGCAACCACAAGGTTTGGTGCTTCCTTTGTCCTAGTAGCATTCACCTCAGGTTGCAAAATGGTCTATAATTTCTTTTCCCTCAAACTACTGTTACTGCATGTAATGAATTTAACACTTTAAAGCACACAAAGAACTAAGCTCCTCCCCCAAACAGTTTATGAATTCATATGGAAATCTGCAGATGCTCTAGAGAGTATTTTATAGGGATAAAAAGTGACAAAAATAAATTGAAGGCAAGGACTGTGCATGAGTAATGTAGGTATATCTGAAAAGAAGACTGCTCCTAACAGAGAACTGGAAGGCCTGCACAAGGTATATTTGGTTTAATAAAATCTTTTTTAAAGTTAGAACTATCCATAGGGGACAGTTTCCATCATTATGCAATTCTGATGTTGCTTATTTCCCTACAAACTGTGTTAGAAGACTTGTTGCACTACAGAGTTCTACAGCATAACTTTTTTTGTTTCTTTTTATCTAATTGTCCAGGGGTACCCTGCAGAAGGATATAGCCAAGAGTATGGTGCAAAAGGTGATCCTGGATTACCAGGAATGCCTGGTCTCCAGGTAACTCAAAATTAAGATGGTGAGATAGATATGTGTAAAAATAAACAGTAAGATGCATAAGCACATTCTATATAACAGGAGCATGTATTAAAATTATTTTGCATTTTACATAATTTAAGTGTATTATTTATTTAATATAGATACAGTAATTTTTACAATTATGTCACTGACTTGTAAACCAAAACCAGTCAGTTTGCAGGCCATCTAGTTCAACTGCTAAAATTCCCATTGAAATTAAGGCTGAACAGGTTAGACCAGATCAATTTCTAGAGTACTAACAAAGGACAGGATGGTCCATATCTCAAGAATGAACCTTAACAGGGGAAGGCAGGGCTGACATTTCTTCTGACTAGTGGAATAAACAGAGGTAATAATTTAATAAATTAAAAAGAAAATAAAAATGTTTAATTTTCCATTTCTTTGAAAATTAAGCTTTGAAGCATAGGATTTTTTGCATAGAATATTTGAAGGATTGAAGGCTTATTAGAGGCATTAATAGGACCATATGGATTATACATTTCTCAGGGGACTTACATCCTCACTTGAGTAGTTTAGTTTTAGAACAGATGTTTTCTCATGTTTCAAAACATAAGCCAAACGATGAAGCAGTGAGGAAGAATTATACTTCTGTGTTCTCCTGAGATAGGAAAAGGAAATTCAGAAGCAGAGCTGCTCCTCTGTTTCTTACTCAGTTCATTGAATTTAGTGTTGTATTTTGTTCATAATCTTTCCAGGAAATTTATTCCTGTTTCTTTTTTAATATGCAGGGTGCCCAGGGTGCTCAAGGATATCCTGGGGAACTTGGACCACAGGGCCCTCCAGGACCTTTAGTATGAATTTATGTCTCACTTGTTACTTTGACCTTTGATTTTCCCTAAATCCTATGGAATTACACAGATACAAGTACTTGACTCTCCCAGACTTATTTGAGGTCTAGACACATGCGTATGTAAAAACTATGTTCTTCTGCACACATCTGATTTTTTTTCAGTTGCTTTTGATTTTTTTATGCATGATAATTTCTATATTTTCAGAAGCATCCCTTGTCCATGTAGGCATAAATTTTAATTTTCAAATGACTACCCATTAATTCACTTTAAATACTAATATGTATAACACTGAGAGATGCATATGTTTGCAGCTAGACTGTGTAAACAGTCTGTCACCCACTGACAATGACTTGTGGTTGTAAAGGTGGAAGAAAGAGTGAAAATGTGATATAAGTTCTGTGAAAGTTGGGTACTTCAAAACACCTATATAAGAGCAGAAGATTGTAATTTTTTTACCTGAGGACTATTTTTTTTTCCTTTTTTGTAGGGCATGCCAGGGAAACCAGGACCTCCTGGACCTAAGGTAGTCTCAGATTGGTAATAAAAATGAAAATTCTGTTATGTGTAACATAAATTAACTCATGTTGTAGGTGTTTGTAAAATAAAATATAACATTTGGGGATTTTTTTTCAGGGTCTTATGGGACTGAAAGTAATAGGAACCAAAGGAAGAAAGGTAATTTCATAAGCTTTAAACATTTTATAAGTTTTGTTTCTGCTTTATGCATTTTCTGATGTGCTATGGTGAAATTTTGGGGACGTACTGTGAAATGCAAATTCTCAGTATATATGTGGAAGTCTTTTGTTGAAAAATGGAAACATGGCAATGCTGTCTAAGGTCAAAATGTTTTCACGTAAGAGCCAATGATATAAACTTCTAGACAGAAGATTGGACACTGAAGAGAAGCCAATAGTTAATATTTACTAACACGTAGCATTAAATTAATACATATAATTTGTGTGGTGCTCCTGAAAGCTTATCTAAGCAGATAAAAATTGGTAAATACATAGCATTTGTACTCTCACGGCTTCTGTCCAATGTATTTGCAGTGTCAGCCCTTGTGATGCTAGAAAAACTCCCAGATTTTGAATAAAAATGGGATAACTTGTCTTTCATGTTCTTACTTTGTACTCCATGTAATTGACCTTAAGCCAAGAATTACTACAAGTGCCCACATTGTCTCTCAGCAGCCCGGCCTGCAGCTGCAGGACCAGTGTAGTCAATCTGAATCTCCTTGCAAGAAACTGGGACATCTCAGTTATGCTAATTGATCTGCACAGATTCAGCTGTGACAGGTTTTAATGTTGTAATCGCTACCAGGAATTGCTAGGAGTTTCCTGGAAAAAAATTTGTCAGTGGACCTGATTATTCATTAGCGGTAGCTCAGGTGACCATGGAACATCTTTTTTCCTTATGAAAGAGTGGCATATTCTTTGCTGCTATGCTGCAAATTCATGCAAAAGCATTCCACTGGCTTAAAATCACTAGAAATTGTGGATATTGTTTTGTTGAGCTCCACAGGAAAGATCACATTGAGAACTTTCCCTGTTCTGAGAGATCCTTAATGAAAAAGTGCACTTCACCACTAAAGCTGTCAGTGAAGGACACGTGACAGCTTGTTTTGTCTGCTAGCACCATGATTCTGTGATCTCCCTGGAATACCCAGACTGCAGTCTGGAGGACATCACCAAAGACAGTTCATGTAATTTACTGACTGACATAATTAAATAGAGAGAAAAATTGTAATCAAGGAGATATTTTTACTTGATTTAGAGTTAAAATAGTTATGTAAAAACCAAATAGATTAAAAAATTTAAATTGTTTCTAGAAACTTCAACAGAAATCAGCATATACATTTTTATATTAATCAGCTAGGGGAAGGTTAAATCTTCCATATGTCTTTTTTAGTGGAATATAATTAGCAAGCAAAGGGAAATGTCAACTGTATTAATGGCTGAGTGTAATGACAGAAGAATATTCACGATATCAAAGTATAGCAGTAGTCATTTGAAATAACAAAAACACACTGCTTGTGATTTTCTCTATTTTTCTTCTTTCTTTCAAGGGTGACACTGGGTTAACTGGACCCCCAGGGCCCCCAGGAACTGTTATTGTGACGTTAACCGGACCAGACAACAGGACGGTAGTAAAATTGTTAAACATCACGTTCAGATACACCATCTGACTAGGTTTTACTATGAGAGGACGTTTTCATCTTCACTGCTCTGATAACATTTCCTTTTACTCATTCTAACATTCTTCAGACTTGTTTAATTAGATTCTAAGCTCTCTTAGCTGTCTGTGTAGAGCCAGCGTGGCTGAGGCCTGTGTGCCCACGTGCACATCTGCACGATGCTGATGCAATGCTTACCAGTACCCCACCTGCCGTGAATCTCTGAGTACATGAAGTGTAAATCACTTCTGCTTCACCAAATCCACATGGATGTTCTGAATGGCTGTCAAAGCCACAGCTGACCTCTGGGCCTTGTCACTGAGAATGTCAGAGTCTGAACTTCCAGAGTTTCACAAAAGCTTACAACATGTTCAGGTACACTTTGTAGTTTGTTTTCTCATTGTTTTTACTGAAACGTAAGTAATGACAGAAAGTGTTGGAAAGACAATAAATATGGAAGGAAACAGTCTGATTCAGCTTTCTTTTTAAGTATGACTTTGTGAATTAAAATTCTTATAATGTGTCCTTATATAGAAGTTAAACAGCAGTAGTCGATACAATTTTTAGTATTCACATATTAACAGGACAAGTCTTCAACATGTTCTTGTTTCTGTTTTTATTACGTAATTTGCATCTAATCTGTGGAGTCATCCAAAGTCTCTCTCCATTATGTGCTAAAATAAAAGTGAATTTTGCATCAAGACTGTATTGAGGAAGGAAGAGAAAGATTACAGAAGCAAGGTTCAACTTTAAAGCACAGCACCTCTCCCTATTTAAATCAAACACATACCACATGGAGCACTTTCCAGTCACAGCTGTGGTGGCTTATCATGGCAGAACGGCAGTTTTTCAGAGACAGTGGGCATTAAGGCTTAGAAACCTCTCAAAACTCCTTACATAAATAGTTTGGAGCATGACTCTAATCAGGTAATAATTAGACAGTCCATAAAATTTGGCTTTATGGTGATCTTAGGATGTGGCCCAGTGGCGCTATGCAGTAGTGTAATCTTGCACCCACAGAGACAAGGATGCCTTAGGTAGCCACTGCATTTATGTTTTGGAAGTAGCTCTAGCTCCAGTGAAGCAATTGAGGTTTATTTGGGTTTTTTGCTTGTTTTTTGTTGCCATTTGTGGGGATGTTTACTGCAGTCCTTTTGCATGCAACCACAGGTAGTTGGTTTTGACCTAGCTCTATTCTGAAATGTGCAGAACCAGTTTCTTTTTCAAACATCATAGACTTAGACAGGAGCACTGAGGCAAGGTTTCCGTTTCTTAATCATTTGAGTGGAACTGTGTCTGCTCAAAGAATCTTGCTTGTGACATAAGGATTTCCTCTTTGTAGAGCCAGGCTATCATGGTAAGCATAGAAAAATCCAAGATACTACAGTAAGCTCTTCCTTTCTGTGTAATAGGACTTGAAAGGAGAAAAAGGAGAAAAAGGATCAAGAGGACCCCCAGGGCCAATGGGGCTTACAGTAAGTGGCCAGAAGTAAATCCCTTAAATCCAGATGTTCAGGCAGCATGACCTAGTACATGCTACTCTTTACAGCCCAGTATTTACACTAATTATTTCAACCTTTAATGACAAGAATAGGACTAATGAATAGAATAAAATAGCATTCCAACTGTATTTTTTTAAAAGATAAAAAATTATAAAATATATATTTAACTTAGAAAATGTGAGTTTCAAAATATGAGTATCCTCAGTGTGGTTTTGTTACAGGGACCAGTTGGTGATTCTCAAAGTGAAAAGGGTGACCCAGGAGAACCAGGAGCACAGGTGTGTGCAAACTGTTGAATACACGTGTTAGTCCTTTCTGAAAACAGTTTTGAACTAGTGTTACTGTCCAGTTTTTGCCTCACTGCTACTCAGAGCAAATCTGCTTAGATTCAAAAGCTCTTTCCTGCAGTAAAGTTTACTAGACAAGAGCTGGAAGTCAAGTGACTTACATGAGTACTTGGAGTGAAGGTTGGTTGATAGTGAGTATGCTTCCATTTTTTTTGCTATAAAGGTTCTGCTGTTGAAACTTAGTGAAAGAGTGCTCTGCTAGACCTGTACTGGCTTTATAATGCAAGGGTACAAGTAGAAGAGAAAACACTGGGTTTACTTGAGGCAGCAGATTTAAATTAGTATGTTCAACCAGCAGCTGTGTGGAGACATAAAGAAAGTTGCCTAAGAGTTATTCCATTAACAGCATAGTATATGAAAACATAATATGTTTATTTTAAAAAGCATGCATATTAAAATACAATTCACCTGATTATATCTTTTTTTGGAAGATAATTAATGGAAAGCTATTACTTTCATTCAAATGAAATGTACTTGAAGAGAAATTATTTCATGAAAAGGAATAGGGAGTGCACTTCAAAAGTATCTGAAGCAGGGTAGTAGATGGAAAAGTGAAAATAGAAGGAGAAAGCGTGTTTTGTCATTTTTCTTGTTTCTGCAAGAACCTGATTTTTCACCAAGCTTTCTGCACTTGCCTGGCACTTTGTACTGGTGAAGTCTGGCAGAAGTAATCCTCCACAGGAGGAGGAATGTCAATGGAATGTCTTACTACCTGTTTTGTAGAGTTTTATGAACTCTAGTTGTGATTAATGAATACTATATAATAACCTTAATGGCTTTTTGCAGTTTACACAGTTTACAGTTATGTGCACATCATCGAATTGCTCTGCTCTTTGAATGCAATATCCCCACTTTTAATTTTTTTTTATTTTATTTTACATTTTTCCTTTGTAGGGGAAACCTGGAAAAGAAGGTGCCCCAGGTCCACCTGGCTTACCGGTAATGAAGGAAGCCTTCTAAATGTTTTCTAAATAGTGGTCATCTGTTTGTGACAATTCTATCTTCCTGTCACTGCTTTTTCTCATTGTGGAATGTTTGAAAATGTTGATTTGCATACACTGAAACATATCCTTCACACAGCTGGCCTTGGAACATACCATGTCCTCATAGATTTATGTGCAGGAGACAGAGGCTCAGTTCATAGACGCTCTTGCTTCTGTGTCAAATAAAAATACCTGTTGCCTGCTGCTGACTGTCTGAGTTTGAGACACACTCCAAGTTAAGCAAAATTAATTCTGCTGAGTTTTTTTCTGGTTAGTCACATAGACATTTTTGCAAAAGAGTTATATCTTCCCTTTAACACAAATTGAGAAGAGAAATGAATAGTTTTTAATCGCTAGAATCAAAGACATTGTTTTACAAAGAAAAGTTATTGCCATGGTCAAGGCTGTCTTGGCGTGAAACAAGATGACTGATAGCTGTTACACTATTGTCATTTTGTCAACATATAGTTCTTAAAATATGTCATTTTAGAAGCGAAATTGTCTCATTTGTGTACTAATTTAAAAGCTGACATTGTTCAAATGTGTTTCCAATGGGTTAAATATCAGTTCTTTTATTTGCTTCACCTCTACTTTAACAACATCATTAGAGTCACAGTGACCTTACAAATATCTTACCAAAATTCTTACTGCCAGAACAGCCCATTGCACGTGTCTTACTCATCATCTTTGTCATGCTGAAACGACCTTCACAGGCAGTCTAAACACATTCCAGTCTGACAAAGAACAGTGAATGATACACCACAAAGCTCTACTGCCTCAGCTAACAGAAAGAAAACTTTCTGTCATGACAAAGACATGTCATTGCTCTGTTCCCATTTCAGCTTTACTCACTAGCAGTGCATTCAACTGCATGAGCCTCCAAGAAGTCCCTCTCCCTTGCCTGTATTCACTTGCAGAAAGCCTTAGTCTGCACTATTTTCCCTCCTGGTGCTGCTGACACCTCTTGAGAGCAGCACCATCCCGCAGATTGACCGAGTTCTGGGGGAGAGTGTTGAATGTGAGAGTCTCATACTGTGTTCAGTTTCTCCCCTTCAGAAATAATTTGCAGAGGGAGAAACAAATCAGAGACTCCTACATTTGTGCTGTGCAGAGCAGCTCCCCCTTGGGACTCTTGGAGTATGCCATAATAGAGGCAGGTTTGGATGGGACACCTGCAGCTTTTCCTACACGCGTGGAGCTGTACCTCAAACTGGGTCTTTCACTGCAGTTTCTTCCCCTGAGCAAGCTGCATTCACCTTGCCATCACCATGAAAGATTAAAGCTTTACATTTTAGGTCTTACTGATGTCAGTGCTAAAAGATTAATCCTCATGAAATTGTGTACTGTCACCTGCAGGGACAAAAGGGTGAACAGGGCAGGCCAGGACTGGCTGGAAGGCAAGGAGCTAAGGTATTGTCCAATGGTTTTGTTATTGCTTTAGAGGATGAGGATAAGGTATGTTTGGGGGTTATTATATAATTTTATTTATCACTGTGTATATAATATGTTTCACTTGGCCGAGAGATGACAAGTAAGGATATCATGAAATAGGGAATGGATCAGCTGAAACAAACCACGTGTTTGAACTGGTGTCCATCTATGTCTGTTGATGAGTTCCTGTAGTTTTTGGTGTATGCAGCTGAATAGTTGTGTAAGGAACAGACAGGGTGGTGAAGGACTGGTCAGGAGCAGAAGTTTTTCTTTAATGTTTTGAGCAATGTACTGAAGTAACAGTGGGTGAATATCATTCCATATATTGTTTTTAATAAACAAACCTATCTCTGACCTCTGATGAAGGGCATGAAAGGAAACACTGGCCCACCTGGAGCTCGTGGTCAAGTAAGTGTAAATTATTTCATGTATCATTTTTCTAAATCATTAGAATAAGAATAATCCAAACTGTCTGCATGAGCCAATAATGGATGTCCTGTGATCCTCTAACCAGGCATGGCTTTCACAAAGTACTGATATTGCTGGGATTCTCACACAGATGACATCTTCCTTTATATGGAATTGGATACGGGATCTGTGCCTGGTTAGACCTCACTCAGATGAAGCAATTTTGGCAGGAGATCTGACTGTCAAAGAACTGTTACCAAAATTCACAGGAGTTAATATTTAAACCAATTTCTGATCACTTCCAGAACACGTGGCATTCATTTTAAAATCCTAAGAAGGCTTTTTAAAGAAAGTGAGAGTTGCTATGAGTACAATGTCCCTGTCTAGTCATGCTGTTTCCCTAGGGGCTTCCCGAAAGGCCCCATGTGCACCTAATGGAAACCTTCTGCCTAAATTGTTCAAAAGAAATAGCTTTGTAAAAAGCTGAAGTGTTTGTGATATTGACAGAGTACTAAAAAACCACTGCTGCTAATACCAATTATTATTTCATTTCTGGTTGCTTGTAATTAGTAAGGTCTTGTGGTGTCAGAACATCAGAATTATGACTAAGATCAAAATACTGCTTTAATCAAATGTTCAGTATGAGGTACTGTGCTTCTCTCTTCATTCTTGCAACTCTTTCTTTTCTTACCATCCTTCTCTTGAGACGGAGTATTATGATTATGTGGTTGGTGAAAAAGGGGATGAAGGACCCCCCGGACCTCCAGGACCAAAAGGTCAACGTGGCATGCCTGGTGAGTGGGACATCAAAACCACAATTTTGTTGCAAGAACAGTCCACTCAAAGGGCTTATTGCAGACTACATTTTGAGCAACCTTCTTCTGCCTTTGCAAGAATATTTCCTGAACTCACATCTAATTGCTGACTTGAAATGTATCCTGAGACTTTGATTTATAGCATTATTTCCCCTTTAAAATAATTGTCAGTATACAATAGTTGCATGAGTGGTAGATGCCTACTCAGGCAAAACCAAGTTCTTATTTTAACTTTTATGCTTAAAATGAAAAAGATCAAAGTTTGTATTCAATGGTATTGAATAGTGACTTTGCAGAGTACAGAGTGGTTTAACTCAAGTTTTTAATATCTTGATTTTGCAGGACCACAGGGTCCTCCTGGAGCTGCTGGTAGACCAGGTATGTGCAGTAATCCAGTACCAATAATAAAATACATTGTTCTTCCTGTCTGTTACACTGAATCAGCTTTGTGAAATGTTAATTTCAGATGACTTAAAAAATATCTCTAAGTGGTAAAAAAATTGTCACCCAGCTTTGATGGGTCAAGTATTTAAGTTAAAGATCATTTAAAAATGTCTGTAGATTCTCACTGTGATTAATATATTTCAAGATAAAAAAGATTTGTGGGATGAACTTGGTGTGTTTGTCAGTCACTCACTCATCCTATTGAGTATTTACTTTGCCTTGGAATTCCATTTCTTCTTTAACTCTGGTTTTGTGTTTTTTCCCCTTTGATTAGGTGTGTCAAGACCTGGTCTGAGAGGTCCCCCAGGATTTCCTGGGCCAAAAGGAAGTAAAGGAGAGAAAGGACAAACTGGCTTGTGTATTGTAGGCCCTCCAGGACTGCCTGGTATTACTGGCAGGCCTGGTTCTATTGGATTACCAGGTCCTCCAGGAGAACCAGGTACTTCTAGTTGCAGGTGTTACGGATTTTTCCAGGTAGCTCTCTCTTTTAAATGAATTGTTGAATATCTCAAGTTGGAAGGGACCCGTAAGGATCAGAATACTGTCTCCAGCTCATCTCTGCAACTTTTTTCTCTCTTAGCAAGTAGAGAATTGCCTGAATAATCTGCTGATGTAATGGTGCCATGCTCATTTCATTAATAGGTAGAGTAACATTTGGAACTGGCCTACCAGGACTTCCTGGAGAGCCAGGGTATACAGGACCTCCGGGACCTCCAGGGGATACTGGCGTGAAAGGTCAGTTTCAGATAACTGTCACTCAAAAGTAAATGGTACAATCCAGTAATCTTGATGGATCATCATTAGATTTTTTTTTTTAATTTAATTTACCTCTTAAGTCATTTGCTGAGTTCAGAGTTTTAAGAACATTCGTTGGGGATAGCAAGGTGTCATCGTCCCCTTACCTCAGCTGAAAGAGCGGTGCGTGTGTCAGTGCTGCGCACCAGTTGTACAGAACTGCGGCAGGGTGTAGACCTCCACTGGAACAAACAGTTACTACAGACTGGTAGGGCCTTGTACTCGCCTGTTGTTAGGTTCATGCTGACAGTTGGTGTCTGAAAGAAGCTGCAGCTTCCACCCACAGGAGCTGCTGAATCTCCTTGCCCTTTGCTTGTCATTAGAATGACCTTGAGTGTTACGGAGCTCTGTTAGTTTGAAGTGTATGTCCCTTTCTTCTTTTGAGAGAATTTGGCTTATCAGTAGAGTGACTGTATCCGAATTGTTCACTGAAACTTGAAAAGATCAAGAGATTTAAACCAAATCTTTCTGTCCTTTCAGTTAATTGTAGTAATTTCTGATTGACTGTCTGACCAAAGGTAATTTATTACTGTGTTAGAAGTAATCTTCCAACAAAGTTAAGGCCATGGTTCTCCCACTCCTGGCCAAAAAGTGTTAGCAATAACAAACTAAGTAGCACATTAGTTAAGCTTGAAAATTACTTGCTGTGGAACAACTAATGATTTATTTTCCTTCTAGGTGATGATGCTGGTGTGTGTACTGACTGTAGCTATATTCCGGGAATACCTGGTCTTCCTGGTTCTCCTGGGCCTCGTGGTCAGGATGGCATGCCTGGTAAATTATCCTGTTCCTAACAGGATAGTAGGAGCGCAAATGATTTTGTTTCTAGCATGAGAATCATGTTTGGGCATGTCTGCAGCCTGCAGTTCTTGAACTAGCCCTGAGGTGATGGTGTGAGAACCCGGTGCAGCTCCCTCTGCTGACTTGAGCACAAGCCCTTAAAGTTCTGAACTCAAGAGTGCTGATAGGCTTAGCCTGAAGCCAGCTCAGTCTATGATGGCATAGTCAATGTAACAACAAAACCACTGAATGCTGGGTGCAGTTATTGGAGATTGTTAAAATCCATGTCCTTGCTTTCATTTTTCTTTTAAAGAGATACTGTTTCTTTTGCAGGTAGAGAAGGAACAACAGGTCCAAAAGGTTCTCCAGGTTCTCCAGGAACACCAGGGTTTCCAGGGGCTCAAGTAAGACAGTTTTTTCAGATTAACATTCAGATCCCACAATAATTATTTCAGAGAAACCTCATGGCTAGTGTTACATGCAGTGTCATACTGGGTGATCTCAATAGGTTTTTTCCTGTAGTAATGAATGTGTCTGCATGGGAGGCAAGGCAGAGAATGTGATGTATGGTTCACACAGCTTTACATGAGCCTGGTTGCTCAATGCAGCAAGTCGGCCCAGGCAGTGAGGCAGGTAAATACCTGTGTGATTAACCTGTGCTGCATTTCATGGTGGTGAGACTGCTTGTTCTATCTGGTATGGGTAGTCTATAGTTACCTTCTGTTCCTTTATGTAATTCAATACTCATGGCAGTGGCGAGAAAGCATATGTGGATTTCTGTGTGCTGTGATCTTTGTCAGACTTCTTACTTCTCTTGTTTCCAGCATACTTAGGAGTTGCTGAAGCCCCAGCTGCTGTGCAGAGAAACTTGCTTCTCATAATGCCCTCTTCAGGGGAGCAAAGTCCTTCCTGGGAAATGTTATGAAGAGGGAAGGCTGCCACCTGCTGCCACACACATGCCATTTGGTTGTTCTAACTTGTGCCTGTAGTAGTAATTATTTATGGGAAAGTACAGCCAGTGCTGTCCAATAAAAAAATCATGCACAAGTATTCGTTGTCATGGTTGCTGTACAGATGCAGAATGAGTCTGCTAGCAGGTTTTGCCAGGAGCTCCCTAAGAGTTCGTGAGCCCAAGATCACTAGAGCCCAGTGTGCTTTCAGCTTGTACTAGCTTTGGGATGGTAGACCCGCTTTAACCTGTGGCGGAGAGAAGGGATGGTGAAGTTAACTATGAACAGAGCCAGCTATGGCAGTTAGAGTGTCCCTGGGGAAATATTCCCATGTGGAGAAGAAATATCTAACTAGGTTTTAAAGTCCTTATTTTTGTGCCATCGTCTTACCCATTAAATTATTCTACATTACTCCTGCTTGTAGCAGCATAAGTGAAATGGTAGTCATGTCAAAAGATGTAATCACAAGAGAAAAAGAAAAGACAAAAAACCCCAAAACCCTGTTCATTGAACTATGCCATTACAGAGAAAAAAGGTGAGAATAAGGAGGACCCCTCTGAGGTATTTAATTTTAAAAAAAGAAAACTTGAAAGCAGATGACATACATCTAGCACTGAAATTCTTTTGATAACTCTATTCTAGGGACCTCCAGGTTTTAGAGGAGATCAAGGACGTAAAGGATCAAAAGGTGAGCCAGGATATGTACATCCAGAAGGGCCAAAAGGTGAGCAAGGAGATCCAGGAATCAGGGGAGACAAAGGAAGAAAAGGTTCAAGTGGATTTCTGGGAAGACCTGGCTCTAAAGGATCCAAGGGTTCTAAAGGTGAACAGGTGGGTATGCACTCTTTGCAATTAATATGGAAGTCATGGAAACCTAAGTCAGTGTTTTATCTTTTACAACAATCTGTTTAATCTATGCAGATATTTCACTTGAATATCCCCTACCTGACTGAGAGTACTGTCCTTAACTATAACCACCAATACGCGTGAAAGAATGAGAGGAAATACTCTGATGTAATACCAGAGAGAGTAGGTACACGTTGCTGAAAAACCTCAGCGGGATAGTGAGGTGTTAGTTTGGATATTTATACTGGAGCATTATGTTGGATTTCTATGATGGATAAGATCTTTTAAAAAAATATTTTCTGACTACTTGTAATGCTTAATAATTCAAATACTTCCTGTTCAGTCTTTAAGGGTTAATCTTCAGTGAGGACTGACCATCAAACTAGAATGGTTAGGGCAGAGCTCAGCAGAAACAAAAACTAACAATTATTGTTGTGTTATGTTGGCTGAGAAACTGTTAATATGATTCGGATATAACTGTCTCTAAAGCTGGCTCCACAGTATTCAAGGAGAATCAGAGCTGAGGTGGGTTTGGTTTTTTGCCAAATGTGTTTTAAAAGAACACATTTAAAAGAAGAAAAGTGTACAGTGCAACAACGTAGTGATTGGAAAAAATCAGGCAATTGTATTTATTTGTACTATTTCCCGCTGAATAGCCTTCTCTTTGTAACCATTGCTATTCAAATTTATATTTATTTAATCACAAGTAAATCAGAAGAAAAATTTACTCTTAAATTATCAGAGCTACTCTGTTACTAAAATAATACAAGGTTATAGTCAGAAAAATGGGCATTTTGTTAAGAAAGCAGGTGTGGAAAGCAAGTAATTCTTGGTATACATGTGTAATCATTAGGGACTGGCTGGATCAAAAGGAGATAGAGGACTACCTGGATTTCCTGGTAGACTTGGGCTTCCTGGAGAAATGGGGCTTCCTGGACTGCCAGGGTATGGACCACAAGGAGTAAGAGGTTTTAAAGGCTCTAAAGGAATACCTGGACCACCTGGATTACCTGGAGAAGCTGGTTTGTAACTTCCCTATTTTACTGTGTTTTACCTATATGAAAGAGCACTTGATTAAAATTGCAGAGATAGATTGAAGTCAAAGACATAATTTGTGAAACATGGCAAACCTCTCCTTGCCATTGAATTTTCACAGCATTGTCCCAACTTTGGTCCCTCCAAAGACAATAGCAAAAGTGTTAGGGTCATAAGATTATTGAGGTTGGAAGGGACTCTGTGCAGTCTGAACTTCATCTCAGCACAGGGACATCTATAAGATCAGACCAAGTTACTCAAGGCATTATCCCGTTGGTCCTTGAAAACCTCCAAGGACAAAGACAGCACACTGGCTCTGGGCAACGTGTTCCAGTGCTTGACTGTCCTCACTATGGAAACAAAAAGTATTCAAATGTGCATCCAGTCGTCATCTTTAGTGTAAACTAAGTCAGCAGGGTTAAATATGAAGGGCATAATAATTTTTTGAGTGCTGGAAACATAACATGGTGGGTCTTTACAGGCAAGCATAATCTGGAAGAACTCACCTGAATGGTAGATATAGTCAAGGTTGCTTAAAAATAATGCCCATTGAGTCTTTATGACATGGAATTGCAGATTTAATCATTTCTTAGTTGCATCACTGTCCTGGTGACTTTTTGCTTCCTTTTCTGGGTCTCCACTAGACTGCAGGAGGGCTGAGAGGAAGACTGCAGGTGTCAATAAAATCATTTTACTTACTGAAGCCAGGATGTGAAGGCTTTTCAAAGTCTGTTGGAGTTTCAGAAACATGGAAACTGTAGAAGACTACATTTTTAGCCAAGCAGATTGATCACTATTTTTGAATGCTTGAGATTACACATTGCCAAACTATATGCCCTTGTAATATTTTATTATGTATTTGCTGAAAGGTCTGAAAGGAGAGACCAGTAGGGCAACTCCATTACCTGCAGTGCCAGGACCTCAAGGACCACATGGTTTACCTGGACCCCCAGGAGTGCCCGGTGAGTACTGCACTAGATCAGTAAAACAGTTAAAATCAGATTGGTTAACAGTCAGGTTAACTGTAAGGCATTTCTACAGAACAATAGTTCTTAAAACTGTCCTGAAGAGCACAGGAAGTTTTTTGACAGCTTTATGGTAGCTTCTGTTCTTATAGTTGCTTCTGTTTCAAGCCTCATGCCTATAATATGCGTTTTTAACCTCTCAAGAAGTGAAAGATTTGTGTCTGCATGTAGCTGTTTCTAGGAGTCTGGAATTTGGCCAGGTTGCATAAAAACTTAACTCACAGATTCATACATGCTTTGGTACTGTAAATGCAATTAGCATTTTAACTGTGAAAATCTACAGTGAAGGAGAAATAGTGTCTAAAGTCTAATGTAGTCTACAGTTGTGTCCTTATTAATAATGATAAACTCTAACACACTTAATCTTACAAGTTGATGTTCAGTGGTAAGACAATTCACGGTTTACTTATTTTCTTTGTACAGGTAGGGTTGGAGCAAGAGGTCAGCAAGGTGACCCAGGACTTTCAGGACCAACTGGTGACACAGGCTTTCCAGGACTTGGGTTTCCTGGAAACCCAGGTCTGAAAGGTAAAATACTCTTTTTGATCTTTAAAAAAAAAAAAAAAAAAAAAAAAAAAAAAAAAAAAAAAAAAAAAAAAAAACAAAACAAACAAACAATCTCTTTCTTTTTTTTAAGTACACCTTAAAATAATTAGCAAGTCAGAAAAATAAATCAATGACAAGTTAGCAGTCTTGTAATTTACTGCCTTAAGTCTCAGAAACTGCAAGTTTGAAATATTTTGAAGTATTTCAGAGTATCAAGTATCAAAGCTGACAGTAGGGAAATATTTTAAAAGACATTGATGCTTTCTGGAATACTGCCCAAACAGGTGCAGCTATCTCATCTGAGTGCTTAATTCAGATGGATTCTCTTTACCTGGGTCTGTGTGACAGAGACAGAGCTGTATAAGTGTCAGTACTTTATTTTTAATCAATTTTGGTTATGTACAGTGCAATACCTGCTCTAGTGTGCAGGTAATAGAAACCATTTTCAATACTGTAAATTTGGCCATTCCTCATGCAAAGTTATAACTCCCTTTGAACACCAGAAATACTAGGAAATTCTCATAATCCTGTAAGGACAGGAGGTAACAAAAAAGCTCAGATACTAAAACTTTTACCAAGCTGCTTGTTAAAGGGAACAGTAGGGAACTGACATCAGAATGGCTTCACTTGAAAAAAAACAGTGATTTGCTTCAAATCAGTTAATTAACAAGTAGTGTTACAGTCAATTTTGAGTGACTATGTAAGGAACAAGACGCTGTGTATTACATCAACTCTGAAATCAAGATGCTCCTTTCAGTTCATGTAAGCTGCATTAGTGTCAGAGGCTCGTAACTGCACACGTACAAATACCCTTTTGTAAAATAAAGCATCTGTACTGCCATTAAATTCCTTTTGCAGGAGATAAAGGACTTGCAGGAGGCAGAGGGCCACCAGGTTGTGAAGGAAAGACTGGAGATCCAGGCCGAGCTGGAAACCTAGGACAACCAGGACAAAAGGTTTGGTTAGAAATACAGCACAGACTTTTCCATAGGTCCCATTCATTAAATTTGATACTGAACAAATAAGTTAAAAATTGTAAAGAATATAGGAATTCCTTTATTTCTTGACTAGTGATGCACAAACTATGAAATTAAATTCTTCTATAAAAAGGGGCTCGAGCCAAAATTTGAGATCCAAATACAAGATTTCAGAACTCCAAGTGTTTGGCATGTTTTCCCACTTCAGCTTTCAGACGACAAGGAGGATATTGCATTGCTTACAGCAAAAAAATTAAGGGCACAGCTGCTGAAAAGATGCCTATTCAGAAATCCAATTAAGCATATATTTGACGGAGGTCATTGACAAGTAAGTATGTATTTCATTTAAGCAAGTGCTCTGTTGAATTGAAGCATGAAGACAGTAGGTTGGAGGTAATACTGCAGCCACTCTTGCTGATCAGCAGAAGCTAATCTACTGATTCTTGACTACTCTGTAATTAGGATTCAATTTTGAACAAAATATTAACACCTAAACGATTTGAAAATGTGGCATTTCTTTTTTTGTGTATGTCTGCCCATATATCATGTATGTGTTTTTGACATGACAAAGAAAGGGGGTTGAGGTTGGGGTTTTTTTTTTGTGTTTTTTTAAACTATTTAATCTGTATTTGATGCCATAGAACATCTAGATGTAAAGTGGCCTCTGTGGTCCAAGTATACTATTAGTGGCTGGTATAAGTTCAGGTCTACTGACCTGCTTTATGAAAATATTGATTTGCTGGTACTCAAAACAACCAGCAGTTCAGTCAGCTAAAATAACCTACTAATTCAGACTTTCCAGTCAGGGAATACACTTGGAAAATTCATGATAAAACCAGTCTTCATGGAAAACAATGTTCAGAACAATGATTTTAAAAAAACCCAACAACTGACTGAGTATTCTGAGACATACCTGGGTGCTGATTTTGATAGTTTAAATAAATATTTTGATAAAAAATATGACTATGATATAAAAAATAAAGGAAAATTATATTTTCACAAACTTCACCCCCACTTTCAGACAGAAGTTCAAAGCTTTTCACAGCTACAGAAAGCATCCCAATGCAGTAAAGACCAAATGGAGGGAAGTGTCTTGCATTGCTCAGCAGCAACTTCTTAGGGTTAGGAGACAAAGTTTAAAAGCTGTCTAGATGAATTCCTCAGCTGGTCAATAAGGAACATCCAGTGATCTGCTGATTGAAGCCATTAGAAATTATAGCATGAAAGATCCAAAGGGAATAAAGAGAATTACCCTAATAAAATAAGGTCATTATTCCCACGGTGGAGAAAATATTTTGGCAGATTTGCAAAGCATAGAGGATTGTTTCCATTTGTCTCTGTGTTGCAGGGTGACCCAGGCATGGTCATTCCTGGAGAGCCAGGAAGACTGGGTTCACCAGGAGGTCACGGCAGTCCTGGCTCAAAAGGTGAAGGTGGACTTCCAGGACTCCCAGGCCTACCAGGGCATCCTGGACATGATGGTGATGATGGCCTAAGAGGTAATGCTGTCAGAGAAGCTCAGGGAGCACAGCAAGTTATTTTAAGAAAAGCTGAGTCAAACAATGGTCACTCAGCCTGAAACTTAATCTGGTTGTGAATCCAGTCTCATTTCTTTTAGGAGATCCTGGCTCACCTGGACTTCCTGGAGACCCAGGTTTTCCAGGGAAACCTGCTGAATGTCTTATTGGCCTGCCAGGTTTGCCAGGTGGCCAGGGAGCTACAGGTCCACCAGGTAGGACTTTCTGGCCCAAAAGTGCCATTTTGCTGGGTGAGTCTGGGTTTTGTTTCTGCCTTCCAAAGGCCTAAGGGAGCTGAAATTGTTTCTGGATATTGGTTATAGAATAGCATGCAAGAAAATATGAGTCCATTTAAAAGAAGCTCTTTCTGTAGATGGGAGGAAGCACATGCACTGATGAAGATGGATTAAGATTCAGATTCCATTGGACACTATAAAGAGTAATCACAAACTGACCCAAATTCCACAGGAAAAAGGATATTTCAGTCATATCTCCCCTGTAGGACTGAACTTAGATTCTGTGGTGCAATGGGATTGATAAAGAGATAAAAGAAAAGAAGAGCTCAGCTAGGTAGGAGAACAATTTAGGGTCCCAAAAGTACCTGCCTGTACTGCATATTATTTTCTTTTTAGAAAGAACATACTCAGGTATGCAGCACATTCCTTCTCCTATATATGATCTCAAAAGGATTTTTTAAATTTTTTTTTTTTAAAGAATGAATGAAAAATTGGTGGAGTTTTCATGTTTGGGTTTTTCTTCTTTTACTGAGAAAGAAAATGCTATTCTCACTTTTTTTTCCTCTTTTCAAAAAACCCAACCCACAGCCCTCGTAAGATTTTCTGAATGTATCTGTTGCCTTACAGATCTCATGTTTAGCTTCAAACAGGCAGAGTTCAAGAAGGGTTTCATGCTTATGATGTAAAGATAGAGATGAACATTTGCTTATCAGACAGACTGCACTGTCTTGCACTTTTCTTAGGAGGAAGAGGTTTACAAGGTTCAAAAGGAAACCTAGGTCCTCCTGGTTTGAGTACCCCGGGAATCTACGGAAAGCCTGGGGAACCTGGATTAATAGGTCTTCAGGGAAATACGGGATTACCTGGTCCCAAGGGACAGTCTGGAAGGCCAGGAATCTCTGGTTTGCCAGGTAAGGATTCCCCAAGTATTTGCTTTGACGTAGCAGTTAAGTGAGTCTTTGCAGAAAGGTGTTTTGCAGAAAGGTGTTTGGCAAAAAGGTGTGCAAAAAGGTCGTACTTTTCCAGACTGAAGATGCTGTAATATTTTTCCATCAGCAGCTTTCATTTATCTTTGAGATTTTTATGGAAAACTAATAAAACATTCTTCCTTGAATGATGAGCATATCTTGAAGCTCTCTTGACTCAGTGTGGAATTTTCTGTATCACTGAGAACAGCGTTTTATGTAGTTTTTTGACACAGTAATGTCCTTGCAGTAGGACATGAAATAGTTAATATTCAAAGCAACTCCCCCAGCACGGTGGAAGTGCAAAGTGTTTAGTGCTTACTCAGCATCCCTTTTCAAACAAATAGTTTGTAATGCCATCTTCTTTTTCTTAAAAGTTCAGATCTTGAGTCTGACAGAGTTGACTCAGGTCAAGGTCTGTCACTAACTAGATCTAACTTCAAGTAAGCTAAGTGGTCCCTGTGGGGTTGATTTGTTTGGTTTTTTTCTTTCAGAAATAGATTCAAATTTGTTTTGAAGAATAAAATAAATCAGTCATGTAATGCTTCTTATTTCTAACAAAGAGTTTTCCTTAATATCAAATCATTACACTGTGGGAAGGAGACAGTACATACCTTTTTACATTGAGAATCTGTAAAGCTTTTGATAAACATGTAGCACTTGACTCAGTTATGCAAACACAGACTTCTGAAGGCGTTTGAGGGAGTTATGTCCCAGATGGTCTTTGACTCCTGAGCCAGAAAGGAATGTCATTCCCATATATCTCATGACCAATCTCTCATCCCTGTGTGGACATCTCAGATACATTATCCTTACTCTTAATTATTTCATTCATTGATAGGAGCTGTTGCAGCTACTAATTTAGATAATTTGGGGGTTTAAAGTTGAGATCCTGTGGTTAAAGATGGGAAAACTGGCTTGGACAGTTACAGAAATGGAGAAAAAAATACATTAAGCTATTAAACACTGAAGTGACAGGCATATGTGTAGTTTTCTGAAGCAATGTTCTGTTTAACTGATCAAATACTAACAAATATTGCTTCAATTCCACAGGTGCAAGGGGAGATCCAGGTGTAATGGGACTGTTAGGAATTCCTGGACCCCCTGGCATGGTTGGAAGACCAGGCTACCCAGGAATGAGAGGCAAGTGACCACTGTATCTGCCTTCATTATTATTTAGAATACAGGAATTTCAATGCTCAAGTTAGTCTTGTGATCCATTTTTGTGTGTATTGTCACTCCTGAGTACAGATGTTGTACTGGCATTTCTCTGAGTCTTGGTAAATCTCTCTTCTGTACAGGTGCAGTCTGCAGACTGAATGACATCATCATATTTTTTATCAGTTTTGACTTGCCACCTTTTCTTTTTCTTTTTTTTTTTTTTTAAGTGGCTGGTGATTTGCTAAATAAAGAGCAGAGAGCCTTTTTGCTGGGTTTTTTTCCATCCTGTGTGGATAACATTATTATATTTATTCAACAGACAGAAGGTTATATGTTTATTCATGATAAGAAATTATTTCCATCTCTTGCCATAATCTGTACTCCTAGGTGTTTTATTGATGATTGGAGCAGTTAAGAAGCTAGTTTAGGTTGTTGATTTGGAATACATATTTACATATGTAAATTACAATTGCTCTTGACAACTGGCATTATCTGGTTTCCTTTGTTATATCATCTAGTCAGGTCTCTACAGAAAATTTCACTCTATTGTCTTGCAGGTTCTCCTGGTTTCCCAGGAGTAAAAGGAAGAAAAGGGTTTCTTGGAGAAAAAGGTGAACCAGGTGATAAAGGTTTTCCTGGACCATCTGAGACCTTGGTTGGTATTGGGGACAAAGGAGAACAAGGTTTAAAAGGTAAATATTCATTGTTCTGTCATTAAAAACGAGTCAGGGCTGTCATCTATTTTGCAGTTCCAGTGGACTATAAAATATGTAATAAACTGACTACTACTGAGAGTACTCACATGGTTTTGAAATAATTATTGCTAAACACTAGAACTGCCTTCTTATTTATGGGATAGTTGAATATTACATTGTATATTCAGTTCAATTTTAACAAGTCCTTATTCCTTCAAAAAACTCTTATTTTAATGCTAAACCACTAATAATATGTCAGTAGTACCAGGAGGCTTATATACTTCTAAGCTTGTGTTTTGCTTATGTGTGTTCACAGAGTGAAAATCCTATGCTCTACTTCTGTTTCATTTGCTTAAAGAGTTATAAAATTTTAAACTTTGTACAAAACGTATATTCTAAGATGTTGGTTTTTAATATTTTTTCAAATGAAACTTCATTTTAGGAGTTCAAGGCCGAATGGGTCTAAGGGGAGAAAAAGGAGATGCTGGTGTGCAAGGTCCCCCAGGTGTTGATGGGTCTGAAGGAATGCCTGGCCTACCAGGTATGGAATGTGTACATTGGAAATGACTGTGCCATGTGGACAGGGAGATACTACTGCCACAGTGCACACCAACTTGGCTCCAGAAGCAGCACTACATTCTCTCTATTAACTCTCAAGCTTTCCTGAGAATTCTGAAACTGAGCAATTTCAAAAGCTGCTATTTGAAAGTCATAGCAGCTATCACCAAATGATTCTTTGTTTTCTTTCAAATATAGACCATTGTTTGGGATGACAAATAGAAAACAATATTAAATCCTGAATAACAATAAAGTCTAAAAGCTGATGAAAAAAAATAATAAAAATTAATATTTATAAAAAGTAAAGAGACGCTTGAATTCTTAATATTATTTAAAAATTAATTCTAAAATACAAATATTACAATTGTGCACAAAAATATTTTAGGATTTTTTTTTATTTCATGTGAATTGTATTTCCCTTTTCAAAGCCTACATGTCTGACTGGTATTTCAAAAAATTAGCAGATTTCCAGTGAAAAGCAGATTTTTAAATGTCAGGCATTGCTGGTACCCTGGAATTTAGAATGTTCAGAGAACATTCTAGATGCACCTGGATCTTTTAAACTGAGTGCTAATTTACCTAAATTAATCTAAAGATAAGTCAGTGGGGGAAAAAGTGCCTAGGTCACACTCAAGAGCTTTTTATTATAATTTCAGTGGCTGCCCCTAAGTGCTGTGTTCACAAACCTTAATTTTAATGTTGATACATAAGGTGTTTGTTATTTCTTGACTTTCTGAAAATAACAATAATTTTATCTGCGTCTGGGGCAAAAGGCTCCATGTTGATTATCTGTAAAATAGTAATATACCAAAAGAAGGTGTGTGGTAGAGGATTTTGTATTCATTACAGCTCTAACATCCAGCTAGTGTCTAAAGCAAACATGTGAAGATGACATTTATTTCTCCATCTTGCAGGAGCCAAAGGATTTATGGGTCTTCCAGGGATTCCTGGAGGACAAGGATTTCCAGGTGCACCCGGAGACAAAGGGGACATGGGAATTCCAGGTCATTTTCTCTCAAGCCATATTACAAATTCATAGAGCTCTATAGAAGCATTTGCACAGGTCTGAGCTGTTACTGTAAGCACACCACACATTACTTACAATGGAATTTTTTCTTTAGTATGCATAGACTTATCTTCACCCCAGCATTTGCTTGACTTGCAGAATGCAATTCTCCCTCTCTATCGAAATTCTTTAATTTATATATTGTTACATGTAAGAACCTCTTTTTAGAAATAAAACCATTGATTAAATTACTTTAATGAAGAATTAACATCTGTATATATAAGCAACAGCTCACTAAACATGAGGTGTGATATGCAATTATGATCCTTTTAAGAATGATATCAGTATTGGTATTTTTCCAGGTCCAAAAGGCCAGAAAGGATCTCCAGGCTTTCCAGGACCATCAGGTGACCCTGGTCCTCCAGGCTATGGTGGCTTTCCGGGTGACAAAGGAGATCCTGGGTACCCATCTGCTGGGCCTCCAGGAGAACCTGGTCCAAAGGTATAAAGGCAGTGGAAAAAATTTCCTGTTAGGCAGAGGCTTTGAATAGAAACAGAACAACAACATGTAAGCATTAGATGCAGAGTTTGCAGAAATAGATAATTTGTTAGTTGTAAGAAATACGAAAATTCTATTGTCATTACTGAGGAGAAATTTTTTATTTTCTTATATTTAAGTTCTTTTGTGCAAGTATTTCTTATCTATAAAGATGGAACATCTTGAAGTAACTTGTGTTCTGTACAAGTTCATTAAGATCAAGGATGTTAAAAAGTACAGCAAAACATCATCTGAGCAAATGCAAAAGTTTTGTAATCTGAGATTTTACTGTCTGATAATATCCTTGCAGAAGATTATTTTTTTTTTCTTAGCAATATATGTTACATTCAGTATATGTTATATTTGGTCATATATATATAGCTAAGAACAAACCAGTATTTTTAAGTTAGATCAATTGGATAGTTTAACTCCACCTGTTCTGGTTGTTGAATAACTGGAACTCTTCTTACCTATGAGATTATCTGAAATGCATGGCTGAGGCTGTAAATTCCTCTATAATTCCTGTAATCTGTCTAAATTACATGTTTATTTTCTGTATTAGCTGGGTAGCCCCAATGAGATTACTGTCAAAAAAGTCAGTAGGAATTCAAGGAAAAAAAATACGCATTTCAGTATTTTGTATAGCTGCATACTACCTAAGGAATGGATGTTTGGATCAAAAGAATAAAATTGAAGGGAAAGCTGTGCCAGGGAAAATATCTATAAACAACTTGGTTTGTAAAGGTTAAAAATAGATCTTTGCCATGTCTAAAGGATCAGTGGTATTATGAGAAGACCTTGTATAAGTCTGCTTTGGTTTTTGTCTGAAAATCCTAATGAAACATGATTACATGTACTTAACCTTTAAAACTGCATGTGATTTTTCTGTTCTTCAATGTGATTCTTTACCTGTTTGTGTGCAACTGCTATTTCTCAGGGAGATCCAGGTCCCCCAGGAGTTTTTGGCAGCAAAGGAGAAAAAGGCTCCCAGGGTCATCCAGGACTTACAGGAGTACCAGGACCACATGGCATCAGAGGGGAAACTGGAGGTGCAGGAATCCCAGGTATGGGGTACTTTTGGAGGGATGGTGAGCTGGTGACATGCTTCTAGAAGAAGATAATTCCTCCAGCAGCACAGGGTGCCTGGGGGGGCACATCAGTATATACTGACTGCTGTGAGCCTCCACAGCTCCTGTGTGGTCAGGGCAGCCAGGCCAGCTTGCGTCACCTGGAGAACTTTGGCAGCTGGCCAAAGCAGAAACAATAGCAAAGCCCTTAAACTGAGTCTGGATCTAGGGACAATGCCTTTTCCCCTCTGCCATACTCTTTCTTTTTACAGGAGAGTGTGGACCCCCTGGAGATATTGGTGTTAAAGGATGTCAGGGCCGCCCAGGACAGCAGGGAGTCCCAGGCCCTCCTGGTATGGTATATAGCATCTCTCCCAAATCACTGACCTGGGTTTGGGATTTCATTTCAGTTTGAGGCTTTGTCTGCCTCCTTTTAATAGCCACTTTTTAATGTTATCAGTTCAGCTGAGGCAAAGGGTTTTAATTTTGTTTCACTGCTGGAAAGCTTTTTGCCCTTTTTTATTTATAAGTATATATCCAAGGGTCTCAAGATGTGATATCCACACATTTATAAGAAAGGCTTAGGTTCTTCAGATTCTACCTCCTAAAAGAGAATAATAAACAAAGACATACGTAGATGAAGAGAATAAAATTAACTGGAGTAGAAAGAGGAGACAGAGTTGTAGTTGTCGGCTAAAGCAACAGAGCTGAAACAGAACTAAAAATATACCTCGGGGCAGTGTGTAAATATGCAGCAACAGAGAGGCATGCATTGCAGGCTTTATTGTGTCTGTGAAAATAGTGGGGGTGTTAAATCCACTGAAGTCCAGTGAGCTCCATACAAGCTATATGCTGCTCTACCAACACAGCCACATCTATCTTTGAAGTAGCTGAGTTAATTAAGTTCCAATAAAGGAGAGTCAAATCTTCTCACTGCAAAATTATGGAATTAAAAATCGTATTGTGGTCCATTGTAATTCACAGGCGCTGTCGGAGTCCCTGGAAAACATGGACCTGTTGGTGAAAGGGGTACTCAAGGTCAGGATGGTATGCCTGGTCCCCCAGGAGTAAAGGGAGAACCAGGTAACACAAGTGAAGTATTTTCATTCTACTTTACAATTGGTTTTTTTCTGTAATTATACTGACAAGGACTATTTGGAAAGTATTACTAAGGAGCTTCTGTGGAGCCAAAGCTACGTTTATAAGTAGAAGGTTATACGTGATTTTCTATGGAACATTTGTACATGCTGTCCCCAACCCAAGTGCATTAGAAATGCTCTATTCTACGTGTGATTTGTCGTAATGTCACCTAAAAATGTTCATGTCTGCAAGAGTCGAAGTACTGCTGTTAACAGCTCTTAGGGTTTAATTTCAAAGAGATAAAAAGAACAAAAATCCCTTCCAATGAGTCTTCTGTTTTACATGGATATAAAATAAAAGGAATCCCAGTGTTTCACTGAATGAACAGTGAAAGTTTCCATGACCCAGACTTTGGGTTGTGGAACCTTTCATTTAAATGTCACGCCTGATGTTATCAGTGTTCAGATAGATTTAGTTCAACACTGAATTCTGACAGAATTTTACACTGAGAATATTTCTTTGCATATTAGTATCAAGAAGATACTGAGAAGGCATCCATAATATTTAGAAAGTTTTTCATATTAACTTTTAAGTAGTCACTGTTAACATATTTTCTTTTGGAAGTATTTACACTTACTTTTCCTTTTTTCTTAATAACTAAATTAAATGCAGATTTCTGTTTTCTGGTTTTTTTCTCTGAAAAAAGCTTATTTTTGTAGAATGTACCTCAATAAGAGTTCCTCCTATAAAGAAAAACTTTAAAATTTAATTTGTGTTTTTGTATAGAATAAATGGAAATAATAAATTTTAGTTTACAGATAACTAAACTCTGCCTTTTGATTCAGTGAATTCTGAAGAAAAGTATGAAATATTAGAAAACTGTGATGTTTTCTAAAAGTTATTTAGGACTTTGAGTGTAATGTGACTTAATATTTTATAGGACCACCAGGGAGAGGTATCCCTGGCCTTCGAGGCATTCCTGGACATAGAGGTGAGTTGTCTTTTCAAAAAGCAGCAGCTTAATTTTTAAATCCCAGAATCATCATCAAGTCCCCTCCTGCTTTTGGATGCTTGAAATGGCACTAAGAGTGTCAGAGGAAATCAGGAGCATTTCTGTGCTTTTGATCAATATTAAATGTCAACAGTTGTTGCTTGTAAAGTTTAGACTATTTTAAAAGGCAAATAAAGAAGCTGATTTCTGTGGTCTTGTGAAAGTCACATACACATTCTAGAGCTTTTGAAATTTCCTTGTGATATATAATTCGATTAAGAGAGTATGCTCTTATAAAAACAAGATCTTGATGAATAATAAGCACACTTTGAGAAAGCTCCAGTGGTTGCATTTTAATTTTGTTCATCTTCCCTTTTATATTGATGAACAAGAGGGACTCTTCCCATTTTTTAGGTTTTACATTGTATTTCTGGTGCTGGTAGGAATCCATTGATTTGCTTTACTTTAAAAAAGTAAAATTAAAGCACTCTAAAATCAACTTCAGAACAATATCCTTTTGGAATAGTCTCTTATTTTGTTGCATTCATATTGATGTTTCCAGCTGGGGTTTAGTTTAAAAGGATTTGTTAGTTCTGATGAACAAAGAAGCATTTCTTTCACTTATGCATCAATAAATATTCCCTTCTCTAGACTGTTCATCCTCCTCGCAAGTTTATTCCTTGGGATGAGCACTCTCTGAAGTGGAGTGGGGTTTTTTTATTTGTGTCGATGTATTTAATTTTAAAAAATGGTGTGTACCTTGCAGTGAGTCCTGTCTTCTCACAACTATTTTGCTTTAGGGTAGCAAGGTGGCTTTGGGGACTTCTCTGTACTAAAAATAAGGGCTGAATTCCACCTTTGCGGTATAGGAAACGCATACTCTGAGTTGCCACATCACCCTAGTGTCTCAACAGCCTTCCCCACATGTAATATTCATACTTTGCAGGAATCAAAGGGGACATGGGACTGCCTGGTTTTCCTGGGCCTCCAGGTGTGAAAGGTCTTCAGGGAGATCGAGGACCCGTTGGACCTCCTGGCTTAGTGGGCTTACCTGGATTTCAAGGCGCCACAGGCACGGCAATCACTGGCCAAAAAGGGAACAGAGGTATTCCTGGTGCACATGGAAGACCAGGTGTGTTGTTATAACTCCTTATTTATCTGAAAGGATATACTGATAATTGAAAGTAGAAGTCAGCCTGTCCATAATTCAAGGCTGAAAGGGGTATTTCCCCAAGAGAGTTTCATATTTAAACAGGCCCTTTAGCAGTTAATGCAATATTACCACTGCAAGCAACGTGATCTGTGCAGTGGCATTTAAGTAAAAATAACGCTAAGCTTTCCAGTCCACTTGACTGCATTATCTTGCTTTCTTCCCATGTGGTCTGTGGGGCAGCTGAGATCCAACTTTAACTAAGTGAGATAGCATGAGTGGCACTTAGGGGCACGGTTTAGTGGAGTGACAGTGTTAGGTTTACAGTTGGACTTGATGATCTTAAAGGTCTTAATGATTCTGTGATTCCAGGCTTAGCTACAACTAGAGGATGTTCAAAAACCTGTAGTGTTAAAGAGTACTGTAAGTTCTGATCTCATATTAAATTAGCAGGCTAGGAAAAATTTGTTGATTTTTTTTTTCTTTAAAGTGTGTATAGTTCCTTGGGAATCACTGAGGTGGTAAACTTGAGTATCATTATGGAGCCACTGAATGTTGTACTGAGTTGTGTGTAATCTATGTGAAAAGTAGTCTTCACTAACTCTGATGTTTCTGTATAGGGGCTCCTGGTTTTCCAGGCCTTCCTGGTCTTTCCACGCTCAGCATGAAAGGAAGCAAAGGTGTCAGAGGGGCGGATGGCATACCAGGGCCCAGGGGCCCAGCCGGCGACACTGGCCCTCCTGGTCCCAAAGTCAGTGAAAGGAATATTGCTTCTTACTGCTTTGATAATCTGCTCTTACCATGAAAATAATACACATTAAAAAACCCTCCAAAATCTCAAAACAAACAACAAACCCAAACAAGCATCCCCTCCCCGCCATTTTCACAAAAACACCTTGTAGTAGAGGAAATACCAAAATGGATATGAGAAGCAGGTTTTATGGACTTAAGTGGATCAGTAAGAATTGGTTTTTTTAATTCCTGGTATGTCATTTCCTTGCCTGTTCTGTATTACAGGATAACATGAACAACAATATGACTATTTCTAACATGCTTAAAAGTGGAGCAGATAATTCTAGTTGCAGTATATTCTGTGAACATAATGCGTGGAATATTCTGAACAAAAATAAAATGTGTTTCATAGTGTGGAGATGCTGCTCCTGTTTATTACTGATGTTCTCTGATTTGCAGGGAATAGAAGGTCGATCAGGCTATCCTGGTGCTAGAGGGGACCCTGGATTTCTTGGATTCCCAGGTGTAAAAGGTATTCATATACTTGTTATGTACACTCCTGTGTGCCAAATACAATCATTTACATGTTGAGTTATAATAGTATTTGTGTATGAGGGGTTCTAGAGACACAAGGTTTTGCCATGAAAATCGGGTCTAAATGAAAGCATTCACTAAGAGAGTTTTCACTGAGGTACACGATCTGGGTGTATCCAAACTGACATTTAAGTGAGAAAGGGCTAACACATCAATGGCCTCCATTTCAGGCAAATTCAGAACAAGTTTGTCCTTAGTGAGTGATGAGGTATAAGGACTTTGGCACTGAGTCTGCTAATTGGAAATATCCCACCACTGCTAGAAAATGTGACTTTTCAACAACCTCTTAGCTACAGAATTCAAGAGCATTTAATCATAATTACAGCACTGGGTCCTCTGTTTGCTGTAAGAATAGTCCCAATCATAATCTAATTTACAGTTTATCGGCAGATGCACTGTTGGCTGTATTGGCTTCATTAATTTCATATTCCTGAGGGTCAGTTGAATCAGTAGCTGGCTAAAAATCCTTGTAATTTAGACAGTTTTCTAGTGATTTAAATATTATGTAGGCCTGCATTACTCCAGTATTCTCATTTTTCAATTGCACGATTTACAGTCACACAGAATTGTCTTTAGCTGTTTAACCTACCTGTTTGGGATCCATGCTAACTATTGTGCATTTTAAATTTGTTCTGATTGGCAAAGTCACCACACAGACAGTAATCTTATTTTCTTAAACAACAAACTCTCATTTCACATATGTCAAAACACCCAACATGGTATTAAAAATACTTTTTTGTTTGTTTGTTTCAAGCAGAGCTGTGGAGCATAGTCTGAATATAACCTCATATTTTGCAGAGTGAAAAGAATCACTTATCCAATTTCTTATCAAAAACTCTACAACTCTCTTAAAGCCTTCAGCAGAACTGACAGTAGGGCTAAAGGGAGCTGAACTCCACTTGAAGGCTGCAAATCCAGTGACAAAAACATGTAAGATAGAAAGGACATAGTCTAAAGTTGGGAAGTTAAACTAGGTTTATGGACCTACCTTTATATAGACAGGCATGACAGTATCATCTTATAAATTGAGTGCACTTGATCTATAAATTCTACAGTTACAGCAGATGTGAAGAAACCCACTTTCACATTTCAAATGAGTCTGTAGGCTGTGTGACCCTTTGGGAACTTTGCATGGATTGTGCAGGACTCTTCAATAAGCCTCTGAAACTTTGACAGTCATTGTGACATTTTAAACCAAACAGAGGTATCTTCAATCTTCTCTTTTAGGAGAAAAGGGTAATCAAGGACCCCCAGGACCACAAGGTGCAGAAGGGCCAAGGGGACCAAAGGGCCAGCATGGTAATCAACCCTTCTCCTTCCAATACCAGCTGACTTAGGTTGATTTGTTTGTTTTGTTTTGTTTTGTAGTTTGTTTGCTTTCTTTTAATGTAAAGCAATAGATCTTCATTATATTTTTGCTGTTAGGCCCACCTGGAGTATCTGGGAAAATATTCTCCATCCCAGGAAGCAAGGGTCCTCCAGGACTGCCAGGAATCCCAGGAACACCAGGTGATCAAGGAATTCAAGGGATTCCCGGAGTACAAGGTGATTTATATTTTTACCTCTATGCATGTCTTGTGTGTGCTGCTTAGCACAACTTTTGGTTTGGTGGGAAAACTTCTGCATAGAAAATTGACATATCTTTAAAAAAACCTCACCCTATTTAAAAACAGCTCTTTGTACCTTGTTAACACCCTAATATTTATAACCTGTCCCATTCCATCTGCCCTCCACTCTTGCAGTGAGTCAGTGAGCACATGCCTCAACATAAGCCTAAGGAATATAGTGGATGAAAGCATTCCCCATTTTCATAAAACCAGAACCATGCTCAGGATGTTTTTCATTTGTGGGGGGGAGGGAATTACCACCTGTAATAGAAGTACTCCAGATGTGCTCCAGTGTGATTGTGTCTGTCCTAATCTGGGGTGAGAAGGAAAGGAGAGGCTGGCTTCTTCTCCATTGGCACCAGAAGTGAAGCCTGCCACAGCTGTGAGGAATGGGGAAGGGAGGAGCAGGTAGGATGAGGTGGATATGCAGTGGGTATCTGGCCACCCTTCCCAGTGCCACAGCTTTGCACCCCAGGAAGGGAGCTCTTCAGGGGGGCAGGCTTGCTAAAAGGCATTTTTCTACGGTGCATTCAGTATTTCCTTGTAATCTTCCTGATAGGAAATATGATGGCAGTAGCACTATAGATAGTCTGAAAACTTAGTAAATTCATGCTTTTATTTTAACACAGCTAGATTTATGTGGGAATTTTAACTTTTTTCTTTAACAGTTGTTAAAATCTAGAATAACTACTGCTATATGTCTCCGGTTTTTCTGTTGATTGCAATTTAGGACCTAAAGGAGTAAAAGGTCTACCAGGAAGTTTTGGTCATCCAGGTCATCCAGGACTGCCTGGTCCAAAAGGAGACAGGGGATTTCCAGGACAAAGAGGTATAGGAAAGCAGACATCTCTGTTTGACTGGCACTACTGAATTTACAGATAAACTGTACTGCTGATTTCTGTAAATCCTTCCTCTTACTTGTATTGAGATTCTGTAATTTACAGAACATTTACAGTAGCTTTAGGGACACATGTAAGCACATTCTTAGCTTTTAACAGATGCATGTTCACAACTGAAATAATAATTTACAGAAACATGCTTTGACTGTGCTCTTCTGTTATTAATCACTTCTATTTAGTCACTTGAAATCTCTAGGTGCCAGGGTGCCTTTTATTACATCAAAATAGAACTAAATATTTTTATTTAGACATCACGAAATGTTTTTACTTTTAGCTTTTTTTGGTAAAAATGGCCATGGTTCTTTAAAATACCTCACTATTCCTTGAAGCTATGCAGTGTAAAGCTACCTGAGCTAGGTCTGAAGGAGTTCCTACATCTGCAACAAACACTACCAATTTTTAAGTTGTTATTGGTAATTTTTTGGTTAGTTTTCAAGCAGTTTCACTAATTTAAAAGAAATGAAAATTCAAACAAAATTATAATACTTGCAGACATATTTATTTCCCCTCCACAGGACAACCTGGACTGATTGGTTTTCCAGGTCTGCAGGGGTTACCTGGATCACCAGGTACTATCACTGCTGGCCCAACAAGAAGAGGGTTTATCTTCACCCGGCATAGTCAGACAACAAAGATTCCTTCGTGCCCGCACGGGACATCCCAGATCTATGTTGGCTATTCGCTGCTTTTTGTACAAGGAAATGAACGAGCACATGGACAAGATCTTGGTACTGTATTGGTAAAAAATTTCAGATTGTTTTCTTAGAGTCCAGTAATGCTAAGTTGTCATGAAACCAAATTTACAGTAAGTGTCTGAGATAAACATTGGTTTTTCTGAGATAAACCATCCATCTCCAGAGTGGCCTGGAGTCAATTCAGGCATCAGAGTTTAAAAGACACCTTTCTTTCCTGCACTCCTATATTCCCTTGTTGATATCCCTAGAGTTTTTTGAGGACGAATTCAGTTACTTTTGGATAGATGTCTAGTATAAACCTTCACAACATTTGCACAGGGCTGACAGTAGTATCACAGGATGTGAAGGAGAATCTTGTGGGTTTTGGAGCCTAAATGGGATGCCTTAGGGTGTGAACAATGTCACTGGAAACTTTGTTTAAGCAGCTGAATCCCTGCCACTGTGTCAAGGACTGATACCATTCAAGGAGATTGTATTATTTTAACAGACTTTGTTCTTAGCCTGTGTTTATTATATAGATATTTTTGAATAAAACAGAAGCATTTTGCTTTCAGATAATTTTACAGACACTTCTTATAGTTACCAACTGTTTTAATTCTTACTATAGTAGATTGGGTGCCATCGTGTGTCTCTTCTGGTCACTTCACTAAATACAATCTCCTATCTGTCACAAACCTCTCCTCTTTTGTCTTCTAGGAACAGCTGGCAGCTGCTTGCAGAGATTCAGCACCATGCCATTCTTGTTCTGTAGCACCAACGATGTTTGTAGCTTTGCTTCTCGCAATGACTACTCATACTGGCTGTCCACTACTGTGGTAATGCCACCAGACATGGCACCCATTTCTGGCAGGGCACTAGAGCCCCAGATAAGCAGGTAAGAGGATAGGAATTTTAGCTTTTCTGCCTCGGAACCACAGAGGCATCATAAATTGTTTTGAGTGGCAAATCTTAGGCAGAGATACTCAGTCAGTACAAGCATTTGACGTCAACAGCCTGGTTTTTGATTACTCAACTAAGTATGTCAAATATTCAGTGATACTCTCAAAAGAAGTTAGAATAAAGCTGGGGTCCCACTGCAGGGCCTATTGCTGCAGAGCCAATGTAAGAAAATGGCACACAGTCCTGCTGATTGCAGGGATTTGTTTTTTAGAGACCCTATCACTGTGTGTATCAGAGACAGACTAAAGTTAAACAAAGACAGCTTTGTTATTTAGAATACAGCACAACTCAAGTTCTGGTTTCAATTCTGGATGATAGATTTACTGTAGTTTGTGAAGATCATTGTAAACTGGGCTGAAGTTTCTCAGCTGTGAAACACCCTTGTGCAAGTGTGGTCCTTTCCAGTTGCTTAGAACAGCTGAGAAGGATGAAGAGCAACTTAAGAGAAAAGTTCTAAAAGCATGAAAGACCTAGAGCAGCAAAATCCAAGGTGGAAAGGCAGGCTTTGTACTCTTATCTTCTGTCCTGCTCTACCCAGTGGTTGCAATCCAGTAGCTCAGCTTCAGTTTCATTTAGGAAATAAAGATTACTTTTTCTAATCTTAGCAAATAAAGGTACAGAACTTTGATTTAAACCAGAACAACATAAAGGAGTGAGCATGTGAAAAGGTAAAATTTTGCTCGTTACTTCATTAAAGGCAAAATTAAGAAGCTCAAATGTTCTGGAATTCCCGTCTTAAAACAGTTGTTGTCTGGTGTTACTAGTAGAGATTGCAAAGCAATTGCAAAGAAAGGTATATGGGTTACCTTCAATTTACTTACACCTCATTAAACACAGAAACCTGTGTGAGTAGTAGCATTTATAGCAAGCCCTGCCATGAGGTAGCTACCATCCTAGAAGGTAGAAGCTGGTTCTGCTTTCATGTTTTCCCTCATGTCTGCACCGAGTGCATGTGCTTTCCTTCACAGGTGTGTTGTCTGTGAAGGAGCTGCCATGGTAATAGCAGTTCACAGCCAAACAACTGTAGTTCCTGCCTGTCCAGACGGCTGGATGTCTCTCTGGAAGGGTTTTTCTTTTGTTATGGTAAGGATACAACAACTTGAATTATTAATTTTATGTCCTCTCATTTTCACTGGTGTTTTCAGCTGTTCATAGCTCATTTGTTTCTTAATAACTGTTATTTTTTTTTTGCCTCTGCCAAGAAGTAGAAAATAATTCTATTAATTCTTATTCAATTCCAAAAGCATAGAAACAACTATTCTTATCTGTTCACAAAAATAGGTGGCAGAAGGAAAAGCAGAAAAGATGAGAGAAGTACTAAAGGATCTTAGTCTGACCAAAATAACTGCATACATTCACTTCCACGTTATGCTAAGATCTAAGAAACAGATTTGGGGAGTGGAGTGGTTAAACTGGTCCTGAACTCAAAAATGTAGAAATAAGTGACCAGCTTCCATGCCAGGAAGTTCTTTTAAAAAACAGATCTTGGGGCTGAACTGCACAGAGAGCTAAAATCAAAATAAATGCAGAACACTGTCTACAAAAGACTGCCTCAGCAATTTTGATGCCATAATTAGATATGAGTGAAGAAAGTTCATAATTTAACTGCAAATTGAGAACTGCTAATGGGACTAACAATATGTTTATAATAGAGGGGATGTAGCATTTAATCTTTGTTACCCATGTTTGTGGGATGTCATAGGAATGCCAGTGAATGAAGGTAAAAGAATTTTAAGCCCCTCTTTTTTTGCATAATGTAAAGTCCTTTTAGGTCTAGTGTGAAATTCTTGTTTCTCCTGCGATTTGGCCCCAAGTAGTAATAATAATAAACTTGGAAAAGAACGAGAGAATTTTTTTAGCACTTGGTTCAAAAAACTTGCATGTTTCCAACATCAGCAAAGTTAGATGGTATTTTCTAGCCAATTTTATACTGTTGTAAATTATTTTAGAGCTACTTCTACAATCATTTACCAACATCAGAGAAGGAAAATGCCTTTTCTGCTTTTTGTGTTTGGAGAAGCCATCAATGCAACAAAAAATACGAAAACACACCCCCACCATTTTGGTTTATTTGTAATATAGTTACTGTTGTACTCAACTGGACAGAAGCCAGCTTTCTAGTCTTTGTACTGGTTAGTTTCATGCATTTCATGGACCTGAAAAAGGCCTTTGCAGGGACTTAAGAAATGGCATAACTGCTTGAATTTTCAGAAGGCTTCTGTGCTTCATTGTAAGTTTTATCAAATGAATTTGCGTTCATTTTGTTTTGTCCAAGATATACCACAGAACATATGGTATGTTTTAGAAATAGATTTTTTTTTTGCCTGCAGTTTGCTAAAAGCTGACAGACAAGTTCTCATAAAAATGGTTTGGTGGTTGCAGTACACAAGTGCCGGCTCAGAAGCTTCTGGCCAAGCATTGGCATCTCCTGGATCTTGTCTGGAAGAATTTCGGGCTGTCCCATTCATAGAGTGCCATGGCAGGGGGACGTGCAACTACTACACAAATTCCTACAGCTTCTGGTTGGCAACATTAAATCCAAGAAGAATGTTCAGGTAAACTGTTCTTCCCTGCCCAAGGAGACAATAAATGCCTGCAAAACCTGTGGGGGCTTCCTTTGTAATTCCCTTCAGATTAGGCACCCCTCTTTGTTAGGTTCAGGGTCATTCTGTAGCACACAGATGTTTTCAGTGAGCCAAGGATTTCAAGGTTGTCGTCAGTAATTCCATATCCAAAGTCTCATTGTCTCTCCCTGGTTTTTAAAGAAAAAAAATTGAATGTTTGGGTTTTTTCTTTTAGGAGACCTGTGCCACAGACTTTGAAAGCAGGACAACTAGAAAATATCATCAGTCGTTGTCAGGTCTGCATGAAGAGACCAATCTAAACAGTGGCCACTCTTCACAGAAAATGAAACTCTGCTTTTATTACAAAGAATTGCCTAACTCTGAAGAGCTATAATTTATTAAAGTCCAGCTGCATCTGGAAAGAAAATTATAAATTGCCAGTGCAGCACTGTGGTGAGGTAGGGCAACAGTTTGACTTTTGTCTTTGGCAAATGACAAAGCACTTTGTTGGAGGAAGCTTGTAAAGGCATCTGCAGGGGCTTCTGCTGAACCTTGTCATTTCTGAGCTGCATCTTCACCATAAACTACAGCATCACCAGATCTTTAATGAAAGATGTTAATGCTGCCTTGTGTCATGTGCTTTTCAAACGGCGAGACAAACTAAATGCTCCTGTACCAGCTTACATATGTTCAGTGTTCCAAGTGGATATCATTTAAGATGACAATCTGGCACTTATGAGAGATAGGGTTCAATAGCAAATATTTTCAGTGCACTTTTAACTATATAGTGGTTCATTGAGAGTTGTTTTGGTTTGGTTTTCTTGTCTAATAAACAAGTATCTTCCCGTGTACCTCACCCTTCCTCTGGCTGGCAAACAGGAATACAATGGTTTTTGTATCACTGTGATGCTAATGGTGCTTGACTGGCCAGAGAGGGAGCGACACCAGGCACTGGGCAGGCAGGACAGTGGTGACAGGCACTAGCTGTGTGCTCCAGAGTGACTGTGGCTAAGGGCTGACTAATTGAAAGTGTTGGAAAGTTTTTGTTAGATTCCATAGCTGTTGATACAGATCATGTGATCTTGGAGTTCTTCCAAGTTGACAGTATTGGGCCTGTATTATGATCACATGCTTTTGTCTCTCCTGAAGGAAAACTATTTACCACATAATTTGGGATTTTGTTAGAATTAACAATTACTGTATGGCTGAAGGGCTCCCATGGCATTATCAGGTTATCACACCCATCAGGATGTGATTCCTAACAAAATGTATATTTCCATTTTACAGTGTTTCATATTTAAATATTTATCACAAATTGTATTCTGTATTTAAATATTTAGCCCACACATCTGCAAATGAAACCATTTATTCCATCCACATAAATGTATGCATCCAGAATTTTTAAAAAGACTGATATTTAAATTGTACCATCTAAGCACTGACTTATACAAGAGAATCCAGCTGTAAATGAACATAAATACTTGAAAAGCACTTTCATTTGCTCATATAAATTATATAAAATTGTAGCTCTGAGGTTTTTTTTTTTTAATATTTATAACATTGCACTTGCGAGGCTATTTAAAACTGTAATGTTGACATTTAAAATGTTAATATTTTTTAATACTTGCACAATCTATCAGAATTCCAGTATTTAGTGTTACAAAAGAAGCCTAATTCATCTGAATAGTTCTGTAAATGCACCATTTTAAATGTAGGGTCTAGCAATTCAGTGAAATAACCAGGATTTCTCATTTAGATGGTTTTTTAAGCCAGTGAAATTTTATATTGTTTCTGTTAAAATACTTGCATTGTATTTGTCTGACTGTTTGAATTTTCAGTGTTAACCTAACTCAGAAAAGGTTTTGTCTGTGTTCCATGCCAGTATCTTACGATGGAGCTAACGTGAAGATACCATTCACATGAACTGAATGGATATTTTAAAATTATTGTTTGCTTGAACAGTCATAGTACTTCTGTTTGCAAGGTATAATTGTGAATTTACAGGGTTTTATGAAGAATCTCTTTGCAGATGCACTACTGATAAGAAGGTATTAATGTCAAGTTAATATTTAGTGTTTCATTTGAATCAAGCCTGGGGTTGAGGTTGTTTTACTTAAAACGATCACATCCTAGATTTTTCCATAAACTCTGAAGTTTGCTTTAAGTACTCAAAGATGAAAACCACACCTGTTGCTTGGGAGGTTGTTGGAGTGCTAGTGGCTTCTTTTTTTCATTAAAGCTCATTGCAGTCATCCAAAGGCAATGTATACAATATAGAATCGATGACTGGAGACTCTCACATAAAACTTGCTAGTAAAATGCAAATGTGAGTACCTGAGGCTGAAGCCTGCTGGAAATGTGTCCAGTAGAGGATAATGTGTAAGGAGAAGGGAATGGATTGTGGCTTTAAAGTCCAAAGGTAAGTTACAGAGAGTTATGTCTCATAGTATAGCATATAACTGGAAGTTATGCCTTGTCCCCAGTTTTGGATTCTGCTGCTCACTTTTTGTGTGGCCTTCAACAAGTTACTAAAGAAAGATGTTGATAAATAGCTTTAGATTTTGAGTGCTCAAACTGCGTCTTTCTTTCAAAAGCATGAAATACAACTGCAGGGACACATGTTTGTCAAGCCTGGCATAATACAAGCTAGACACTGGAAATCAAAGAAAAACTTGAAAAAAGTTGATGTTAACTTCTCACTACAGCTGCAGATCATTTTACTTCCCTACTGCTAACAGTTGTTGTGAGGATTAGTTAACTGATGTCTGTGAATGCTTTGGGAACCTTAACTGGAAAGTGCTGATGAGGTGCAAGCTGTTAATATATTGTACTGAAAGAATGGACACATGAGAAATCGGGAATAATGAGCAAACAATGGGGGCTGTATTCTGCTAAATACAGACAAATAAAAATATTTTGACTAAATAAAAGATCCATTTCCATGTTGGCTTTTTGTTTCCCTTTCCAGTGCTGATGATCTTGCCCACTACCTGTGCATACCAAAAAAAAAGTTATCTGATTAAAACACAGTGGGTAGAGTTTGTCCTCAGAAAGACACTCTCTCTGACCTGGACTACACTCCAAGTTTACCACTTGAGTGTAAATACCCAAGCTGGGTCTCTGCCAGCTTTCTTCCCAGATATATTCCTACACAGGATGCTGTGATGAGCTGGGGTTTTTCTTCTTATCAGCTGGTTCAGGGCTGTTCTGGCTTCAGTATGAGAATTTATATTGCTAACTGATAATTTATATTGCTAACACGCTGATGTTTAGGTTGTTGCTCAGTAGTGTTTACTCTAAGTCAAGGACTTTTCAGTGTCCCAGGGTCTGCCAGTGAGGAGATGCACAGAAAGCTGGGAGGAAGCATGGCTGGAACAGGTGCCCTGAACTGGCCAAAGGGCAATTCCACACCACAGAACGTCCTGCCCAGTATATGAACTGGGGAAATTACCTGGAAAGAGGAGGCTGGTAGTGGATCAGGGACCAGCCTGGCATTGGTCAGCAGGGGGTGAGCAGTTGTACTGTCATCACTTGTCTTACTTGAGTTTTATCTCTTTCTCTCCCTCTCCTGTTTATTACAATTATTATTAGTAGTATCATTATTATTGTTATTACTACTACTACTTTGTTTCAATTATCAAACCATTCTGATCTCAACACAAGTTCTATTTTATTTTCTTTCTTGATTCTCCTCCCCATCCCATGGTGAGGTGGGGTGTGGGGAGTGAGCGAGTGGCTGCGTGGTGCTTGGTATAATCAGACTGTGTGCAGCAGAAAGAAAAAGGCACACCTAAAATTATTATCAAGAGTTCAGCATGAAAATAAGGAAGACAAACCACCAAAATTGTGTTGTATGCAACATTGTTAAGGATGGCCTTTTAAATCACTGATCTGAAAATCAAGGATATCTGCAGCAAAATCTGCAAACTGTCAACGAAAGATACTTGTGCAAGGACCTGTACACAATGCAAAAAATGGAAAGAACATCCTCACAGGGGAATGGATACAGCCTGATGCAATTTTTTTTGAGATGGGACAGAAGACAGGGGACATGGGCAGTCATGACCCACTAATGGTAATTCATAATGTGATACTACACTAGAAGTCTCCACTGGAGCTCTTCTGGAGGATTTCCTGTGACTCAGAACAACTCAGTTGAGTTGCCTGGGACCACTGAATTTATTAACAACAGTCATTTATTCAATGGAATAAAAACAGTTGCATAACTGATCTCAACATCAAACTATATATGGGGAATCACAGGACATGGACCATATTTCTAGTGTGCTTGAAGAAGTTTTTAGACTATAATTGCTTTGGGGTTTTCTTGTTTGTTTGCTTTTATTTTAAAGATGAAATCCTCTCGACAGTTTATAAAATGTTAAAGAAGAGGTAAAATTGAGGACGCCGCATGCAGAACAATGAGGATTGCCTGGTAAGATGTGCTCAGGGCACAACTTCTGTTTCAAGGAGGCCAAATGTAAGATCATGTATCTTAAGGCAACTACTGTATCATTCTCAATGTTAGAAAACTTTTATTTAGAAGGAGGTCATATTTCTGACCACTAGCCTCTGTAAAACAGTGCTGTTCATATCTGTAAAGAGCTGAATTAGCAAGTTGCAAGCCTTGGATCAATAAATGCTTCAGTGCTTCTGGAACCACTACACCTTCTGACCTCCAAAACACTGTAACCATAAATCCAAAGATAGGGAAAGCTCCAAGGCTACTTTCTTCTCTTTAAAAAAATACCTGCTATATATAATAGCATCTTTCATTGTATTTTCCTGTATGGAATTTGGGAGATTTGAGTTACATCATGAAGCTGCAGCTGCTCCTAGGTTCTCTGAGAGTCAGTTTCAGGAAGGGTCAGCTAATGGTGCCCTTGGAAGCGTTTTAGCGGCGTCGGGAGCCAGTGCTCTGCTGGTCAGAGCTGGCGTGTGCGCTGGGGGCCAGCGGTGGATAGCTGTCACCCACGTTTGGTGACAAACCTTCCGTAATGGTAACGCGGCGGCGTTCGGTGCGGCCCAGGCAGGGCCTCGGGAGCCGAGAGCCGGCCAGACGCGGGGCTGAGCGAGCAGCGGGGTGTTTCAGCGCGGCTAGCCCGGAGCAGGGCTCAGGGCACAACGGGCTGTGGCTCGGCAGACCTGCCCTGCAGCGCGCCGGCTCCTGCCCGTGCCGAGGGCTCCGCACACACCCAGACACACTCCCCACGCACGGAGCACACGCCACCCCTCCGTGTGTCCGCGCAGAGCGCGGCTCACCCGCCGCAGCACAACCCCGGGCAAGGCGAGGCCACCCGCTCCGCTCGGCGCCCGCCGGAGCCCCGCCGCAGGTCACCTTGCCGGGGAACCCAACGCGCCTGCGCGGCGCGGACCTGCCCTCACTAAACATGGCTGCCCCCGGCTCCCTCGCACGTGAGGCACCGGCGAGAGCCCCTTCCGCCCGCCTCCAGTCACGTGAGCGCGGCCCTTACGGAAGCCCGATGGGGACGCGCAGGCCGCGTTTGGCGGCTGACCCGCGGAGCGCGGTGCGGGCGCGGTGCTGCGGTGCCTGACGCGCTCCTGGCCGGGCCGGGCTGGCAGCGCTCCCCGGTCTGTTCCCGCTGCTCGGGGTGAGTACGGACCGCCGGGGCCTGGCGGCAGCGGCCCCAGTTCCGCTTGGGGAGCTCGGCCTGTCCTCGGGGCCGCAGCCGGCCCTTCCCCGCGCTCGCAGCCGGAGCCCCTTCAGCCCGTGTGTCCCCCGCTGCCCGCGGCCGTGTGTCCGCTCAGCCCCGGCCCCCTCAGGGCCCGTCCCGCCCCGGCTCCCGGCTGCCAGCACCGCTCCCCGCCCCGACTCGGGGCCGCTCGGGCTCTGCCCCGCGCCCTCGCCCCGGGGCCGGGGTCGCTGCCGGGTCTCGTGGGAGCGTTTCGGCAGCGGGACAAGCGCCTGTCCCGGGGGCGCGACCCGCCCGGGGACACGCGAGGGGCGAAGCGCCGAGGCCGCGGGCTCCCCCATTCCCTCGGACACTATCGGCTGACCCGCCGTGACGACCCCTCCCTAAAGGGAAGGAAGCACCTATACCCCCTCTGTTGCCGAATGCTCTTAATGCTGCCACAGCGCAGTGAATATTTGGGTGTTTCAGAAAAATGGTTGTCAGAGTGACGTTTTTCTGCTAACGTTCTCCAGTAATTTTTCTTTTTACTTAAAAATTATTAGTAAAACCTTCTTCTGGAGTAAAACAAACTTGAAAGAATGCAGCCTTTAGTGTTTTGTGATCATATAGCCTTGCTCGTGTGTAATAGGTACATTTTGTTGGTGTCATGCCAGTGCTAGAGAGAGGGACCGGTGTATTGTATAAGTTCAGCACCTGTAACTGTACTTTGCAAAACGGCTCCTAACGTTTTGCCTGCACCTGGTGCTCCTTTCCCTCACATTGTTCTGTTCCTGTTTTGTTAGTTCACAGCCTCTCTGAGCTATATTGTGACAGTTTTAGGGCCCCAGGATAGGGTCCTTTGGGTCCTTAATTCGTATCCTTAACTCTGCTCTGAGTCTTCCTCTTTTTACTTGTCCAAGGGTATCTGGACGCTTGCCAAGGGAACACTTTGTAGCTTATGTGCACGTGAACAGAGGACCTTGAAGTAGCCACATCAGGAAGGAACAGTAATGGAGCTGGAGAAGCTACAGTTTGGTGTGGGTTGTAAAACCTCCTCTGATCTCAGTGCTGGCAGAGCTATACTGTTACCAGAGCACATCTTCTTGTATCCGGGGCTCCACACTGTGCAGAACGTTCCCAGTTGCAGCACAGATACGGCCAATATCTGATTATGGCCAGAATGCTGCCAAACAGTCATCCCTCACATTTGTATGCATTGCTTTGTCCTCATCTCTTCTGTTGATGTTCTTGTTTAGGAGAGGGAGAAGGAGGTACTCCTATGTCTTTCTGAACATATAACTCACTTTCTGTAACCTCTTTTTCTCTCTTGCCTTATCCTCCTCTGGATTTCCTCCTTCCTTTCTCTCTTTCATTAAATGCTACTGATGCTCATTTGCACTTCAGCTCTTCTCTGTCCATTTATCCTGTATTCGTGATTGGATTTTTATTGTCTTATCATTCGCAGAGTTGTATTATCATGCCTCTTTAAGAGGTACTTAGTTCTGTAAATATCAATTTTAAAATCCTCAATCTCCCTGATTTATTATTCATGCTTTCTGTGAAATGCTTTGTGTAACAAGGACATAGCAGAAAACATAACTTTGTTTTGTTCAGAAGCTTCGTTAAAATGCTTTATCTCTTGCTGAGATCTCACTGTTTCTTGTTTTGCTGTTCTCTTGTAAAAAGGAGTAAAAATTGAAATCACTTTGACAGCAAATGCAGTTCTCAGTGACACAAAGTAGACAAGAAGTAGACAAGAGTAGGAAGATACTGAGGTATTGTATCTGTAGGACCTTGGGAAGTACTGCTAAACCAACACAGTGCCATTTAGTTTATAAATACTTTATAAAGTAACTGTTCTGCTGCTGTCTGGTTTTGTGTAGGTTTTACCTTGCAGCTGGAAAGCAGTTGTTGTGCAGACTTGTGTCCAAAAGCCATGCCAAGCTCTAGGGAAGCTGTGGTGCAAACACTGCTGCAGGGCAGGGATGCTTGATCACTAAAATGGGAGCCATCCAGGTATTTCAAAACGAGAGAGGGAGCAAGGAGCAAAGGGAAACACCTTTTGTCAAGTCATGTGAGCAATAAGTGTGCTTCAAGCCATTGCCAGTCAATACTCTGGGTACTGTAAGTTCTTAAAATTTGGTCCTTCTCTTGACATGATGATTTGTATTAGATCTGGAAATGCTTTACTGATCACAGACAATGTTTAAAATGAAAAACACCTTTTGGAATGTGGAAAATCTCAGAAGGCTGTGTATTTTTTTCATGTCACTGGCTGATCTAGCCAATGTCTTGCAAGAGGGACAAATCTAGTTTGTAAAATCAAAGGGCAGGGATGAAAAAACTCCATGTGAAAAGGTTAAAAATTTTGAAGTGACATGCTTAAGCACCTCTTGAACTGCTATAAAGTGTTTATTCTAATGAAATGGTTTGTTTCACTTTCTTTCACTTGATACAAACAGTGAGAATTAATACAGGTGGATTAAATCTGCAGCACTTCAAGTATTTCTTTTAAAACTAATTTTTTTAAAAGTTTACATAGATCTTTTTTTAAGGTTGCACAGTGACCTTTTTGCCTGCTCCCTGATCACCCATTCTCCTACTTTGATACAGTGACACTTTGAGATTAATGAGATACTTTATTTGATCTGTGGTGATAGGAATATCAGTATCATCCAGAGGATCCCAGGATGGACTGCCAGGTGCATCACATACTCAGTGTGTGTGCATTCATGTGGTACATGATCCAGATCCTTCTCTGTGCTTCTCTCCATTGTCTGAAGGTTATTAGTTCAAGGTTTTCTTGAAAAATGTAGAAGTATTGCTTGCGTGAGATGGTGGGCGGGGAGGGCTTGTGGGCTGTCTCACCTGCCTTGTGCTGCTCTGCACCGAGGCCTTTTGCTCTCAGAGTTCTGCACGTTCAGCTCAGCAAAGTGCACACGCAGCAGCAGACGCGGCCTTGCTGCCAAAAATAGTAAAGGAATGTAGTTGCAATTTCGGTGGCAAACCCTGCCTTTTTGCCAGGATGGGTTACTTCATTTAGGGACCTACTTAAGCAACACCACTAATAGAGTTCGTGCTACAGTAAGCTGTGCTTCGCATAGGCAGGTTTGCCAGGAAAGCTGTATTTACATATTGTGTATGTATATATATGTCTAGAAACTTTGTTTTCCTATCCTAACCCTAAAAATAACCATCATCTCAGTGTGAGCTGTTGACAAGCCCCTCAGCCATTGCCTGGATGAAAAGTTTCCCACAACCAGTTCTTGCAGCTCCGTGTTTCTGCTGGGAGCTGCTTTCCAGCCCCGCTCCAAATGCAGCTTCTGGGTGTCCGTTAACTGAGCCCATAACCATTATCTGGGTCTAAGGCATCAGCAAGGGCCATTGGCCACTGCATGTGATCAGCTTGTCCCAGCTGAGGTCCCTTTCCAACCACCCTCAGGTGCAGCTCTAGGATTTCTTTTTCTCTTGACCTTAAATCTAACTTCAAACCCCCAGTTACCTTGATCTTTGACACAACTCCCAGCAATTGCATTAGTAAGTTTCTCACAGCCCAGTTTCTAGGAAACTCCTCCACCCCTCCTGCTTCATTTGAAATCCCACTCCTTTTCTAGGAAAATGTATATATTGTATAGGAAAATGTATATATTGTATCTAGGAAAATGTATATATAAATGTATAAGGCAAATCCTTTTAAGTTTAAATAAAGTCTTGTTCTCTCTCCTCCCCATCTTGTATCAGTTCTGCAAAAGTAAGATTTTAATTTACAGAGAAATATAAAAGTGAGAAGTTTAAAGAATTGCTGCATTTGGGAAGGGTTATGAATATTCTCAGTTTTAAGCTGATTTGACAGGCTGTTGATAAGGAATTTTGTCCTTGTAGGATGAGGTAAGATCTGGGTGACTGACAGTGAACAGGAGGCTGCTGCCCAGGCTGAGTCTTTTCTGTCATTCTCCTGCCTCAACATGCAGTTTTGTGAGACTTGAGCCATTTTCTCAACTACCAGTATACTGGATTTGTGTAAATGCAAATTGATAATTTAGATTTCTCACCAATCCTGAATAGATTTCCTATCAATCCTACCAATTCTTTGATGTGTTTGTTTGTTTATGTTTCTATTTCTGCCAGCCGGTGCAGGAATAGTACCTTAGCTGCAGAATTTCTAGGTTGGTTTGTTTTGGTTTTTTTTTATTGTTATGGCTCAATTTGAGGACACTCAATTTGAGTGTTGTCTACAGCATCATTTTGTTCTTCTTTCATTGCCCGCACCTCTGAGCACTTTGTGACTACACTTCCTATGAATTTTACTGCATAATTTGTTCCTTTAAATAAGGCTCTTTAGTTAGGATCTCCCACTTCCCCGGTGATCAGAACAAAGCGTTTCCTTTCCATACTTCCTGCTGGGCTCCTGTACTGCTCTGAGAGTTTTGGTTTCCCTTTGGCAGAATGAGTGGGGCCGCATTCCCCTCCCCGGCTGCCGAGATGGCAGAGATGAACCGGCTGCAGTACGAGATGGAATACACCGAGGGCATCAGCCAGCGCATGAGGGTCCCGGAGAAACTCAAAGTGGCTCCTCAGAATGCTGACCTGGAGAAGGGCAGCCAGGAAGGATTTCCAAATGCCAGTGTAACTATGCAGGTTCCAGAACGGATTGTAGTGGCAGGTAAGTCTGCATCGCAGTGCAGGTGAAAACTTAAATGAGTTCCCCGGATTTCTGGATGGAAAAAATATAGATTGATATGTCATTTTTAAAAGAGCAACCTGTAAAATGCTTTCTGGTGTTCAAACAGTTAAAGCTCTTTAACTTGGGAAGTTTCTTAAGCTCTGAAAATGTTTTGTGAATAGTTTTGGTGTAGCTTATAATGGAAGCAGCTGATGAATTAATTATGAAGAGAAGGTTTAATTGCTGATGTTTCATCTTACTATGATATTTTGGAGGAAAAAATTTAATGTTTATTGATTTACACTTGATTTTTAGTAATTAACTGTAAGCTAAAGTAATTATAACAGGTTTTGGGGATGGAGTCTATATTTGTCGTCCGTAATGTGTTTGATTTTAATCAGAATGCTAATTTTGTTAAGAATCTGTCTGTTACGAGTGGACGCTATCAATATTACTTTAGTATTTGTGGTCATGGGCTTTACAGTGACAGATCCAGAACTGCTGAAGGTCTTACAGTTTGCAAAATGTGTGACATGCATATATTTTATGCTGGGATGTCCCCAGTCAAATACACCACTGATAGGACTATGTCTTGAGTGCTCTCACTTGCAATAACAGTTGATGTGGTTCAGGGTTACTCAGGATCATTGTTCTCAGAGAAATTGCTCAAATAAGTGTCAATTGATGTGGTCTTTATGAGCATTTTAACAATAGTTTTTAACATACAAGACCTGTTAAACAGTGTTATACTTCATCATTTGGCATAGGCAGGGGAAGTAACTGCTGTGATGTCCTTTTGAACTGTAGCGCTGGCCCTCAGGCCTCAGAACAGTTTGCTTTCTATTGACAACTGATATTCTTGCAGGTAATAGTGAAGACATTCCATTTTCCAGACCAGCAGACCTTGACATTCTTCAGTCTACTCCATTCAAACCACTGGCATTGAAAACTCCTCCCCGTGTTATTTCTCTTAGTGATCGACCGCTAGATTTTTTGGACCTAGAAAAACCTCCACAGCAGACACCTCAAAGTGAAGAGGCCAGTACTTATTTTGCTTTTTCCTTAGACGAGAAGCATTCAACTAAAGAAAGTGAAATGACCAATGATTTCTCTACTGTGGTGCAGATCAACTTGGTGCTGACATTGGTTGGGAAAATATAAAGATATTTTTATTAGCACTATAGTAGTTCTGATTAGACTTTGAAGTGGCAGATGGCCTGGAATTGCCATGCTCAGCAGCCTTATTCACTACTGACAAAAATAAAATCTTAATTGGAACTACTCAAAGTACTTCTAACAAAAAAATCCTTGTGATGAAGAGAAAGCTGCAAGGTTTTCTTTATTTACAGAGTATCAGAAAAAAAACAGATTCTTGTAATTGTATATAGTTAGACGTTGTTATGTATATAGTTAACCTCTGGACTTCATAGCTAAATGATATAACACCACACAGAATTAATGAGTTTTAACAAAACCCTGAAAACCAGCTTCAAAGAATGGTATAACGTTGGCATCCAAGTGAATAATGGCAATTGAGACTTTAAAAATGGAAAATTATTTATGAAGTTGCATATTCTATAGACTTGTAAAATACAATAGAAATATGTTTATCTCTGGTGATAGGAGGTAATCCCAGAATGGGTAAGGCTGGAAGGGACCACTGGAGGTCATCTAGTCAAGCCTTCCTCAACAAGGTCATCCTAGACCATGTTACTCAGGGTTGTGTCCAGAGGGCTTTGAGTAACTCCAGAGAATATTCAAGATTCTGTTGGTTCATAATTTTGACATCAGATCACATGGATGGGTAGCAACAGGGTTGCAGTAAGTTTGGAGCTTGATTTTACATGTACCAGCATCAGATCCTGTCATATGTTGTTTTCTTCCTAACCACTGTGAAACCCATGGCAACGTGCCTTTGTATCTGAGGGCAGATGTGACTGAGAAACCTCCCGTGCACAGAGTTGTGTGCTGGAACTCTCTGGCTTTTATGGCTCTTTTCGTGCTTTGCTGCAGGTGCGCTCGGTGGGACGGCTGAAGAGAGAGCGTTCCATGAGCGAGAACGCCACGCGGCAGAACGGGCAGCTGGCCCGCAATGATTCCATGTGAGTGCAGCCCCGCCTGCAGGGGCACTGCTGCAGCTTTGGGACGCCCTTCCTTTGTTCCTTACCTCCTCCCTATTTGCTTTTCCAAACTAATGTTTTGTATGTTGTGGCAAGTACGTAATATTAACTATTGTAACGCCAGCATTTTTCTTCATTTCTCTGGGTTTTGTTTAGTGAGGTGACTTCTTGCAGTGGATGGGTGGAAGTGTTTGTGGGCTCGCAGTTGGTTTCACCGGTTACCATGATTGTTACTTCAGGAGATTTTTCAGTTTCTGAGTTGGTATAACGTTTTTCCCCCTGAATTTTCAGGAAATTGAGTTCTTTGTGCATCAAAATGTTCCCAGTTCTCTCACTGTCGATATTACAATGATTTTCATTCATAGAAGAAGAAATATTTTTATTTCCTCATAAATATTAGAATAAGTAATTTTTCTTCGGTGTCACTGTGCTTCATATATTGGAATTTGTGAGTATATATCTCTTAATCTTTTCTGACCAAAATGGCAAGGAGCATTTAGAATTAGAAAAGTCATCTATTGTTACCATCCAAGGTAGCAGTTCTTAGGGTGCTTTCTGAAGACATATATGTCTGTAAATTTTATTGGATATGATAATCTTGGGTTAATCATGGTTTATTCTGAGTGACAGCATCTTTCCACCTGGAAATAACTGGTTTTGCAATGTAACACTTGGAAATCTTTTATATATGAATTTTAATACAACTGCCATAAGGAATACTTGCCTAAGAAAAGGCTTTAGATTTAAAATTTAAAAGATGGGATTAATCTGTCCCAATGTAGACTGAATAACACTATTGCTAAATCACCATAAAACTTAATTTTCAGTAACTAGAGGGAAATAAGTGCATAACCTAGTTAGGGTCTACCTATTTTTAGTCTAAAGTAGATCAAGTGAATTATGTCCTAGAAATGCCTGTTTTCTTCTCTTTACAGCAGGGGCACTAGGAGATACTATGTGTACTACATATCTGTCCACCTGTTAGTTTGGCTAAAACTGGTGAAATGTACTCTGATGCATGTTCCAGACATGTTATAGTTCTCTTTCTCTTCCAGATATTAATGGAATTATTGTTTCATATCTTCCCCTTCTTACTCAATCAGACTTTCAGTTCATACAAGTGTACAGATTGCACATGTCCAGGTGCTCAGGTCTGCAGAGTTACACATATTTACTGAGCTGGCAAAACTTAGATTCCCATCTTTAAGCTCCTGATCAGCTCAGTGTCCAGGTGTTCTATCAGCCTCCTCTGTGTCCAAGTGTCACTTACCCAGTGATGTCCCGTTGGACTGGACACACTGGAAGGTCACTTCAGAATGGCTTTCTCTTGCCCTTCTGGTGGCTTGGACATGGTACATGCTGGAGTAGGTGGTCCTCATGTGATGGGAGCTTCTTGTGGAAACTTTTCTCCCTTTGATGCTGCCAGCTCTGCTTTGCCAGTCTTTGATGTATTTCACTTAAAAGGAAAAACAGATGGTAAAGAAATTCTTGCAATTTCTTGAAATTGCTTTACACTTGCTTCCTGTGTTAGTTTAGTCTTCCAAAAGTCATGGGCCATGCCAGCCATCTGAGAAAATAGTAAGATCAGCTCTGCCTGTAGTTGCTGTCAGATTTATCACACTTGTCTGGACTTCTTGAATCTGAAAATCCTAAATCTGTACAATTCACCCGTGTGCTTTGCTGTCACTCAATAGTTATATATAGAATTACTGGGTTTACATGGTCTGAATGTTATTTGCTGTCACAGTTTTTAAATCTACTATCAATTCTTCAGAGGCTTAGCAATACAATAAGCACCTGGAACCCTGTAAATTTAAATAAGTCTGTGATCAAGGAAGATATAACTGGCAGTTGGCATGACTCAGTTTATCATTTACAAAAGCCAGGAAATTATGACACACCTGGAGATTATTTTTCCTCTCTTGATGCCCATGCTAGTGCTTGATAAGGTCTGTCAAATAAATCAAAATTCCAATGCCAAGCACCTTCCACTGTATCTTTTTGATTGATCCAGGATCTCATCTCTTGCTTGTATGAAAAATAACAGCTAGATGATATTGAGCCTTCTGATCTGTAGTCTCTACTGCCCATGTGGAAGATATCCTTCTTCATTGCAGTATTCTGCGCTTGCTGACCTGTAGATAATGTATTTTAGTAGAACTTCATTTTTCCCTTGTCCTCCCAAGTGCTTGTTTTCTTATGACAGAAGTTATGCTGTGTCTGGTGTTAGATCATCTGCTTTGAAATCACAGAGGTTCCTAGAAATGGCTTCTTTCTTTGTCATAATTGCTTCTTCTGATTCAATATGATCCAAGAAAAGAAATCACTTTGAACATGCTATGGCACTCTGTGATGCTGAGTCTGACATTACTCCCTCATCTGGGTTTTGTCACTCTTCCAAGTGGAGAATGTGACTTTGTACCTGGCTAACTCTCAGGAGAATGCTCTGTGAATTCAGGTTGTAAAAACACCACGTTCACAGTGGAACCTGTGTAGTTCCAAAAAATGCAGGAATGCCAGGCCTTCTGTACTTGGTGAAAAAGTAACCTCTTGGCTCTTGTTTCCTCACAATTTAAGCCCACAGGACACAGAACTGCAAAAAAAAGTGACAAGTTTCATGTAAACCTGTTCTTTGCACTAGAGAAAATGTAATTGTGCACCTGTTGCCTCATTTATATCACCTTGAAACTCCTTTACCATCTGGAAATACTAATTTTTCCAGTGATAACAAAAATACAAGAAACTAGCTGCTTCTAAAGTTCTTACATGCAGCGTTGTTGGCTGAAAAAATAGTTTACTTTTGCACTAACAAATGCTGTGGTGCTCTACCTTGACAAAAATCAGCTCTTTTTTTTGTGCTTGTGTGAATCTGGTTCACATCTTCAAATAGAAAAGGAAGTCCACGTGATGGGCTGCTCAGATGCTGTAATAAGGACTCCATTGAAGAGGCACTTGGAGCACTGCCTTTTAAAACCTTTGTTTTCAAAATACGACTGCAGTTCTTAAGTTTTAATCTAGGACACTGTTGTCCTCCTTGGACAAAATATGCAGATGTACTGTGTGAAATTCCAGTGCTTGACTTACAGTGACAAAATTAAACATTCTGGAATAGATTGTCAGGTGCAAGTGAGAGTTGGCTGGGCTCCCTATCACAGTGTTCTCCACGTGGCACAAGTAGTTGTTTCTCTTCCACTGTCTTCCTCCTCATCCAGTTGCATGCAGAGACAGTTCTGAGGATTTTTTGGCAGCTGGGCTTCACTAAAGTCAGTAATTCTCTAATGCTCTTAAAAATCCTGGGACTAACAAGTACCTGCTGGTACAATAACTGCCTGTGCAGCAATAATGACTGCTCTCTAAATTACAATCCCTCTATTTCTAAGGATGCTTACTTAAGAGATTACAATTATTATTCAAGGTGGCACAGATCAGATACTGTCCCAAGAAATAAAATGCCACGGTTCCAGTCACCTCTTTCGACTAAGGATTGCACGTAAGCCTGAATGTTACCTGGTATATGAAAATGAAGAGTGTGTTTAATTCTGTAGCTCTCTGCAGTACTAATATTCTGACTCAGTACCTGTAGTTAAGAATATAAAATTTGAAACAGCTACCCTGAATGTGTGGTTTCTAATTTTGCTTCAGAGTTTCTCAAACTTGGCCAAATTGTTTCCCTCTGTAAAGAGCATAGGGAAAGACACCTGACAGCCACTGAAAGGGACAATTCAATTTCAAAATAACTTTAGTTTGTTTGACTCTTAGTTCTTTGGCTGGTTTTGAATAGCTGGAGAAACAAAGCTTTTTGTTGGTCATTGCCAGCCAATGCTGAAGGCAAGGACTCCCCTTCTGTTTTGGAAGTCACCAAACCACCAAGAGTGCGTGGAAAAGTGAGCAGCACTTAATCTTCTTTCTGCTCCAGCCTTTTCCTTAGAATAACATGTCTTTCTAGATAGTTCAATTTCACAGTTTGAGAAATTCTGTTCTTCATGCAAGTCATGGAGGAAAAGGTGATGGTGTGCACGTCTGTCTATGTGCTTGAATTTAAAGTAACCTTATTAAGTTCAATCTGTTTACTTCTCTTTGGATACTGCCAGAGCTGCAAGTCAGAGAAATATCTGAAATAAAGCCTGTGTACATCACAAATGCTTTGAGAAGGTTTAGGGGAGATTACTGCTAAGCTAAAACCTCTGCATATAGCAAAATGCTACTGTGCTCTTTATAGTACTGTCTGTAATTTCATGTTGTTTGTTTTGGTTGTAAGCTCTGGAATTGACTGGTGTCTGTAACCAGGGAATAATAAAATAAGTGGCTGGAGCTGTATATAAGAATTCTTTTCAAAAATGAGAAACAAAGTTATACCTACAAGTAAGACCATTTAACTAGAAATGGAGGAGGAAATGAGGATAAGCACCATGTCTAATGATAAGTGCTCATACTACATATTAGAGAATTTTCCTTATGGCAGAGATGGTTTTTTTCTTATGATATCTGGGCTGATTTCTGTATTAGGTAATTGCTTTATATTTCTTCTCTGTGGTCTCTGACATAGTCCAAAGGACTACCAGATGTTTACAGGACAGTAATTTCAAATCCTGAAAAAGGAAAATAGAAGAAAAATTTTTCTTCTCTCTCCACCCCCCAGTCATGGCCTTTGTGCCCTTCATAGAATTATTCTCATTTTTTGATTTTTATGTATTATATACACTTCGAATTTAATCAGCACATGTAACTTAATTTTAGAGCTGTACAGTCTTAGTTAAACTGGGTTTTTTTGCATTTGCTTTTTAATTTTTTAGAATTTTTTTAGTATATACAGAAGTCTTTGTATGCAAATATCATTACTGTAATATTTACAGTAATACCATTCTGGACAGCAGGAATTCCACCATGTCTTCTGGTTTGCAATACGTCTAAATATTATTTGCTACCTTTTTGTTTTTAAGATGTCTTTCACCCTATTCTGTAAATCTCTGAAGTGATGAACAAGAAAAATTACTTTTAATGTAAAACATTAACTGTGAGTTCAAGCCTTAACTCTTCCCTCGTTTGCCTCAATCCCGCAAATCCACAAGGATTAAAAATTCTGATAAATTCATTTTTGTGGCAATATTTTGAACTCGCCCCTGCTGCTTGATATTTTTCTACCGAATATTGGCATTTCTAGTGCAATTCCAGAGTAAAATGTGTGGGTGTGATGACTACCATTGATTACAAAGTAGAAGTCATCATAAATATAGAAGAAAGGTAGATTCTACGAGTGTTGGAGAACAATAAAAGCTGTAAGGAAGCAACCTTATAGTTATTTATTGAAATGTAGTCTATGGCAGCATGAAAAGATACCTGCCCTTTAGGTAATAAACAATGACCAGTATCAGCCAAGCACCAGTTGCTGCAGGCTTTAAATGTCCCCTGAAGCCCAAGTTCAGGATGGCTGAACTCTGCTGTGAGGGGTGAGGTGACGTTCATGTAACATTCTTTGATTCAGTCTGTTCAGTGAAATTTTCTTTGTTACTCCGTTTTGTGATCTTGCTGCCAGCCACTTGCAGAGCAGCTCTATTCAAAGTAAGAGTATCCACAGAATTCTGACCCAGCTAGAGATTAGCCAAGTATCAAGTACTCAGCATCAATGTTTTATTAAAATGCCAAGGTCAAAAAGATTGACATTCTAAATCCAAAGCTGTGTAGCAAAGCACAAATGGCAAGGAAATGTGTTGAAATATGGGTACTAATCTAGGAATAAAAACTAACCCAAGATTTAAAGCTTGCAGTGGCTCTCACTTGGTTTGCATGTGTGTTAATATTTACAATTAAGTTAACACAAATTAATTCCTATTAAAAAAGCATCTCACCTTTATTATTAAACCAAGATTAAAAGTCTTGATGTGTGCAGGAAATGTGAATAAAGTCACTTTGAATGTAAAGAAACATAAGCAAGTCTTAGGCAGTTTATCGAAACTAATTTCTCTCTGATAAACAAGTTTTGTGTAATCCAAATGGCCATGTTTGAGTTCCAGTCCTGCATATTTTAAATAATATTTTTTGCATCATAGTCAACAAGTTAGATCATGTAATTTGTTGTCACTGGGATGTGAATTTTGTATTATTTTTGGAATTTGTTGCAGTTTGCCTATAAAATTGTTCATGTGCAAGTCAAAATACTATCTTGATCACAGCCTCTGAAAAATTTTGTTGAAAGGGTTCTGTGTGAGACTCTCCTTATTGAAAAAGACTTGTTTATTGAAAAGAGATGATATGTAGGATTTTCTTAAAATGCCAGTGCTTGTAAAAACACTCCTCTCGTTGAGGTCAGTGGGGACTTAAACACTGACTTCAACAGGTACAGATTTAGCTGTACAGGCACTCTGTAGAACTAACTTGTACAGATAAAACTGTGTCCTTATTACTATTTGTGTTTGTTTCTGATGAACGTATGTAAATGTCACTCACAATCCCCACACTACTGGAATTTGGGAGTGTTACCTTACAGTGGTGGGAGAAGGGTAAACCAAAAGCAAGCAACAAGCATTTTGGAATGGGGCTATCTGAAAAGCTTTTTTTTAATTTAAAATCTGACTCTAGTATTTCTCTCTTCATTTACTGTGCTTGTACGAACAGTGTGACCCCATCACTGCAACAGGCTCGTGTCTGTCCTCCCAATATGTTACCTGAAGATGGAATTAATCTTTACTCTGCTCGTGGCATTTTGTCGTTTATCCAGTCTTCCACTCGTAGGGCTTACCAGCAGGTCTTGGATGTGCTGGATGAAAACCGCAGGTGATTGGTTGTCACTGATTCTGCCAGCTTCTGCTGCTTTGTTTTTCTGTTCTCCTTTTTAGTGGAGTTTGGTTTCTGTTTACAAAACGATGAGATGAAATTATTTGCTTTTGCTTTCCTTTGCTTTCACTATTCATAAGCAATTTAAATGTCCAAAATTCACATTTCAAAATGCTTCTGTTTCAAATATAGGATTGTTTTGGTTTCCTTCCAAACAAAAATCTGAATAGGAAGGGTTAGCCTGTGGCTGCAAGGGGTTTTGCTGTTCTGAGATTATCAGTGTTTTCTGCAATTAATACTTGACCCCGAGCCTGCAAATTTACAAGCCTTGTCTTCTGCTTTTCTGTTGGTGAGCAGTGGTGCAAATCAATAAGATTGGGTTGATGATGTCATAAAGCATTAAAACAAATATACAGAAACAGGGTAGAATATTACAAGGCATTGTAGACTACTTTTGATAATGTGTCAAGACTTGAAACTGTTACGGTTTATACTGGGAATAGTTCTCTCTGGTGGCCATGCTGGAGGCTGAGTGCAAGAAAGGCAGGGGACACTGAGGAGTTAGTTGCTCCTCTGATTATTGCTGTCTCTGATTTTATGGATAACCTGACACTTGGAGAGTAATGAGCCAGAGCAAGCCTCGTGGCAATCCCTGTATAGTTATTTCCATTCTCTTCAGTGGAGTTTTGCCCACTTGGTGTATCCTTGGACTGTTTGGATTTGGGATTTGGAAGCATTCCAAGAACAGCACGTTTAAAACTATAGAAGCATTCATAAGGACTAATAATGGCCATGTTCATTTACCAAAAGCAATTTTCAGTTTTGTTGTATGCTAGCACAGAAGTTCGGGTCACAATTGCACACGGTCTGTAGTATAGGGCTAGCTCAGCCCTCGGGGGCTTGCCCGGAGGTTGAATTAGAGGAAATCATTGGTAAGAACATTGGGAGGAACTGTTCATTTCTCCTGCAGCCCTTCAGTGTGGCCTGTGCTAGCTAGTTCTCTGAAATTTGCCATCTGCCTCTGCTAATATCCCAGCAGCACACTTATTATTTGTAGTGTGAAGTTTAAATTATTTGCTTTCTAGTTGTTTGGGTAATGAAATGTGACTATCAAGCCAATCTTACTGTGAATGTCTGTTTGCAGTCACTTTCCAAACTGGCACCTCCTGCAGCTCACCATGTTTGCTGACCTGACAGTATATAAATGCCCATATTAACATTCCTGAATTGTAAAGAATTCCAGTCTTGCTGGCCTTTGTGTTCTTAAACAGGAACTCAGAAAAACAAACAAAATCAGCTGCATTGAGTCCCTTGAAATACTGCAAGTTGGGTGCTTAACTAATGAATGATTTAATCCTATTAAATTCTAGACTGTAGCTGTTAAAATGTTGATGCCTATCAACAGTTGGGCATCAATACTTTTTTTTCCTTGTCAATATTAAAATTATATGGAATTATAAATTTGTTTTAAAGCTCCCAGATAAGAAGAAATTGTACCGTCTATGAACAGTAGCCCTTATGGATCCTGTGCCAAGAGTCCTTGTTAAAATATAGATTGAAACTGTAGCCCTTTTCCCAGCCTGCAGCGAAGCTAACAGGTTTTATTCCTGGCTTCTCTTACACATGTTCTTGCCCGTGTTTTCTTGGATTCTGGAAAACAAATCTATGTGCATACATACACTTTCAACTTACTTCAATTATCAGAAAATTTCTAGGATTCTGAATACTTCAAAAGCTGCATTACTCATCCTGGTTTGAGTTAATTTTTGAGGTGTTCTTGCTAACCTTCCTAGAAGGGAGTGGGAAACCTGTTTCTAGTCACCTATGGATAAATAGGTGACAAAATAATGAACTTTTCAATGAAGTGAAAGTGTATTCTTTGTAGCTGGGTGTTTAGACACCCACCATTACAGCTGGCGTGGGAATGTGAAATTTGGATGATCCACTTGCATGGTTGCAAAATATTGTTCATTTTAAATTGCTCCAAACCTGCACTCTGTTCTTTTGCTTTGTGTAATGTGCTTTCTATCTCAAAGCCTTACCTATTTTAACATTTTATGCTTAATACTTTAAGAGATCTTTTAAAATTAACAAGATCTGGCTGTGTGTTACTCACTGGAAATATTTTTAACTTGTTTTAAAGCTTGTCTTTTTTTTTTCCCAAACATTTTTCAATCCACTAAAACTGCTAACGGTAGGTGCTGATGGTACTGCTGAGTTATGAGTTATGCCTAGCTCAGCCAGCACTGCTCACATAAAGGGTTATTTAAATGAGCACCAATTTAATGATCACTGTTTACTCTTGCATTTCCTTCAGCTTGGACAAGGACAATAGGTCAGTTTTGGTTTCTAGTTCTAACCATTTTTCTGTTTCAGTTGCTGTGGAATGACTGTAGGGCCTACCTCTCGTGTCCTTTAAAGACTGATCTTTTATGCTCTAGACAGCAGAAAAAAATCTGAAAACAAACCAGCCAAACAAACAAGCCCCCTAAAAAACTCCATGCATTTACGGAGATTTCAGTGACGTCTTAAATTCAGGAAAAACTGATGATTTCACATCTGTATAGAGCTGTGTTGAAATCTGTATTTTATCTAAAGTGTTCTTTGTCTCTTGGGTCTCAGTACACTTCATTTAGGAGGAAAGAGCATGGCAATTTATTATTTCCCATCTTTAGGATAGCCCTTTCTAAAAAACCACCGTCCTTTTCAAATGCCAAACACCACACACATAATCATAACCTGAGGTTTTATAAGATCATTTTTTATATTGAGAAAGTTAATGATATTTTTAATTGTAGAAATAAAATGGGAAGCAAGTTAGGACCATCAAAGAGGGCTACACTTGACTCTGGCCTGGGGTAATAATAGTTGAGGAGGAAATGAGATGGGTGTGCAGATGTGAAGGAGGCTGGGAAAGCAGCAGCTCTTGCTGTACTGGGGTAACTGCTGGCAGCACTGAGACAAGCAAGGGGAGCAGTCTGAGCCAGCCACTGCCCTGTCTGTACTTCAGAAGCTCACCCAGGTCATGTCCAGAACACATCCCTTTGTCCTACTGCCCATTCTTATGGCCTTGCTGAGACTTGCAGAGGCGTTTTAAAGGACAGCCAGAGGTGAACACAGCTGCTGCCTCTGCTGAGCGAAGTGTGTGCTGGCCCCAGTCCCCTGTGCACAGCCACAGAAATGATGGAAGCTGGACCAGGTTCTTGGATTGTCCACCCCTTGTTGTTTTCCTCCCAGACCACGTGTTTAGGCTTGTGTCATCACTGTGGAAGCAGCAGAAGACAAACCAGATTCAGTTACTCCTTGCCTTACTGCCAGTTTTCCCACTGGTATTAAATTGTATTCCTGTGCATTCCCTTCAAGTTTGAGGCTGTTGCTGTATTTGCAGGGAGTACACGTGACCTTGGACTTACGGCTTCTTCTGATCATGCACTAATGTTTAGGATGGAATTGACAGAAGTAGCCAGAAAATTCAGAGTTCTAATGTATACTTATATTTTAATGTACACTTATTTTTTAAAGAAGGCCATGCATTTAACAGCTTGCCTATATTGTGCATTCTGTATTTATCAAAAAACTTGCTGCTAATTTTGGGGTAGGGATCTCAGCTATGAGGCTACTGTGATCTATGTAATCAATTTTCTAGTGATATAAAAAACCAAGCAGGTAGAAGTGTAGAAGAGGTGGGGAATATTGTGATATTCCTTTGGGTCCACCTGTAATGAAATAAAATGTGAACTGTAAAGAAAAGGAAGAAACAATATGCAGCTTCTTAACAGCCTGGCTGTGTTGGGAAGTGGGATTAAAGAGTGGTCTTTAGTTTAAGTTCCTGACTTGCACAGATCCCAGAGTGCTCTGGGTTTGTGCCTTGCTGTAGCCCTCAGCTGTTTCCAAGCCTGTGGCTTTCCGTGGGAAGGGTAGTTGTGAATTAGTATTGATTAATTCTACAACAGCTGTAAAACTTTGTTTCCCAAAAGGTAGCACAGAGGCTGAATTTAGAGACCACTTGAGACTATTGTTCTCATTACACAGAATCCAAATGTTGTCCTGTGTCAGATGGTGTGGGAAATGCCCACAGGATACTGGCCCTGGCATTCATGCATCTGCCGGTTAGTTACTGGTGACTTAAGTTCTCAGAGAAATTCCGTGACCTTTTCCATAGCTTGTGATTTCTTACACTGTCTCAAAGTATTTAGTTGTAGCATCTGTCAGACAAGACTTTAGACCAGCTGAATTATTTCTCTGATTAGGAATACCTTTTTTCTTGATAACTTCCTGCAAGACTTTGTACGTTTAGGTAAGAACATTCTTACATTGTACGTATTGGAAATGGGGCTTTCTGTTTTGTCAAACACATCATGCTGGCTTAAGTGCTAGAGAGGAGAACATTGTGGTGTGCACTGATGGTGCTAACTAGAGTAGGACCTAGTCCCAATAAATAGTGCCTCAGGTAGTAGAGTTTGCCAAGGCTCCTAGATCCTGATCTTTTGAAGCGAAGCTGGTGGTTGTGATATTTTTGCATGGTTCTCGCTGGCTTTCAGGCCAGGCCACAATGTCCTTGCAGCCACCTTGGCACCAAAGCTCTGCCTGCTACACGGACCTGCTGGAAAGATCTTCATACCCAGATTCTCTTTGTCTTCAGTTTTATAGCCTGGTAGTCTATGTGGGTTAAATGCATGGTATGAGTATCTCCAGTTGGCATTGGGAAAATGAAAGAGATTGAAAAAAGATTTCAGGCTGCTGCAGGGTTTGTTGTGCATCTATGATGTGGAACACTAATGCCTCATTACCAGAGGCACTGGAAACTCAAGGTACCAGCTTGTCAGAGGGTTCTGCTGGTCCTCACATCTGCTGTGAACTGCAATACAGTAACTTCTCATTGCAAACTTCATGCATATTAGGAAGTTGCAGCAGTTTAAAAAGCTATACCTTTTCTTCATCTCTGCCCAGAAAGAAAAGGGAAAAGAGCAACACTAGTAAGGATGTTCAGACATCTGCCTGAAGCTTGTAGTCACTTCTCCATGGAGAGATCTAACTCTCTTCAGACTATTCGTGGCCCTTAGGCTACCAGCCCAGATGTTCTGAATTACATCTAGCATAGATGAATACAGGAAAGACAAATCTCCCCTTTCCCTACAGGGAGGAGAGGATGATTAAAAGGGCTTTTATAAGTACATGTAGTACATTTCATGATTTCCTTTTATTGTTGGGTGAGGTTTTAGATATGGGGGGTAATTTTTTTTAAACCTAAAGTTTCCCATGTTTATTTTATAAGGCTGATAATAGTCACATAAATTTCTATTCCAATAGTTTGTCTTCTGTAAATGAAGCTGCATCATCAAAAATTTGCTTAAATGTCTTAGCTGCAAAAACATTCAGTGTTGATTAAATTTGAATGAGAGAAACGTGCACGTGCACTTTACAACAAAATAAATTATAGAAGTTCTATTGAAACATTATAGAGTATATCTGGAAGTATTTTGATGTTCGTTTGTTCTTTGTGTTTTACCTCTTATCTCTGTTTGTCATTTCCTGTTTCTGTCTTCTGCTTTCAATCTACAAAATCCTGCTGTAGGCCAATGTTACGTGGTGGGTCAGCTGCTATCACTGCCTCTAACCCTCATCATGACAACACCAGGTAAAGAGCATTTTTTTGGTAGTCATGATCCACTAATTCTAAAATTCAGATTTCTGTTTCCCTCTTTCCAGTGATGTTATTTTAAAACACAGTGCTCATTTTTACTCTGCTTCTCAACTCTTGCGATATTTCAGGCCTTTATTCCTTCCCCATCCACGTCACCTGCCCAGATCTCAGCTGTCTGATAGATGCAATGTGCTGCAGAATTCTGACTCAGGTTAATGCGTGACAGGAGACTCTTACATTACATGAGCTGTATAGTTCAAGTATTTGCTATTTAATAGGGAGCTTGCTAGAAAATTTGGCCTTACCTCACCTAATTTGGAGGTGCTCTCAGTAACATGCCTGTGATTGATTGTTGGTTGTAGCTGGAGGCCTTTTCACTGCCATTCTCGTGGCAGATTGATCGTGTCAGTGGAACTGGGTAAAAGATTGACACATAATCCCATGGTCAGGATGATGGGAAAAAAATAGTCCCTTCACATCCATTTTTCCCATTTGCCATTTAGACTTAAGTGTTTTCATTAAAATTGAGGTTAGATTTGTGCTTAAGTAGAAACTGGATTCAAGCAGGTAATTCTTCTCTAACTCAAGAATTCAGTTTTTGAAATGGTCCAAGATATATCTCAAGGGGTTTCTTGCTGGTAACCCTCTTGATTTAATACTTGGAGTGGTTTGGAAATTGTAGAGCAGCAGTGATACACTGTGATGTGAGCTGGGAGGGAGGCATGTGCATCTCACTGAAATGCTGACCCTCCCTGCCTTTCCCAGGAGAGGGTGAGGGACAACTGTGCTGTAGATCTAGTGGAATTTTCTAATTTTTTTACCATCTGTGACTAATAAAAAAATAGCTACAAAAAGACACTCATCAGAAATCTCTTCAGCTTTCAGAGGACCTGTAGAGTAAGGAAAATTTTTTTTTTTTTTTTTTTTGCAAAGCCGAAGGATCTCACTGTTACTAAAGTCCAGACTAGGGCAACTCTCATGTAGAAATAGCAGTTCTTATTTAGAAATAAAGTACTGATGAGCAGTGATACATGGAAACGTGACAATTTGTCTGCTGGGGGAAGAGAGGCTGTTTGAGCTGAGGGCATTCTAGAGAAGTTTCCTGAACTTCCTGAAAGTGATGGAAGAACCTGCAGTGCAAAAGTAATTTCTGCACTTAAGTGCATTCTGCAAGCTCCGGGAATTCTGCTCATATTTTCATTAGTTCAAGTTGACCATTAACTGTCATTAAATGCTGAACATTCTTTTAGGTGTATTCGTTGTCAATTTGGTAGCCTTGGCATTATTTTGTTCCATTTCCTAAGCTGTCTGCAGCAGTTTTTCATGGGTCCTAATGAGAAAGGAAGTCAAGGGGAGCTAATATTGGAAACGGAGGTTTTAAGATAGAAAGTGAGAAGCTCAGGGATAGGTGGAAGATCGGGAACTGCTTTTACCTGTTAGTTGTTAGAATGAATCTGGTTAAGAGATAGCACTTGGATGATCAAAATACATACCTATGTAGACTTTCTGCCACTTTTGAACTGATAATAAATGTTCTGTATTTATTTAACCTGTCCTGGAGTTGGAATAATGCTCTTTCTGAATTGCTGCACTGAGAGTGCCCTGGGAACAAACTTTCTAATGCACACAGAGTTCAGCAAGTGGTGAGTGACCCTGCACTGGGCTCTGTTTTCCAGATTCTCTGCCTAAAATACAGAGATTAATGTGACTGAGGTTCTTAATCTCAGTAAGTATCCCCTTGGGACATTTAAATAGGTACTGAGAATAAGACACTTTGCAAGTCTCTGGTTATTTCTGCTCTTGCCAGATTTCTTGCAACTTTGGCACTTTAGGTCAGGCAATGTTCAGGTTTCATGAATCAGTTAAATAACTGGAAACAGTCTTTTGAGGAACTGTGTGTCAGCAGGGGGTTTGTCTGTGTGGAGAATCTTCAAAAATATTTAAGTGTGGAGAGCAATCAACCTGAATTTAGTCAAGCACTTACCCACTTCATAGGCATTTGTGCTTTACTCAGTTAGGATCCTATTGAAATGCCACTCTGTAACAGCTGCAAAAAAAAAAATTATCATTGTTCTCTCCATCACCACCAAAATATTCATCTACTAGAATGCTGATAAAATATGGTACTTGCTGATCTGCATGGCTGAGACAGCTGAGCCTTCTCCTTTATTTGATAGATATGGTCTCTCCAACTTCGATACGATGCTCGAGGGAACACCAGATGACATGACAGTTGTAGATGCTGCCTCCTTACGAAGACAGGTATGTAAAGCATGGTAGTTGACAAGATTAGGACAAAGCTGTAGTGGTAAAATGGGGGAAGAGGTTTTCTCTATGACTACAAAGGCAGGGCAAGGGCTCCTCTCTGTGCCCCTGCTGGACTGCCCTCACATATCATGTATTGTTCTGGGAATCTGGAGAATCTGACTCCGTTTCTGTTCCTAAATATTAGGGACTGCAAGATCTGATCACTACTGATTGAAGACAGAAAGTCAAATTATCAACTGTTTAACATCCATCTGCTTGAGATACTAATTTTATGTCATTATTTGGAAACTTCTAGAAAGTGTGGCAACTTCTTAATGAAATATTAAAAGCCTTTATTTGTTTTTAGATAATCAAACTTAATCGCCGTCTCCAGCTCCTGGAAGAAGAGAACAAAGAGCGTGCTAAGAGGGAAATGATCATGTATTCCATTACTGTAGCTTTCTGGCTACTCAATAGCTGGCTTTGGTTTCGGCGCTAGACACAGCTCTCGGAAAGATTTACTAGTTGAAAACACAAACAATTTGCAAAATTCCTTGTTTCTGTTTCTGAATTGTATGCTGTTTTATAATGAATACACTGGAAACTTCCACCACAGATAAAGGCTCTAGAATTGCAGTATTAAAGGGACACCTTGTTCAGTTATAACGTATTTAATAGATTTGCATTGCAAATGCTGCAGTATCCTCCTTTGCATGCTTCTGTGTAAACATGGACCAGCCCATGGGGAGTCTGCTTTATGCAGTGTGACAGTGATCTCCAGGACTAACCACTGGAGGTTTTGTTGTGAAGAGAAGAGAACAAATGAAATGGGTTTGGAAAAAAAAAAAACAAAAAACAAAAACAAAGGAATAAAAAGTCATTTTTATTGTTCTCTTGTTAGATGCAATTAAACAATTGCACTAGTTTTCCTTTAGTCCAAGTAGTTTGAGGTGTGCCATAATCAAGGAGTGTGTCCTGTTTCATGAGTATGTTCCTTGTTTAAGTACATGTTCAGGTTGAATAATAAAAGGAATTCTTTGCTAACATGCAGATTGTCCAGAGGTGTGTAATATGTATTTTTTTTAGGTTTAATTTTGCAGATGTTTTTCTATAAAATACATTTTTAAGAAAGTCAGTCTGTGAGTGATCAACATAATATGGAGTACAAGATTTTGATGTAGTATCTTTAATAAAACTCTCTCAAAAAAAGCCCAGCCCCAAGCCATTGTTTAATATCATTTTAAAAGAATTTCTCTGAGATTTTATCTAAACTATTAGTCTTTGAAATAAGTAGTAGCAGTGGCCTGAACAGCTCCAAAGCAGGAGATGGGCATGTGATAGCCCAGTGCAGGCTGCCATCCCCTGCGGGTTGTGGCACTGGTGTCAGGGTGGGGATGGGGGGCCAGCCTGGGGTGCCGTGGTACCGGGGTCAGTTTAAACATCCCCTGCTCAGCCTCGTGATCCACCTTGTTTGGCAGATATTGGCACAGGGGTGCTGAGGGAGCTCCGTGCAGGCTGGTGGCTGCATGCTCCTGCACGGCTGCAGCAGCCGCAGCCCCTTCCCCGCGGAGCACGAACAACTCACCGTGCCACTGTGCCGCTTCAGAGGGAACCTTCCTTAGCACAGCTGGACCCAGCCCCCTGAGCAGGACCCTTTTTGGGCTGTAGAGGGGCACAGCGGGGTGAAGAGATGATGGATGATGCACAGCGGCTGCAGAAGAGGAGCCGGGGTCTGTTTCAGCGCTGTCCTCGCTCACCCCGCAGCACTGCGGCCGCAGCACAGTGCCAGGGCTGCGCCTGCACAGCGGGACCCAGGGCGCTGCTGAGGCTGCACACAGGGCTCGGGGGCAGTGCCGCGGCAAGGACAGGGATTCTGGGAGCAGCAGTATGAGAAGGCCTGCGGATTTAGATACAAGTGCTGCAGATGACTGCAGGAATGCCGCTCTCATCCCTTTCCTGTGCTGTGGAGTCAGAGTCGGCTCAGTGTGTGGCTATTGCGCTGCTGTACAGGCTGCTGTACCTGCTTCCTTGCCTTCTCCCAGAGGGCTGTGGCACGTATTTTTTCTGAGCTTTGTTTACCGTGACTCCATGGGGCGTTTGCTGTGCATGTTTTCTTACCGTGAATGTTCAAGTGTGTGCCTTTGTCTTTTAGTAAAGACCATTAAAAAGGGCCAAGTCTGCTTCGCACATTTTCTGCATTTTCCTGAGTTTTATATCATGACCTTTGCACTGAAGGTGTACTGTATGAACTCTTGATGGTGCAAATGAGGGCTGAGTGATTGTACAAAGAACTGTATAGGCGATAGTCATAAATAAACCTGCTTTTAAGTGTACAAAACCGGACTTTGTCTTGCACGTGGGAATGGAACTCAAAAAAAGATTTTAGAACGCCGCCACCTGAGGGGCCGCCCGTGGGGCATGTTCGGCGACTGCCGCTGCCCCGGGACCCGCTGCGAGCTGCTCGGTCACACCGCGGGGCTGCCTCGGCCTAAGCGCTGACGGGCGCCCGGCCTGAGGGTCCCACCCGAAACACCCCGGCGGCCCAAGCCGGAGCCCCGGCGATGCAGCTGCCCCGCTCCTGTCCTCGCTCCTGTCTCCGGGGCCGGGGATGCCCAGCGGCCGCAGAGCCCGGGCCCGGTTTCATCGCCCCGGCCGGGAATGCTTCCGCCCGGAAGCCGCGGGGCGGAGCCGCCCCTGCCCGCACCCGCCATGGCCGNGCGCCGGGCTCGGCACCGGGCTCGGCACCGGGCTTGGCACCGCGCCCGGCACGGCGCTCAGCACCGCGCCGGCTCCCGGAAAGAAGCGGTGGCTTCGGGCGTACCTGGAGCTGCAGCGGCTGCAGGCACCTCCGCAGCGGCGGTGAGCGGCGAGGAGGGTTGGGCGGGGCTCGGGGAAAGGGTGCGACGGCCCCAGAAAGGGGGGAAATCAAAATGTTTTGGCCCCGTCTGGTCACGCTGTGGAGCAGAATGGGTTGAGCTCCGCAGGTTGGCGTAGCCCCAGTTGAACGGGGCAGGCAGACGGTGATGCGGAACCGAGTGTCTTAAATACTGGGATTTAAATACTGGGTTTGGTATTCAAGCCCAATTTCATTTCTCGTTCCCTTTTGAATGGCGCGGGGCGCGGAACGCGTTCTGTTCCTGAGCTGGTTCCCTTTCCGCGCCCGCAGGTCCGAGAAACCCAACTGGGATTACCACGCGGAGGTCCAGGCCTTCAGCCACCGGCTGCAGGAAAACTTCGCTCTGGACCTTCTCAAGACTGCGTTTGTTAATCCCTGTTACATCGAAAGCGAAGAGGCGAGGCGCCGGCAGCTGGGGCTGGACAAGGACGCGGTTGCTCTTCAGCTGCAGGACAACACCGGGCTTGCGGAGCGAGGGCTGCGCTTCGCCCGCGCTTACCTGGCGCAGTGCTTTGAAGGCGCCTACCCAGAGTTACCTGCAAAGGGCATAGAAGCACTTGTTAATTTTCTTACCAGTCAGGAACTTGTCTCTTATGTGGCTCAAAACCTGTCCGTACAGGACCTGGCGCTTTGCAGGGATTTTCCTGCCCCACCAGACGTGCTGCAGAGGACGTTCCTTGCCGTGATAGGAGCCCTGCTGGAAAGCAGCGGGCCCGAGAGAACCGGGATCTTTGTCAGGGTAGGTTCATCAAATGCTTGTTTGTACTCGGATGGCGAGAGATCCAGGGAGGTTGGCAGAAGTTTTCCAATACCTGTAACAAGACAATTTAATTATGAAATCTGTTGGGTTTTGGTGGTGGTCAGCTGGGGTTGGGGATTTTGGTGGGGTTTTTTTTCATTAAGAAGGCTGATCAACTACATAAAATCATACACTTTTGGTTTATGATGGTGATATTAATATTTGCTGAAAATTGCTAAGGGAAAGCTTTATAATCCATGCACTATACCATCAGATAATGAAATTATTCCATGTGAAATTTCATATATCTTCAATTTAAAAAAAAAAAAACGTGTATATAAACAGGGATGAGTTCATAGGTTTTGCATGTAGGAGTGCAAGCCCCTGAAGATATTTCATACAAAAATATTCGATTAAAATTCAGTGTGACAAAGTAGTTCTAGCAGCTATTGTTGTTTCAGTCATCCTTTTCACTTATTTTAGTTTTGCAATGGAGAAGTGTTTGTTAAAATGTTCTTTCTGATACAAGACCATTGAGAAGTGTCTAAGAGCAAGGAGCAGTTTACAGACAAGAGAGTGATCCAGACAGGTGAAAGACCCATGGGTTTGCACGTTCCCTTGTATTGTCACAACTCCTCTGCTGTCACAGCTCCTCTGTCAGGCTGGAGCTGTCCCTTGCCTGGGTCTGGGGCTGACTTTGCCCCGGGCACACTTCTGTCATTGGCTAAACCACGATCAGAGACTCAAGCATTGGGATGGGGCACTGAGGCAGCTTTATCATTCATTTCAGCAATTCATTGTCAGTTGTTGTCTCTTCACACTGTATTTTCATTAGGATACACCGGAATCTCAAGCCATTAATTATAACTTCTAAATATTCTTGTTTAGGACTTTTTTATTCCCCAGCTGATTGGAAAAGACCTGTTTGAGATCTGGGAAGTTGTAAATCCTATGGGCTTACTGCTGGAAGAACTGACCAAGAGGAATATCTCTGCTCCAGAACCAAGAATAACCAGGCAGTTGGGAGTCAGCACAGTTCTGCCAGTCTACTTTGTTGGGTTGTACTGGTTAGTGCAATATTAATTTAAAGTTAAATGGGTTTAATTGGAGGAGAGGGGAGGAGGGAAGATGGTCTTTTACTTTCCTACTCGTACTTTTCGATCAGGTTGTTCCAGAAAAGAAACCTGATAGTAACTTCCATATAAAATGAGCCTTTTAAGCATTGGCCACAGCTTGCTGTGGTGATACATAAACAGTCTCTGTTTAAGGGCTCCAGAGGCTAAACAGGGTGCACCAAAGAGTCTGGGTGACCTGACTCAGGAACTTTGGGAACAGCATAACCGCGTGGCTTTGGAGGGACCACAGCTGTATCCAGGGCTTAGGCAAGCATAAAGAGGCGTCAAGGGAGGTGGGATGGAAGAGAGACTCATTTAAGTTCCAGAGAAGCCTTTTAGTTTTCAAATCAGCAGCACTGTAAACTGGGCCCTAGGAGTGTCTGTGTCCAGGCAAGACTTAGGAGGTGCCAGTTGTCCCTGGTGCGCTTGTGTCAGGTGTGGACAGTGCTTGTCCTGGTCTCTTGCCCGGGAGTGACATTGCTCCTGAGGGGCAGAACAGAACCCACATCACTGCTTCTTTCCTAAAGGAGCTGCAGGTAAACACATGGGAAGGCTGCCTTAACTTGTTCTGCTTTACCCTGCTTCGGTTTCTGTACCTTCTAAGATGTTTTTTATAAAAAAGAAAGGAACTTTGATTATTTCTGTTCTGGAATCTGTGGTGTCCCTTCCCTGCTCCTATTTAGTGCCCATAGGTGTTTGTTAAACAGAGCTGAGCACGTAATTCATAACAGAGAGAGCTTCTCTGACAGTCCTTATGAAGCAGTTTGAAATGCTTCCTTGCCGGGGTGAGAAAAGACAAAAGCATTTCAGTTCCTGTTTAAGCTAACTAGAGTAATGAGTTTGCATATTTTTATCAGGGCCAACAAATGGAATGCTGTCAAAGAGTCAGTGCTGTGCTAGGAACCCAAATGGACAGTGTTATTCTTCCAGGAAATGGACACATTTCTGATCTGAGTTTCCATTACTGAATATACAATCACTCTGCAGGAAAGAGCAACAGAAATGTTTCCGCTGTGTGTAGAAATGGGTATAGAAACCAGTATTCACAGGCATTGGAGAAAAACCAGTCTGTTTTATTCACAGTACACAGCAGTGCTCGAGGTTTCATGATGGAAATGGTTGTAATTTTGTTTTTTTTCCCCAAGTGATAAGAAGATGTTAGCTGAAGGCCCTGGTGAAACACTGCTGGCTGCAGAGGAGGAGGCTGCGCGCGTGGCACTGCGGAAGCTCTATGGGTACACAGAGAACAGGAGGCCCTGGGATTACTCAAAACCCAAACAAGGATTGGCAGCTGAAAAGGCAATCAGCAGTAACTAGGTGCTAAAAGACGTTTCTGGTTTATCTCAAAAATTAATGGCTTCCATGCTGAATATAGGCGTATTTGGAAAAGAAAATACAGTTTGTTTTTCTGGTCTTCAGTGCTTGAAACTTCCAAATCAAATACGGTGTTAAATAAAGTGTTTTCCTTTTGCACAATGTTTAATGTTTGCTCATTTTTCTAAATGTACAATAGTGCCCTTAGTCTGAATTTTTTGCCTTCTGGCTGAGAAGATATTTTGTACATCACAGGAGACTGTTTTTAGTGATGTTTAATAACGTGTGACAAAATCTCACTGTACAGAAATAGATTTCATGAATGCTTCCTTGGAGATTGTTTGGAGAGGACTGTTAATAAGCTGAGTTGAATTAACATATGCAACATCAGCCTTTGGATTGCATCTGGAGTCGCGTGTCCTTAACCTTGTGAAAACATCAAGTGTGATGATGATCCTGACACTGTTGGGCATCCAAACTTCTGAGGTCTCACTGCTTTCATACAAATTTGTTTGCCATGCACATTGGGGTCTGTTGTTGGAGCATGCTCTGGAAGATTTTTAAAATTTGTAAAAATGCCTCTATTGCACAATGAGAAATAAGTGAAAATAAGGATCATGAAAGCCTGAACCTGAAGAAATTGGAGAACATAATTTAATGATAGGCTGTAAGATAAGCTTTTTCTTTTTTCCTCCTTTTTCTCTTTTTGGTATTTTTCCTGTTTAGTCCATGTACTTTCATTTAAGCACTCACATGACTGAAGTATTGGATTCAGTGAAATCAGTGTTTGTTTTGTTTGCAGCACCTGTAGCTGTTTTAGTGTAACTGCAAATGAATGGAAAGACACTTAGGAATAACTCAGGTACTCGCATGATAGTCCTGTCAAATGTAATAGAAACTCAGCATGTCTACCAGAGGGCAACAGATGTGTGAGAACTGTGGCTCTTTTGGAATAATTTTCTTAAAAAATGAGTGAGAGTCTATTACAAACTGGACTTGAGCCTTTCAAGGAAGAAGCTGGGTGTAGGACATATCTTCAGGAGGTGTTTCCTGGTTTATCCCATTGTGAGCACTGATTGTAAAAGAAGACACCAGGTAAATAAATGTGCCTTCACTAATAGGAGGGGGAGAATCAGGCCCTCCATCCATCCCAGTTTGATACTGCTGTCCATTGCAACACATCCTTTGCCTTTGGGCCACAGGATGGATTTAGGGAAGGACACTTGACAACTAAAGGTCCTGGCTGCAGCTGTGACTACTGGGCAGGTCTGTGCTGTGACAGTGAGTGCTGGCTCTGTCAAGCCAATGGAAATAGATTTATTGGTGTTCTCAAGCAAAAGGAGTCTGTGTGTGACCCCTGAGTGTCTCCAGCACTCAGTGCTCTGCATCTCACCCGGTGTCAAACACTGATGTGGCTGGAGAGCAGCGAGACCTTCCTGCTGCCTCTGGCATGGGAGGTCACACGAGTGAGAGCTGGAATACAAAAAGGAGGGCAGAAAGATCAGCCCAGCACAAAATATGCATAAAATTGCTTGTGTTAAGTGAAAAATTCCAGCTAGGCAGTCTATTACCACTTACATAAGCACAGCCAATAAGGTCACTATATTCCAGGGGAATAATAGCAAAATGTGAAAAGATGGTAAAATTACTCATGCTATTTTTAGTTGCCAGATGAGGTTATTGCTCTTTACCTACTTTAAAAGGACAATAGTGAAGGTGTGTTTTTTTACCGCGAAAGTTACCTGCTATTTTTATATACATATTTATGTATTTTGAGATAGAGAAGTAAATTTCAGTCAGTTTACCTTTAAAAATAATTTAAGATCTGCTTACTGTAGCTTTATAGTTTGGAATGTGGGCGTAAGTCCTAGAAATGGATTACTGAATACTGTGCTGGTAAAAGCTGAGTGATGCAAGATAAATCACTTTACTGTGTGGCACATGTATGGAATGTATTGAGATCAAATGGAAAGACAGTTTGGGGACATGGAAAGAAAGGACTGGGTTTTTATAGACGTGTGACTGAAAAAGGAGTTTTTATAAGAAAACGTGTCCTATTTTCAAGTTTCTAAAGGTCAGAAAAACATTTCATATGGTATCTATGCTTTAATTTCAGACACTCAACATATATTTCAGGATTTACAGCTGTACTAGTGGGATCATTTACATACTTCAGATTACTAACCTTCTTCCTTGTTTTTTGAATCAATAGCCGTAAATCATATTTGAGTGGTGTTAAAAGATTTGTAAGATCTACAGAAATCAGTATCTACAAAGTGTGGTGAAAATGGCAGCTCAGAAATATTATTCATGAAATTCCATGGCAGTTTTGTCTGAAAAGTGGTTTTTGAGCTGCTTGCATTGGTGCTGAGTACAAGTGCCTTTATGTCTCTCAGCGGTTGTTCCTTTCACAGTCACATTTTCCTTATCTTTCAGAGAGACAGTAAATTGAGCAGAGTATCAATAATGACTGGCAGAAAGGAATCAGAACAGTTCATTCTTGCAACCCATTGAACAACTCAATGATTATTGTTACAAAAACTACATTTGTAAACTCAATAAACAGTAGGAAAGGCTAGTAACCTAAACTTGTTTTTTCTCCAAATGTTAGATAAATCCAATGTACGAATGGTCTTGGATTACTCTGTTTCTGTCATCTGCATACTTAGTCTTTTTTTTTTTTAAGTGTTGTAAAAGTAATTTTATTTTGAGAAAGATAAGAGAAGTTCTATTTCATTGGTCCCAACTAAGTAATTGGTGAAAAACTTCTTAATATGGTTTCATGCACTGTTGTTAAGTTGCTTCTGTTCTCAGTTTGTGCCTTTATTCCTGTGTCTCAGCAATTCAGTGATGTGACTGAGCACCCAGTTCTGCCTCCTTGCTTTCAACTGCAGCTTCTAGTTACAATAACCAGATATTTTGCTGCAATTTTCTCTTAACAAGAAAAAGTTCAGGAATAATTCTTAATTGTTGCTGTGACTTAAAGGCAGGAGATGAAAACACAATCATTTCACAGTTACCTCTGTGTTAATTCAGAGTTTGAAACTGCTGGTGAAAGTCAAAGCTTTTACTGGTTTATGACATTTACTTTTTATTTCTTGAAATAATCTCTTGGGTTTTACGATAAATCAAAAATTTAAATGAGCTGCTCTGGTGTTATGCTGCTATACAAAGCCATGAAGAATTCAAAACATCAAAAGATGTGTTGTCGTGTTTTGCAGGGCAGAGGGAGGGGATGGTGCAGTACAGACATTAGAAGAGCCCTACTTTTTCCTTGTCCTTTACTGACTGCTGTGGTAACTTTAAAGAGGCTCTGAACTATTTGGGTTCTCTTACATCAGAGCTTTGAAGTTTAATATTGAGAGATGCATTTAGTGTCGAGAAACAAACAGTTCTTAACAAGGACAGATCGGTTTTATCTTTCCAAATCAATTCCCCAGATGTAATGGCACTAGTTTTGCAGGTTTCCCGTTTCAGCTTGCCTAAGAAATTAAAGATCCAGTGCTCACCAGCTGGTCAGTAAATAGCCCCTGTCGTGGTGTAAGGCTGCAGAGTGGGAACAGCTGCTCTGTGTCACAGGCTCAGAGCATTATTGAAGGCCCTTGGTGATTCCTAAATCACAGGCACACTGCAATGCAGCTCTTCATGGTGCACATAAAAACTGGGCTGCTCTTCTTTGGGAAAAGGGTAGCTCTAGGGAGAAGGTAAACATCATCATCCTTTTCTATTTTTGTGTAATAAGGGTAATGTTTCTGCCAGTCTGTGGCAGCTGTGCTGGGGACTGTGCTCTTGAACTTACAGGTTTATATTAAAACGTGTTAATTTTGGACACATTAAATCTTTTGCTCCTGTTGCTCCAGCCAGGGACAATTACAGAACCTCACTTTTCTGATATGGAAATTAAAATTTATGCTTTACCTCTGGAACTGTTCATTGCCAGTTGTCCTCACTTGTTCTTTATCAGAAGAAATCTTGATTTTATTGATGTTGAGGAATTTTGCATTTAATTCCAATGAGATTAAAATTTCATTGTGTTTTGAACATGCTTGAGAGCTCCCTTTAAATGGGTGTCTCAATAGCTCTGTAGTCCTTTGTTTTCCTTTAATTAGGCTGGGATGCTTACATGAATCAGAGCAACATTTGTTTCTCTAACTTGAGTAACATTTTTAGATTAAATGTTACCTGACCTTTTTGGTTTAGTCCTGAAGGCACCCTTTTGGTTTAAAGCACCTAATTTTGTTACTTTATATACGAAACCAAAATGAATTTCATCAGTAGGTAGGCGGGTGTCTTAAAAATGTTTTTTTCAATAGTAATTTAAATAACCTGGCCAATGTTTATGTAGCATTTCTGAATACTAAAAATATGCAACTTGCAGAAAAAGTTCTAAAAAGTGTTTTGATATCTGCCTTCAAAGGAACTTAACAGTGTTTAATGCAAGTTGTTTCAGTAGACAATGGTGAGCTGTAGTCCTTTGCTCCTGGCAGGAGATTCCATAGTTTCATGATTCCCACATATTTAGCCAAGTACTGAATCAGATCTTCAGTTTTTCAATGCCAGTGTATTTGTGGCTTTTTGTAGGCTGGACCGTGCACTTGGGTGGGGAGGAAAAGTGCCCCTGGCAATTTTTCAACCTTAGAGAAGGAAGAAAATAAATACTTTTGACTGGTCCAGGAGATCAGTTTCTGAAGTTATTAAGTTTGGAAGTTTTAAAATGTTCAGCTCTCTCTTATTTGAGCATTTCTAGAGAATGATGCCACATAGCAGGTAGTAAATGAGGATAGACCCACTGCCACGTTGAGACAGCGGTTTTGTGGGGACGTATCCAGATTTGGGATGAATATCTCTGAGGTAATGCAGGGGATATTGCCAGGTCAAACAATTAAGCCAAGTGGAATAAAAAAAATCAGTGTGCTTTCCTCGAGGCTGAAGGAAACACACAGGTGGAGAACCACTGCTCTACATTAGACCTAAACCTATGAGAGAAAATTCAGAGTAATTGGAGTTCAAAGATAGCATTCTGAAACCTGTTCTTGTGGAGTATCTCCTTCACAGAACCAGTTCTGCAAAATTAAGAAAGTACTGTTGAAACTAAGGAAGTGTCACAGAGTTAGTCATGTAAGAGGAGAATTAACCAGGGGAAGCATTCCCACCACCAGAGGGCAAAGATTTGTTTAAAAGTTCTGGCTTGGTTATAAAAAGAATCCTGTTACTTTTGTGGTTATTTCAGTAGCACTAGGAGGCACAGCTTTATTCTCTAAGTTGCCGGCAAAAGTATCGGTGTTTAGGATGACAACAGAACAAAACAATTTGTGAAAATAATTCCAACATCAGAGAATGTTTAAGAAGGAAAGGAGTCCAGAGAGAAAATGGCTTCATTAGTTGAGCTAGTTGAATGTTAGTGGAAATTATTCTCTTTAATTTCAAGTGATGGGGACTGGAAATGTTTATAAAATACTTTTTTATAGTCCACCAGGAAAAATACAGTTGCCTAATCTAAAAGCGTGTCTTAAGGCTTCCTATTCCATTACACAGACCTTCTGATCGAGTAACGACTGTGGCAGTGAGCTTGGGAGAGCTACTTTTATAATTTGATTAGGCTTTCATTACTAGGGAGCTGATGGGTTTAGATTTGAATGATTCCTCTGTCATTTTCTGTTTATAATATCAGAGTGCAGTTCAGTTTTCTTTCATGTTGCTTTTGCAGTAGAAATATATGTTAAATATTTAATTTCTATTTCAAATATCATGTGATGCTATTTCAGCATGTTTTCAGTCAGGCAGTTTTCAACAACCTATGGCCACCAGGCAGTGAGACAACAATTGGAGAAGAAAAAAAAAGGATGACATTCGTATTGACACTTAGCAGATCCCCCATGGCAATTCATTATTGCTTCTACTGCTGCTCTGATTACTTTAGAATGAATTTAGATGCCCACACGCCCACAGCTGTCACTTCAAGACCCACAGCATTGCACTTGTTTTTCCCAGCTGCTGGGAATCTGCCCTGACAGTGTCCTGTGACTGCAGGCACGATGTCCAAGTGAGGTTTGTGAGGATTTCCTTGATTCAGGCTGTGTGCTGTATGACCAGCAGCCAGACTGCTGAAGTTCATGGAAATTTAGACCAGTAGCAAACTGTTGATTATTCCCAGGTTTTAGAATTAGGTCATTTATTTCATGGTTTATTTCTTTGAAAGTTTCTTGTTGAATTTATTAGTTCCTACTTGGTTATTTCAACTGCCCACTGCAAGCTCGGCTATAAGATCAAGTGTTTGGGAGATGATCATGGATCAGGTTGAATTTTGTTGATCTCACATCTAAAACCAGGCTATTTAAAAATAAGTTTGAACACTCTTTTTTCTTGATTGGAGTACTATACTCATCATTTCCTAGTAACCAAAACCATCAGGGATTAGATGATAACAACAAAAATAATAAAGTTTGATAAAATTTGGAATACGCTTCAAAAGTTTCCTTTAGAGAAAAACTCCCCCTGTTGCAGAAAGGATTTGTTGCTACTGACAGTACACACCACTGAGTTATCCAGCTCTTACTAGATAATTTTTGAAACCTGCAAGGAATAATTTTATGCTTCAAGATAATTTCCAGTTTTGAAGCATAACAATACATCATTTAACATGAAGATGTCACTCCAAAGAGCTGTGACAAATGGTTATTTGGATTTCATTATACAAGGGGATGACACTGGCTGTCGAGAGGACCGAGGGCAATTGTGGGCGTTGCCTGGCAATGCTGAGAGGCTGCAGCAAAGAAATGAAACACATGGTGCTTCAGAGCAAAGCTGAGACTGCAGAGAGTACTCTGAACATTCACTGACTGTTTATATTATAGAGAAAATACAGAAAGAACTAAGCCTTTTGGCAGGTGGGTTTGAACAGTGATCGCTGTCCAGGAGTGCGAAATGAGTTTACCCTGGCAAATACTTAGGTCAGTATCAATGGAAACTTTTCAGTAACTACTATGAAACCTTTTGGTGTTAATTGTTCCTTTGCTTAAGTTGGTTTAGTTTTGAATGATTACACTCCTAATCAGCAAAGCTGTAGTGTGCAGCAATGCACAAAGCTCCTCCATCTCCTCTATCTCCTGCCTGCACGAGTCCCCAGATATCTGCTGGGCGGATATCTGTGGGTACAGAGGGACGTGCAGGGAGGGGACGAGAACCTGAAGGTTTCGGAGCAGTATTTATAAGCTGGCTATGAATACATCAAACCAGAACAATTGGAAAGCTGGACCTTAATTAAAAACGCGCTGGGGTCTGAAACAACCACATACAAAGAGGAGCAGGATGTAGAACCTCTGTGTATTCATAAAGTGGATCTTGATAATTTGGGAAAGGTGGGGTAAACTGAGAAGAGACATCTAAAAAAGTTAATACTAACAGGGTTACAAATTCTAACAATTACAAGAGACTTGATTAAAAATCCTACTTTGTAAAAAATACTATGCTTTCCTAACAGCTTCTGCAATACTTTTGTTTCCATATTTGTGATGATTTATTAACTGTCAGGTTCCTTCTCCCTACCAATTTTCCTCATCCATGGTAGCCTACAGGACCTTGTTGGTGGGGTTTTTTTCCATTTGTATAAAATTTCTAGCACATCAGGGGTGTATTTCTCAAATTCCCGTGTTTATGTCAATAAGACACTGCTATTTCTGTTGCTGTTATCCCAAATTTTTCATTCACTGTGCTGTTTCAGAGTATTTATTAATCCTCTTGCTTATCCACAAACCAAACCAAGGCTTTGTTCTATTCAGGCTGCAATAATGTTCTGAACACTTACTCTTTTCCAAAACACAGTACGTGGAATATTACTATGCACAACATGCCTTAGTTATTCATTTGTTTCTGGTGGTTGTTTTGTTGTTGGATTTTTGTTGTGTTGGTTTTGGGGTTTTTTTAAAAATTTATTTAAACATGTAACTTGTAAATATTAAATACTCCTGTCATGTAATGAAAAACGCTTCTTTTTCATGTCAAGTCATTTTGGTTAAGTCACATGAATATAAGCATTTCTCTTTTTAATCTCCTGATTAAAAAGGAGTTTTTCTAATTGACAAATGCTTTCAAAATCAACCTTCTCAGTTGAAATTCCCACACATTGTTTCCAAGAGACATGTCTGTCATTGCCACTTCACCAGAGAATGCATTCTTGAAAGAAATCTTAATTTTTTTACAGCTGTTTGTAACTACAAATATGGCTTGCAGTGTTAAAAACAGTTCAAGGCAAGACACTGCAGGTGCTCTTGCTGTACAGGAGAAGGTACAAGAGGCCTGAATGCCAGGGGATTCATTTTTCATGTTGAACTAGTTACTCTAAACAATTTGAAGGTTTGTTTTTGTACTTCTGAAGAAAATGACATGGAGAGAATGTGCTAAACCATTTCTAGGTTTAGCATTATTTTTCCCATGTATGGATTAAGATTAGGCTTCTCCTGCAGAAAACCTCCCCCAAGAGGGTATTTGCAGCTAGCAGGGATTATCCATATCCACTCACTGCAACTGCAGGAGCCTGTGCTTCATTCTCTGGGGGATCTTTTTGTCTGTTGTGCATCTTGTTAGTGCTTTTACTTTTATCTGTTAATGCTACCAATCCTAAAGCCCTTCTTGCTGCAGTTGGAACAAGACAAATTCTCAAAGATTAATGGAAAAAATCTTGGTGACAACATCTCAGATTTTAAAATTACAGTAGTGAGAAACATTACACTAAAGGTCATAGAATTGGGTTTCTTTTTGTAGTTGTCCACTAAAATATTTTCTTTCAGAAATGGGGTGGCTGAAAAACTTAATTTTCCCATATTCACATGACAAAGATTATCTTCTGTATTCTTCTATTTGAATGCCTGACATCTAAAAGCTCTATTTCCTAAATTTCCCTCTTTTGTTATGTTCATCTCCATTGCTTTCCTCAAAGATACTGTTCTTTTTCATCCAATTTCAAGTCCAAATGGATGTTTCCATGATGTTTAGCTCTTCTGACACTTGTTATATTCATTGATTTCTGCAGTGGAGTGTACAAAACTTTGTTTATCAGGCAAGACTGAAACATTACTATATTGGAGCCACTGATTTACAATCAGTGTTTCAGACCATGCAATGCATGACAGGTATTTCGTGACTTCTCTTGGCAACTGTGACTCAGTGCACCTTTTTTCTTTCTTTTTGTCCTTTTTCATTCTTTATATAATCAGGTTGCCTTAGAGAATTAGAAAGTTATGGAGCTGTTTTCTAGATTCCAGTTGCAGACACTCCTTCAGGATTACCACAAGCACTGAAAGATGTCTGCTCAGAACAGTTAATTCTACTCTAGTGTTCCCCAAATCAGCCCTCAAGTGATGTTTGTTAAAATAAATAAAATTCTAGGGAAGTATGAAGAATATGTGAGTTTTGTAAAGTGTGGGCAAATAAAAGAACAGTGGCTGAATATGCAATTTCTCCTATCTATTTTAATATTCTTTCCCTCACTGAAGATATTTGTGAAATTGCCTGTAATTCTTTTTGCCCAATCTAAGGCACTTCTAAGACAGCACTAACCAATAGGAGTTTCCACAAATTAGGCTGACTAATCAATAATTTAGATTCATTAGTGGAAAGGAACAAAGGCTTCTCCTCACTCCCATGGGAGTTTTACAGAAAACAGGCAGGAAATGCTCATCATCAAGTGGAAAAGACACTGAAGAACTGAACTTCAAAATACACTGGGCTTTAAATACAAATCTCATTTATATGTCAAGAAATAACTTAAGTTTTTAAACTTTAATGTGAAAATTAAGTTGTTTCTGCTCAGAGAGCTGGGAGAGCATTTCCTGGTTCAGTACTTTATGTTGCCAAATACTACAGAAGCTGTTGGGGTTTAGATGTCTGTTTATATTCTGTCTCTCCTTCTTCTAATTGAGAACCAAAAGTTTAGAGTTGAACTATCTTTTCACCATTGAGTTATGTCCTTCACGTTTGTCTCCTAAAGTTGGGGTTTTTTGCATCCTTCTCAGTTTGTTTGTATCAGTCCACAACTTCTTTCTTCTACCCATAGACTCTGGGCTGCCTTGTGTATTGCTAACATTCCTGTGGGATGTTCCAGCAAAAGTAAAATATTATATGACTTACCATTATATTTCTATTGCTGTTATATATGAATATACTCAAATATGAATATACTCACTCTGTGGCTTAAAGGGTTCTCTAGCATGTTCCTCTGAAAGGATGCATGAAACAATCATTTTACCAAAACTTCTGTGACAGTTTATAAAGCATCATTCAACTACAGGGTCTTATAGGTTAATGATAAACCAATACAAAACAAAAATCAGTCATGGAAACACTGGCACATACTCTAAAAATAAATGTACTGTAAAGATGAACTTAAAAATTAAATGCATTCACCTTGCATACAAGATACTCCTAATGACAGATATTTTGCCTTCACTGCAACTGTATATAGGCATGTTCTTTCCACTACCTGGTCTGTGATTACAAACTGGAATATGATCTTGTGCACTTAAGGCATGATGGAAATTCAAGAACTGTGTCAAATAAAGGGGCAAGGTTGAAATATTGATAACCTTTCAACATCACTGGCCAATCTAGAAAGCAGGAAGAGAATCATATGTTGACTGAAAATCATTTCCTACCCCATATTACTCCAAATGAATTAGGTGTATGCCACACAAATAAAACTTGACATTAAAAAAATACAGACCACTAACTTGTTCATTACAAAAATCTCAAGATGCTGTGACTGTGCCTTTCTCTTTATTGTGAGGCCAGTTTCTTATTCACAGCTGTTAGGGGTAAGAGCAGGGCTTTCCATCATTTACCTTTTTTTACTATGTTAATGTCATAGCAGTGGGTGGGAAATGTCCAAGGGAAATGGCATTGCAAGTAAAGATAATGTAATTCAATCATTTTTGTCTGACCATTTTCTTGCATTAAATTGTCCAGATTTAAATAACTGTCAACAGGCAGTATGATTTATATAATCATTACTATGACTTTCTCCTGTTCTGATCTCTTACCAAAATGTATCTATTCATTAATAAAAAGCTACTGCTTGAATAAGGCCAGGCACAGACACACTAATTTATGCTCAGAGGACTGAACAGAGCATATCAGTGAATGCTCTGGCTGTGTTCTTTCCTAGGATTTTCAGAAAACCGTTCATATACAAATATTGAGGTAGCAGTTTACCACCGAGCCGATATACCTAATCCCAGGATTAATTCTGTATGCCCATCAGTGGTGAAGCAAGATGGATTTAATAGCCCATTAGCCTTTCAGCATGATAATTTTCACGTCACTTATCCTGCTGGGTTAATTGCTTTAAAGTGGATATTATTGACCTCAATCCTAGTGGCAAACAGAGAATGTCTTATTCATCTCCCAAATGTACATTCTTAGACTCTTGTTTCTTTTGGTCCTGACAATAAATCCCGTAGATTATGTGTTTGTATATTATAATTTATACCCTATTGGCCCATATTTAAGAGCTTACCAAAGCAACATCTTTCAGATATTATTAACCACGACTGGAATATTAAATTCTGTTTCTTATGTAAAGAGAAATGTTGCGAGCATAAAAAACTAATTGTTTTATCTCTTGTTAAGAAATTAATTTTAATGCTAAAAGCTGTAGCAGGGGCAGCAGGGATTAAGCACTTTTGGAATAAAGAGCTGGCCAGTATATTTCCAAATGCAGAAGTCTGGTCATTAGAAGGAGAGAATGAAGAACAAATTTGGACAGAGAAGCTGAAGGAAAGGAAATTCGGGTTCTAGGGTAGAGAAACAGAAAAATGTATGAATAAGAAAATCAAGGAGTACAACTGAAGAGTAGAGTTTTTGTTCATGTGTATTATATGTGGATCTTTTCCTTTAGTGACTTAGAGAAAACACAGGCCAGCTGCTTTTAGGGAATTAATGCTAGCTGTGAGCAGCAGAAAAATAGGATAAACAGGAGTGGAAGAGGAGCACAAGTTATGTTATTGCTTGGGGGAAGTGAAACAGGGCTGGAAGTTACCGTAGCTGGTTTTTAGATCTGTATATGTCAACAGTGTTACACATACAGTTATACATAGGTCCTTGGATTCCTTTAGCACTGGTTCCCGTGGGAAACAGGAGGGTAAGATTTAGATACTTGATTGAGGGAACTCAAGGTTTGGAGCAGGTGTGCCCACAGACTCTAGAAGAATCCAAATCCCACAGATCTCATTTGTAACACAGTGTATCCTCACACACCCCTGAAGTCTCATTCTGTAGTTTCCTGGGATAAATTTGCTTTGTAAGATACAGAATGGGGAGGCTTGGTATTTACAAAAAGGGGTTTCTAAACCACATTAATGTAATTAATTTCTAAACCACATAGGTAATTTATCCACTAGTGTAAGCCTATCTTGGTTCGATAGGCTTATCAAAACACCAGAATAATGGCAGAACTGTTTCTTCACAAAACAAATTGGAGCCATAAGGTTCCTACTGAACTTTCTGGTTGACTTAAACAGTGCTAGGATTTTCCCTGGGAGCTCAGTTCTCCATTTTACTGACAATGACAATGTCAATGACAGTGATGTCGTTTTTATTAGTAGCTGATCCTGAGTGACATTCACGTGAGTACAGTCGTGACATGAGCAGTAGAAGCTGCATGTTCTCGCTTCAGTTACAAACCACCTTTGACTCTGGTTGAAACAAAACCTGACTGCATGTAGCAACTCTCTGCTGCAGCAGGTGTGTGGCCAATCACTGCTCTCCAAAGGATTTTCCAGGAAAAAAAAAAAAACTTGTTTTTTAACCTTCAAATTTTTTTTTCTAAATTTAGGTCATCTGCTTTAGGTCGTTTAGGTCATTGGCAAAGGTACAGTGTTCGCATGTTTTGTAAAAGGCGAAATAAATGAAACCTTCTGAATAACAAGAATATCAGCAGTTCATACAGAAGTGAAAAATTAGAGGAAGCAGTGAGGATTTTGTCCTTATAAGACTGGAAATATTTCCTGTTTACTCTTAAGAATGTTATTTAAGCATTGGTGATTATTTAGTGATGTTTAGGTTTCACTATGAACAGCTCCTGCCACCCATACTAGGGAAAAAATGAGAGCATTGCCTTCTGTGTTTAAAACTTAGAACTGGTTGATCAGCTCCTGTAAATTAGCACATCCAGGGGAATCAGAAGAGGAAGGACAGATTACTGATGCTGAACACCTAGTCCTAGATTTTTAAACTAAAACTATGAGGAAAATACAGTGGATCAGATCTTGCTCCTGTGTGTACTGAGGTCAGGGGCACAAAACTTGACCCTAACTACATTGCATTGGGAATCATTAAACCTTAAGAGATTTTAATCATACACAGCGTTGCTGGGGCGTTTTGTAAATTAAATCACTGAAATATAAAGTGCACTAATTATTTTTTTTTTTACATTGATTTTGCACACTGTTGAGAAGTATTCCTTTATGCACCCTTCTGTGGAACAAACACGCATTTTATGGATCAGAGGCTGATTGGGGTTTCCTCTCGGGTACCATGCGGACGTGACTGCTGGCTCTGCTCTCACCCCGACGGGGGAGCGGCCAGCCGGGCACCAAATTCCCAAAGGGAAACTGTGCATTTCTCACCTCCGTCCCAAGAAAGCCAGACACCCGTGAGGGTGTTCTCCTCACAAATCCCGCTGCCTGCTGCAATCGGCACTGACGATCCTCACGGAACCTGGGCCACCCCGCTGCCACCAGCCCGTGCCCTGGGTCATCCCCACCGCCAGGACCCCCGGGCACCCTGTCTGGGAGCGGGAGCAAAGCCCCCGACGGCAGCACCTCCGCTCTCGCCACGCTCCGTGACTGAATTTCCAGACTTTTGGGACACAGAGGGACACCGGCAGCGCTGGGGCGGGGGCGAGGCGGGTGGTCGCTCTTTCACGGACCACCTCCCGCTCTCCCCAGCCGGCCTGAGACCACCGCCCGCGTGGGGCTGAGGGGCGGCGGGGACCGCCTGGAGCTCACCCCGCGGTGTGAGGGGAACAGCCCGCCCCGAGCACCCCGCTGAGCGGTGGGGCGATCCCGTCCTCCCCGAGAAAAGGCCAACTGCACTTTTTATTGATATTTTTCCATCGGGATTCTCCACAGAACTGACCCCCCGGCCCTCTCCCCCCGCCCCGCCGGGTCACGCGGGGTGACTCGGCCCCGCCGGAGGCGCCGCCCCGGGCCGGGATCGCGGCGTGAGGGGAGGGAGGGGATGTAGCGCGTCCTCCCAGGCGACAGGGGGCGCTGCAGCCGGAGGGCGCGCAGAGCTCCGCCGCCGCCGCCATCTCCTCGCTGAGCTCATAAAGGTGTCGCGCAGGTTCCGCCCGGGCTCGTCATTCCGCCGCCCCGGGGCCGGTACCGTCGCCGCCGCCGCCGCCTCCCCCGCGCCGCGGCCCCCGTCCGCTCTCTCCCTCGCGGGGCCGCCGGTCCGTGTCAGC
>VXAZ01004837.1:1269546-1356643 GCA_013399875.1 Gymnorhina tibicen
TCTACAGCTTCGTGTGCACCTCCTGCTCCGGCATCCTGTGAGTGAGTGCGGGCGGGGACCGCCGGTTCCATTCCCCCGGCGCGGGTGACCTCCGCCCCCGGCCGCCGGGGAACGCGTCCGCAGGGCGGCGGCGGCCGGGCGGTGCAGCCCCGCCGCGGGTCTCGCTGCGCCGCCGCTTCCCCTGCGCTCGCCCTTCCTGCTGCCGGCTTAGCCACGTCGGAGGGCAGCGGGCGGGGGGCTCTCCCGGGGAAGGGAAGGAGGCCATCGGCAGGCTTTACTGGGCGCGTTCGGTGGAAATCCCCGTCGGAGCCCCCGGTGCGGAGGTGGCGGCCGCTGACGGGGTGTGCGGGGCTGGGGCGCACGGCAGCCCTGCGGCCCGGAGCTGATCCTGGGGAGGTTTCTCCGGCACGTAGGGGGAGCGCGCACGGGAAGCTGGAGTACCACCACCCCATGGACGTGTCGGAGGGGTGGTTAATTAAACAAGTGTGCGAGAATACTTTTGGAAAAGGAAGGGGCACGTGGCTAAGCAGTTCACTGTCATGACAGCCTTGAAGATGCGGGGGTACTAACCCTGTCGTGAATACGTTTACAGATACAACTTTAACGTTAAATTAAACCACCAGCATAGCTTTATGTGTATCAAGTTATGCTTAGTGGTAGTTTGTAAGACAGCTCTTTAAGCTCTCAGTCGATAAACTCTAGGCCCAACGGTTTGAGAGACTTGGATCTAGTAGGAGGTGTTTGGGTTTTTTCCTCTTACATCGATTATTTCCTACAAACGATATATATAAACCTTGGAAAGGGATTGGCTCTGATAACGTGGTTGCATTTTTCCTGTTCCTCATTCCTGTATGGGCCTCCCCGCTACTCCTCCCTTTTCCACCCATCCTCCCCAGAGATAGTGTGTATGAAACTAAGAGTTGAGGTCAGTCAGTTGTGAATTTCAGTCACAGATCCATAATTTGGGAAAAAGACCCTGCTGTCTTCAGTGCTACTGTCTCCTTAGCTATATCTGTTGCTTTTATATGATTCTGTAGCATTGTGCTGATGGAATGGAGCAGTATCAAAGAGTAACCAAAGAAGTAATAAATAGTATGTCAAAGGGTACAGATTGGTGTTTGTAAGGGTTTGAGTTCATAAAAGGCATTCGGGAGCCTGAACTAATTTCTGTCCCTTCACTACCCCGAACAGGCCTTCCAAGTAAGGTCCGGTGTTTTAGAACAAAGTTGGTAATTATGTTGAAATGCAAAACAAAGCAAATATGTTAGTTCTTTGCTGAATTTACATGAAACAAACTGCCTTTTATACTAATAGACATCTAATTAGACTTGGGGTTCTTCTACTTTGTGTAGACTTCTGAACAGACTTGATGCAAATACAGAAAATACATTTAGGTTGTGAAACTGAAAAGCGACTCTAGTTTTTCACACATACGTGCCACTCAATCAGCCGGCTCTGGCTATTGTTTGCTCTCTCAGCAAACTGTTATTTGTGCTGGCATGTGAAACTATTTTAAGCTACTGCACTGAGCTTATTTAATGGTTGCACATGTTCTTACTGGGTTAAACTGACAGCGTGATAAAGCTGCACCATCAGAGTGTTTATCTTTATTTTTCAGGCTTCTTAACCTTAATAGAGAGATATATTGTGAATGCTGCTGAGATGCTCAGCGTGGGTTCAGAAAGGTCTGTTGCTTTTATCTGTTGACTGGGAGGTATGGACTACTAAAGTGCATAGTCCAATTTACAGCAACCAAAAGGATGTACAGGCAGTGAAACAGCTCATAAGCAGGGGATGGCTGCCACTTGATGTTAAGCTGACCATCATTTGGATGTTACCATGCTTAAAGGAGGAAGACTGTTAGCAAAACGTGGTTAGCGTATTGGTATTCCAATAAAATGCAAATAGCTCTTTCTTTCTAAATATGCAGTGTTTTTGTCTTGCTATAAAAAAGCAACCACAAACAACATGTTTGGTTCTTACAGCTAGTAACACCTACACTTACAGCTGGAGTAAAGGACTGTTAAGAGGACTTAAAGCTTCCCTCTAAAGTAAATTTGGACTTATTCTTTCATGTTAACTTGGAAAAGCTTCCATAAATTTTGTGTGCAGGATCATATGCATTGGTTAACAACTTAGGACCTAGCCAGTGGGATATTTTTGTTAGTGATGAGACTTGGTGTAGGTCATGTCTATTTCATAACTAGAAACTTATTTTTAACACTTCTGTCAGAACAGTCCTTCATACAACTTATTTCCAAATGCTCTTCACTGTAGAATTCCACAGTGTAGGGAAATGACTGGGGAGCAAACCACATAATGGCAAATAAGTATAAAAGTACTGCTGCTTCTGTAGTTCTTAATGGTTGTTTGCGTTCTGCCTCATAATACTTGCTTTACTGTAAGGCTTTAATAATCTTAATACTTTATCTTGTTTATGTGCTATGTGAATGACTCGCATTGCTTCTTGTTTTAATTAATTTTTTCTAATCTGGTACAGGAAGTATTCTTAGAGTCAAGCAGACTAGCTTTTTCAAGTATGAAGTACCTAATGCAAGATTAAAATACTAGTAGATTAAAAAGTCTCTTTCAGAAAGGTTTCTCAGTTAAAGTGCTAACATTAGTATCATCTTAAATAGGCATGTTATTCTAGATACAGTTAACTCTAAACTTTTTAAAACTGTAATATAACTTTTTTTACAAGTTTTCTGAAGTGTTTGTCCATTGTCCTGGCGAGGACTGTCTATTCACATCCAAAACCTTAATTCTGGATCCATCCTGATCCATACTTCCTTTAAGTATTTCAACGATGTCAAAAGAGTGATGCTATGTATTACTAGGTTTAGCTTTAAAAAGCTACTATTCCCTCTACTGTTTCCCAAAATAGTATGTCTAGCTTGTTCATATGCTGCTAGAAACGATGACAGAACTAGTGGCTCTGCTAAAAAGATCTGTTTCTGACTTAAATGTTGAAGGTGAGTCTTGTCAAGTCAAAAGTATGAATGACAGGAGGTATTTTTCCATAATACCTGGGGTTTAAATGACCTTATCAGATCAGGTTTACCAGAGCAGAAGTTTTGCTGTGCAAAATGGTGCACGCAGGAGAAAGTTCATGCACGGTGGTGTGCATTGGCTTCCTTTTAAAATACTTCCACTTGTCCCCTGTGTTTAAATTCTTCATGTGGGGAAAAAAAAGTGTACTAGCATCACACAAGCTACTGCAACTTTTTGGTGTACAAGAATATAGGTTATCTGGAACTATACACACAATCATTTCTGCCCTGAGAGCGGGAGGAGATGCTCTGGAGGAGCACGGTGCTCAGGTCAAGGATTACAGTCACACACCACAGGAAGATTTCTCTTTATTACAGCAAACCCGCATCTTGGGAAATGTTGGCAGGGAGATTCTTTTGGTTTTACAGAAGTCCTTTGGTTCAAAGGATTATGTTGGTAGCTATGACTGTTGTTTTCCTGGATGCTCCCATGTGGCCTGCTGACAGTGACATTCTTCCCTTTGTCTTATCAAATGCCTCTTTGCCTTGTATCTCAGCTGTCTGTGCATCTCCACTTCCAAGCACTTCTGTAGCACTTGCAGTCAGCCCGCTCCCAACTTTGATGAAAAGAACATGTTTTTCAGTTCACCAATGGAAAATATCCCTGTTTGATTAAGAGTTATCATGTTTTTTAATAGATAATTTTTTAATTTAATCTTGACTTTTTTTTTTATCTGCTAATGTGATAATTAAGGCACTCTTATCCTTTCTCTCACTGCCCTCTTAATTCCCTCCCTCCCATCTTACTAAGGAAGTCTCTTATCCAGCAACAAAGAATGTTTAGAACATACAGGTACTTTGAGAAATGCTAAAGCCCTTTCTCGCTATATTTTACAATTATTGGCCTTCTTCTGGATGCTTGTAATGCTCCTAGTTGAAATTTTAAATTTAAAATTTTCATGGGTAAGGGACTTCTGTATCAGCTAGCTGGAAGTATTTGATGGCAGATAGATTAATAACAAGCTAACATCTCTGTGCAGTGGTGGTGAATTATTGTCCTTTCCCTAGAAGAAACTTAGCCGAAATTAAAATAGTCTAAATAAACAGTGCTAGAGTGAAGGTGGTTGTGTTAGCATGACTTTTCTGTCCTTTTTTTCCTTTGGCGCATGTTTGGAAAATGACTCTGTGTGTTCTGTGTCTGTGTGTGTGTATATATAGATTTTTAAGGGTATTTTCTATATTACTATATTTCTTGTTTTCAGTTTCAGGACAGGAGAGCAAAGGAAATGTCTCTATACCACAGTGAACACTGTGCAGTTCAGAAAGAATGTTTGGGTATTTTTTAAGAAAAAAACTTAAATTAACCTTGACTCTGCTTCAAAATGTGTGCATGAGTCTTCTGCTATTAAAATTAAATGAGCTTGTGAGATGGCGGAGGGTCTCCAGGGAGGTCTACAAGTATCAGGAATGGCCAGTATTGCTTATATTCTCTTTTGCTAATTACAGTACCACAGAAATAATAATGAATGCTGTGACATTGGATTTTCTGGCACTTGTTTTCTGGACACCTGGGGATGTGGGGTGCCCTATGATGGCTTGATATTTGACTTGCCTCATTAACTTCCTGCTTTTTAGGGGATCAGATTTTGCTGGCTTAGACTCGATATGGTGTTAAAATCTGATCCAGGAGATGTTAGCAGTGTTGAGCAGCCGTCTGCCCACCATTCCTCCCACGAAAGCGACCCTGTTCCACCAGAGCTCACTCTTTAAATTTTTGTCGCCTCCCAGCCCTGGCCTTTGCAGACAACTTTGCCAACTCTTACTTGAAATTAATGCAGGAATGGCTGCTCTGCCAACAATCACAAGTTCAACTATAATTTGCCGCTAAATTGTGTTAGTAACAAATAGCCACTGCTTGTTGACTGTGTTTTGAATGTTTCATGTTTCAATTGCCAGACTGCAGAATCCTGTGTCAGTGGCCTTAAAGCTTCCTTTGTTTGTGAGAGTGCCAGTTTAACAATGCCCTCTGGAGAACAGAGGTCTCATGTTCTCTGAAGCTGCCCCTGCGCTAGGCTGTGACTCAGTGAGGGTCAGTGGAGGAGAGTCTCTGGGCTGGAAGCTCTGGTCACAGTGCTCTTCCACAGAAATAACCATTGCTGAGCATGAAGAAGTTGGCAGTGATGAGTGGGATCTCTGTGTGGGATGTTCTAGCTCTGGTGTGCTGGATAAGTGCAGATGGCAGAATTGTCTTACTCTGTCATCTTTCCTCAGGGCCTCTTGGGAGAGAGCTGCAGTCTGGTTTAAGTGCTGAGGTAGCGTTTGGTTGCTGCCTTCCCCAGGAGCTCTGTTGTAGGGAAGGGAGTAACTGGTACCACGGCACAGGGGCAGGTTGCAAATGTGTCCAGGGTCAATTTAAATTTAGGCCCGAATAATTTCCACTAAGGGACTGTAATCCGTTCTGTTCCTTGTTAAATAGGGAGTACTGTAAAGCATTAGAACTGTGTGAAACACTTGTCAAATACAAGGAAAGAAACATTTTTCCTATGAAAAAAGAGGTTTGTTAATTCCTCATAAGGGATAATTGTACTTGGCTGTCTACCAGTAAGCTTCCCCCATATGTAGATGAGCTGTTTGTGAATCATTTGGGTCATTAAATAATCTCTGTAGGTAAGGAAGGGTTGGTCCTTGAATTCTGTTTCAAAAATCCCACAACTGCCCTGTTTTAGGGAAATTCCAGGCAATTCATGGATGTTAGTTAGAAATCATAAAAAAATAGAGTGCTTGCTGGTCTAATGGTAGAATCAAAGTAATTTATCTAAGGAATTTAATGCATATGCTGGGGCTGTGTTTGTGTGCAGCTTCTTGTCTTTAATTCCTTGTTCCTGGCTGACTTCTTAGTCTGCTTCAGCATAAGAGGAAGCTTTACATAGGTTCCCTCCACCCCTTGCCGTATTAAATGGACATAAATACTTGTATGTACAGTATTGCAGCCTGATAGTTTACTTTACATTCAGGCTCTTAAAGTTTTGTTCAGAATTTCCAGTCCTCCTGGACCACTGATGTGGTGCCATGATCTCTTTCATCATGCCAGAAATCTGACACCTCTATGTGGTGATCTGACCTTTAGGGGGGATGTCTTCCTTCTTTTAGCAGGATGGTGTAATAGAAATGTGAACTCATCTTATCCCATGTGGATATAATGTGTATATCAGGGAACTTTATAATCTGAACTCATCACTGACGAGAGAGGCATGGAAGTCTCTGGTGAGATTTAACAAAATCTTATCTAGGCCTCAACCACGTTTAATACTGCTGCTTAATAGAGCTGAAGATACTGAAGATATCAGTGTTTGCTGATGTAAATGCTCTGAAGAGCCCTGGTAGATCTTTGTAGAGTAGGTACACGTTAAATAACTTGTGCAGTGCCTTTAAATTGCAAACACAGGTACAACAGAGCACTTAAACTATACTTACTGCAAAAAGGAATTTCCAGCAGGAGCTGGAAAGTTGAGATATACTGCCTGTGCTGGGAAACATGTGAATGTGTTAGTGAACAGCTCTGGCTTTTAAATAGCCATTAAATAGTTTACAACTATCTGACTGTGCTGCTATTGTAATTACTAGGAGGAGAGTAAATTGAACAGACTAAGGCAGACAGAACTGCTTTTATACTTACTGTAAAAGCAGGGGACAGTAATTGTTAGATAACATTTGATGGAGCATATTTGTGAAATGCCAGGTGGATGCCAACTTTGTTTCTATGCTGTCACTCAATTTGTGATGCGAGTGTCATTTAGTGAATTGTCATTTAGTGAATTGCTTACACTCACAGACCTAGAAGGTGGTTTTTTAAAACCCAAAAATAAACAAAACCTAAACAACCAAACCTAATCCTAGCACCAGCTCTGAAACAATGAATTTCAACTTCATAGAACTCTTACAGATTTCTTTTAAATTACATAATCTTAAAATGAGTACTTACTTTTAAAAACGTAGGTAATACTATAGTATTTTAATAATAAAATTAAAAATAAAATTAATAAAATTAAAAAACTGTAATTTATTTGTGATGTAGATGATGCAGCTAGATGAAAAATGTTAAATTGGTAATTTTAATTTACCAAGAAATTTAAACATTTTGAGAGAAGATAGTTTAATCAGCTATCTTAAAACTTCTCTCACCAACTTCAGTGAAACCTCTACCTTCTTGTCAAGATGCTGAACTGTGGAGTCTAATGTCAGCTGCTCTGATTTCAAGAATTTGCTGAAGCAAATAGTATTCTATAAAACTAATTTTCATATGCCTGTAGGTTTGTATGTGACTTCTGCTTTAAAGGTACTCAAAATCACTGCATTTCTTAGCAAAATACAATTAATTGTTTATCCAAGTATTTCAAGCAGTGATTATCTCAAATTTATTTTCTCATGAAACTTAGACTAAAATGTTACTGCTGACTGTTCTAACCATTATTCAACTTTTGATTAAAAATGTGGAGATCTTTTAACACAGGATCAGAATCTTCTTACAGGTACACCTGAATTTAGGTGTGAAGGTGAATTTGCAAGCTAAATGCACAACAGTATTTTTCCCATTAGACTTACTTGGAAAACTTGAAATGCTAAAATTTTTTGTAGAAGTTGAATATAATATTAATATTTGGAATATCAGATTTTTGTCATAGTCTGTTCTGATGGGTAACAATTTAATTTATAATTAATGTTCTTGGGATAATCACAGAGCTTAAAAAAAACCACTGGTTGTCCTAAATTAGAGGTCAGTGTTTTTTTTTTTTTTTTTTATTCTTAAAAGCAGTCTGAACCAAATTTAGCATTAAAAGCATAGGAACAAATACAAGCAATACAGCTATCAGTTGATTTTCTTAGGGATTTTTTTAGGCCTGTATTACATCCCTGGAAAGCTTTTTGTGTGCTTTGATATCTCATGGTTAATGTACATTAATTGTTTTTTAAGACGGTATTTCAGAAATCCAGGCCTGATTAATGTGAGCGTTGCACCGGCCCCGTGGTGTTGCCTGAGTGTCTCACTGCTGGGCACACGTGGGATGTAATGTTCTGGTCGCCATTGAGCAAAGCACAGCTTGGTTTTGATCGTAGGGAATTTGTTGGTAGGCAAAAGCAGTAGTTAGCATGCATTTAAAGAAAGAGCTTGAAAAGAAAGCAAGCTTTTTCTTACCCTGGTGCTGTTGCTCAGCAGGTTTTCTCTCTGTGCTTGCAGGTTGTGACTGAACTGGGTTTTACAGTGTTAGGCTGTGGCAGCACAAGTGCGTGGTGTTTCTACTGGCCCTGCTGCAGCAGCCTGGCGTGGATGTGAGAGTGGTGCCAATCTGGGCTTGAGGCAGAGCTGCTCACATTTGGAGCTGTGGCATTAGCAATGGTATCTCTCATATGAGAGCACACCAAAACCGGTGTCTTTTTGCTTTTGTTGTGGTTACTCCTGTAGTGCTCAGGAAGAAGAAGAAGGCCCTGTGAGTGCAGGGGCAAAAAGTAAGCTAGAAAAAGATGCTGTGAGGAAACAGGAAATGTAGGTTAAAGCAGGAGGAAAAAGACTGAGCTGGGGAGTTTAGCTTGAAGAAATCTAGTTATTGGATAGAAGTTGTAGTAAGAGATCAAAGTGAGGAAGGATTTGGAGGGGAAGGAAAATGCAACCAAGGGACCCAAGAGTGAGAGATGAAAGATAGAGGCAAGGGTGAAGCAGATTAGGATTTTAAAAAAAGTCTAATTTTGTTTTCTTAAATTTGCATGGAAAGTGCCGGAGTGAGTTTGCATGAGCAATTGTGAACATTGGTCTCCCCCGAAGTTCTGTTATTCAGCTTTGTGTAATGAGTGTTACTTTGAGAAGAGTTTACACAGCCTTAAGTTGTATGGCAGTACCAAGAATGAGTATGTTTTACAGAGATGGCTTCTATTTTAAAACTGACTTACTTCTAGCTGTAATATTAAATGTAATTGTATGATGACAAATTTCCCAAATGCTGAATGCTTCTTGCTTCTTTCAGGCGGGGCTTGAATCCACCCCACAGAGTGAAGTCGATTTCAATGACTACGTTCACACAGCAGGAAATAGAATTTCTGCAGAAACACGGAAATGAAGTAAGTATTATTTGGAGAATAAAGTGGGTTTGGCACTTTAATTTTAAAGTTTAAAACATTACTGAAGAAAAACTTAGTTGGTTCTTTTTTTTTTAGCAAAAGCTGGGCAGAAATCTTTGGAAGCCAGCATCATTTGAAATGAGGCTTCTGAAGAGCTTGTTTCATTGGGTAGCTGATCATCATAATGTTACTGCCCAACCCAGACAGTCCAGATTCACATGATCAGTATTTCTGAATTGGGTTTTCTTTTGATTTTGCATAAGGCAATATGCTGCCATCTTTTTTTTTTTCCCTGCAAGCTCAGAACTTGAAACTGACTGCAGCAGTGTTTCCTGAAAGAGTGTACTGTGACAAAAATAAATACAAAAATACAGCTTGTAGCTGTATTTCTTCACAGTAGATGTCAGAAAATCATCTGGTAGTTTTAATAGCCTTTTTACTTAATAAAAGTATATCCATGTTGAATGTTCTTGGAGAGGAAGGAAAGGAAGTAATTGTTACCTAGTGCGTGGCTTGTGGCAGCTTTCAAGAGGACAAGTTCTAGCATACTGACTTTTTGTTATTTATAATAGAATTAAAAATCAGAGGTAAATGTTGGATTGGCTCTTTGGGATCACACAGAGCACTTAAGCCCTGGATGCAGCTATTGCTGTCTTCAACTTGAGAGTGAAGTTGGTGTTTTAATATCATACTGTAGCCTTGAGGATTTTAGAGGCAGATTTTGCCTCTGTTGGAACTAGATAAAGTTCTGCTTCACATTGATTGCATCTGTATCCTGTTTAGTAGAACTATTGATTGTAGGCTAGAGAGTGTTTTATTAGTGTGCTCTTGTGAAGCTTTGTGGGGATAAATCCCATCATTCACTAAAATGCTTATATTCAACTTTCTTAAAGTTGGCCCATTCATAACTGTCAGGTTGAAGAATGAAAATAGAAGTAGCAATTTCTTTTTCTGTCCTGGTAAACGTGTGTTATTTGTTGAAATGACTGTTAGTGGATGATTCCTCTAGACAGAGCTGGAACAAGGCCTGAACTCTCCCAGACTTTATAGAATACTCTTGATGGCTTAGGTTGGTTGGGTTTTTTAAAACTGTAGAGCATTGCATATGTATGTGTATGTATGTGGAGCGTATTGCTGACTTTTTGCATACGGAAATTTAATAAAGAATCTTCTGTGGATTCACATAGTGTGTTGCAGTATCTTTCCATAAGATTAGATTGTAAACTTCAGCTTAGCTTTAAGCTTCACAAAGTAAAGAAAAACATGCTTTGTAGCTCCCTCCCTGCATTTGTTTTAATTTTAATTTTTTACTAAATCTGCAATGTCTAGAGAGTGCTATGAGTTTGTTTTCACTGATCTGGAACCTTAAGTGATCCTTTCTCAGCTGATTAGTGTGGTTGTCCTTCTCATTGTAGCCATGACTAGTCTGCCAATCATAATGATTTAGTTGATACATAATTTAGTATTGGCATAAAAAAAGTTCTCAGACCTCTGCGGTGCTATTCTGTTTCAAAAGCAGGGGTCTTTGCACTTGTAGTACTCTAATTAGAGAATTGCAATGATTTAAATGAGCTGCCTCATAAATGAAGATGTCCTCCTGAGTTTAGTTTTAGATTGTTGATTATTGCTTTAATTCTTAAGTAGAACTGAATAGACACTTGTAAGTGCAGATAGTAGATTTAAGGAGTGCTCAAATATTGAACAGAAATTATTATTATTTCAAACACTGTTATAAGTTTAAAACCTAGTTAAACATGTTTTCACTTTGTTTTACTTTATATTGCAGTAGTTAAATAGGCATTTTGCTTTCTCTTGTTGGTATTGGACTTTGGAATACTTACCTGCAGATAAGATAATGTATTGGACAGATGAAAATCATCTGACTTCACAAAAACCCGTTTTTTTTGCTTAGCTTGCTGTTCAGCATAGGAGGCTCTTGTGTGTATAGGAAGAAATGAGATTTCCTAAAGTAAGACTTTTCAAACATGGAATTGTCCAATGTTGTAATATCAACAATTAAAACAATTCTACAGTGATACATATAAAAAGAAGCTCAACTTTTTTTGCAATCTGTCACGTTTAACTTCCATTTTTCTGTAACTTCTAAAATACTTTCATTCCCACTGTTTTGTTCTAGTCTTTCTCCAACATGGCCAAGGCCTCTGTCATAACTTTTCTTGCTTCCAGATGAGTAGATCATGGTTGTAAAATAGGGATCTTGCTCTGAATACTAAGTAAAATAGCAAGAAAACTTCCATAAGATAAAGTAGTTAGGGTGCTGAGTTGTTCTTAGAGGAAATAGTTTTCCACTCTCCTTCAAAGGTTGTTTATAAGGTCAGTGTATTGTATGAGGTTGAAGTTCTCTAAACCCAGAAAACAGACCAAAGAAAGAAAAAACCCAAAACACTTCCTAATATTTAAAACACTAGCTTCTCCCCAGTTGTTGTGAATGACTCTTTGTGGCACACATGGGTAAAGCATTCAGTTACTGAAAGGCTTCTGCAGAGCAACTGCTTTGGGGAGAGCTTATTCAGAGCAGCTCTTCTTTAGGTGAGACACCATCTTCTTCCCTGTATGTACACATTCTAAGAAATGTCCTTCTAGCACAGGCAGCTTGAACTTTATTTTAAATGAGTTTTTACTGCTTCAAACAGTTTTAAATCCTTTTACTGTATTAGAAGACACCTGTATTTTGGTGTTGCTTACTCATCTAGTTATAAACCGATGTCCAGACTCTGGTTTTGGTAATGTTGGGATTAGGTCACTGCAGGGAGAATGGGGGCATCTTCCAGCTGACATTCCTTGAGTGCCTTCTGAAATCCTTTTGAAACATAAAGGTAATTCTGACTCACTGGGTAGGGTTTTTCATCTCCTTGCTCTCTACATGAAGAGCAGTGTGAGGTATTTTCACATATTCATGTTAGGAATAATGAGAAGAGATTGATATGGAGATGTTTGTTTGAATACTCATCCTCAAATGATGCTAGTGCTGATTTGGCCTCTGATTCAGTTGTGTAGTGGTAGTAGGAAGTGAACTCGCTGTTTGCAGAAAGTGGAGGTGGTGCTAATCTCCTGTTGCCATTATAGCTGTGAATATTTATTCAGAAACTTCTACCCTAAGCTGAAGAATAGTATTATGAGGCAAACCAGTTACAGAGTTAATTTTTCTCCTACCCTTTTGAAAAATGACAGGTATTTTATAACTTTTCCAAGTAACCCATTCTAAAATGCATGTGGTTGAAGAAAAAGATCTTGATGGTCTTGTATTTAGAAAATCTGTGTTACTCTGGGGCAAAGACCATGTTTACCTGAGCTAATGAGTAGAATACATGCAGGTATGCTCAGCTGTCTGGGGTTATTTTAATAGTGTTGAATTTTGGTTTGGTGCCAATCTTCCTGACTCTCAATAGCACCTGTGCAAGTCCCTCTTTCCTGCACTCTTGCAGAACTGGCAGCAGTGTGAGTCTGGTTCAGAGCTGGTGTTAGGCCAGACCAGAATTCTTCCGTAGAATCTCCTTTGCTATGGAATGTGGCCTAGAAACCCTGGAGTGGAAGGAGCAGTCCTAAGCTGGAGCTGATGAGTCCTGACAGCATGAGCTGTGCAGTCAGGTGTCCTTGTAGTACATTGCTGGTTCTCCTAATACGATATAGAGATACATGAGCTGATTGTGTGTAGAACAATGTCTTTGTTAGCAGGATTTACTGGTTTGACTCTGCTTATGAAACAACTATAACTTCTGGACCCAAACTGCCTTTGAAATCAGTATGCTGGCAGTATAAAATTCTCTTAACCTACAGAGACTAATGAATAATATTGACATCAGAAGTACAGAATTACTAAACAAAGCTATAACTTGCTCACATAAAGAAACTGTTTCCAAATCTTTCTTCCTGTAGGGTGTTATGTTTTGGAACATAGTTTTGTTGTGTGGTAATGTGCAGTTCTTTGCACTGTCAGCGTTACATTTGGTGCATAACTGAGGATATTTTATTGGCAGGGAGGGGGAGAAGAAGAAATCTAATTTGGCATTTACCACCCTCCTGAAAGGTAGTATCTCATTAGAGCTTTTTAAACTAGACTGACATGTGTAATCTTCCTATGCAGTGGTATTTCTGGGTCTCAAGAAGTATTGTAGGTCAAGTAATGTGCTTTTCCTAGTTGAAATGCAGTTTCTATCCCCAGAAGGATGTGTCCTGCTAGAGTTTTTCCTTGCCTTGTTGCCTTCACTGCATACAAGAGCAGGAGGCTTCATGAGAGAGAACTTTGCTGGCCTGACTGAATTTTTATTATTCCTAACTAGCACAACTATGCTAACAAGAGTTTCTAAAGTGTGGTGGCTCAATGTGTTGTGTAAGCAGAAGGCCTTTGTCTCTCCTATATCCGCCTTGCCACACACACTGGAGATCTCTATCAGTGAAATAGTTATGACATGGCAAAGCATTATTTGGTAGTTGAAATACATAGCGCTGGAAGAGAAATAAATAGAAACTGAGATTCTTGGTGTTTCTGCAAAATTTGATGGATAATGCTGACTCTTTGCTTGATTAGCAGTTTTTCAGTGTGCCTCTTCTTCCCCACTTGCCCAGATCTGTAAAAACACACAGGAAAAAAAACCCCAAAACATGTCAACAAACCTAAAAGCTAAACAAAAGCTGTTTTTGTGGAAAACAGGTACATGTATTTTTCCCTTAGTCTTTGAGCCCTGCTTGGAACTCCTGAAAGCAGGAAATGTTACTGGAGGCTGGGTTTTAAACCAGAAGCCTTTCTGATTAACTTTGTTTTCTGGTGTGTCAGATGTACGCTGAATAGGATGTGTTCTTTGTTGCTTTCTGTCAAAGCTGAAAACAAGGGTAGTGACTCAAAGTGTAGGACTACAAATCTACATAGTGTATGGAAAACGTAATGTATGGTAAAAACAATTACTCGGAGAAAAAACAATTCTCCCTCAGAAGGAATAGCTGTGGTGTGCAGATTCAGGGAAACCAATGGTATGAAGAGAAATATAGGTAAAGACTTTATTATAACGTACAATATGCACTTGGCCCAATTTCTCCTTTCAATGATATATTTAAGTTACGGCAACTCACAGTTTCTGTCTTGCTACCTCCTGGGTTTTTATCTAGGTCAGGGTGAGTAGGTTGGTGCTGGTTGTGATTCTCTTTCCCTCTTTACTTCATGCTGTACTTACTGATCTAATTCTGAACGTCCCAGTATCTGGTTGCCAAGTGTCTAATGACATCCCTTGCAGGACTGGAGCTTGCTGGCGGAGGACAGGTACTATCCTTCCCAAAGCAGTTGTAGAGGGATTCTCACGAACTTTTAAATTTCATGAAGACAATTGCTGAATCTTGTTATCTACTTCTTGTTACCTGGCAAGATAAAACTTTGCTTTGTCTTGATTTTTGCAGCCCCCGGAGTGTAGTAGGGGCAAAACTTCAAAGTCTTGCTTCTGTCAACTGTTCAACAAAAGTAGACTTTCAAATGCTGCATACGCTTAGTCATTCTGACTTCAGTGCTCTCCCTTTTTATTCCCCTGCTCCATTGGTGAACCAGTGGGACATGGACTAATTATACTTTTCAGGGACAGTGGACAATGATTATGGATTGTTGGATATGTTCCACTGTTACTAGGGGCTTCCACATAACTTGAATGTTTACTCTTGGCTCCAGCTTGTCAGGCTCTTCTCTAAGCAGAGCATTTTGTTTGATAGAGCTGTGGTTATCAAAAGGAGGAGTATAGCAAAGCTTTTGGCGAGTAAACAGAGCTTTTGGGCAGAGGCTTATTCGTGCTGCTGTTGTAGAAAGAACAATATTAATATTAAATGGCTGAACCAGAATATTCCCAAGGAGATGGTGCAGTGTAGAAGGATTTTAGAAAGCCATAGAATTTTTAGGCCCGGTACCTTAATAGTAGTGTTGTGTAATTGTGTGGTGAGTTGGGGTGATGCTTCATGTATTATCTGTAAAAGCAAAGGAATGAGTAATTCTGTTAAAAAGGGGCTGAAGATGTGTCATGAAACTTGAGCAGTAGCATTTTCTGAATGAGCTCTTCAAGTGTGATTTATATATGGAATAGTTAAAGAGGTGGTTTGAAATACATGCTCTTTGGAATATCAAATTCAAATTTCTCAAAGCATACATTTTCAAAATAACCAAATAACCAAAAATTGAGAACAATTACTTCCTTGGATTTTTTTTTTTTTAAGTTAGTGTGTATTAAATAAGAAGAAAACTGTGTTTAGTAGAGCAGTTGCTTGCTTAAGGCTTGGGTTTGTGCAGGTTTACATTTCCTTTAATGCCTTTATGCAGTTCCTTCCTGTTCCCCCTCCCTGCAAGTAATGCCCTGCAAGAGTCAGCACATGCTGTGAATAACTGTGCTGAATAACTGTGGGAGTAGCTGTGCTGTTCAGGTGTCCTGCCTGGGCAGCCATCAGGCCAGACAGAACATAGCACTGAAGCTCATGATGAAATGTTGCCAACTAAAGTTGCCAGTCTGATTTTTCTATGCTTGTGCTATTTTTTTTGTTGTTGTAATTAACCTTCTGGTATCTGTCCAGTTCAGATGGTGAATTAGTGGGGAGTAATCAGGGTACCAAAGGTGTAAATGCTTAGTAATCATTCCCCACCATAAACAGCAAGTTGCATGGCATAAATTTCCTTGATATTTGTCACAAGAGTAACTTTTGAATAGCTTTGAAATAAAAAAATGTGATGGCCTGATCAATAAAAATACAGCAAAAATAAAGATTTCTCAAAGCAAACTTATTTCTTTGCACAAGATTCAGGACTGTTGGTGACTTACTTTAAAATGACTATGGAAAAATAACTACTTCAAAAAACCACAGTTACATGATGTGAGTTCTGACAACAGTATTTTTAAATTTTATTTTTCAATTTTGATTTCATCCTGTGCTATTGCACAACTCTCTGCCATTTGTGTTTTTTTAGATGGCTGAAAATTGTGTTTTGTGGCTCACTTGAAGCATAATCAATGCAGTGTTGTGGATCCCTGTCAAGTCAGATGATAGCAGCAGAAGTATAGCTAGACAGAGCACACAGGTCACCAGCAAACAAGGGAAGACAACGGGCCTTTTATTGGGCTCTGAATGCCTGCTTGGAACGGCTGCTGATGTTCAAAGCATTGTGTGCTACTTCAGACAGAAATATGTGCCTTTTCATGGTTTCTCATGTGGTTCTAAAGCTTTATAAAATATGGTTTTCTAAAGGACTTAAGTCAGAATTGTGTAGGTTGGAAAAAACCTTTAAGATCATCAAGCCCAACTGTAGTAGGAAGACAAAACAGCCTTTTTTTGGCACAAGCATGGTCTGAAATACCCTTATGAGGATGTGATTTACCCTTCGTATTCCAGTCATGTTGTACACCCACTTAGAATCTATGGTTCGTTTCCATCATTCCCACTATCCAAATCCAAACTACTCTTACCTGTTGTGGGTGTCTGGTTTTGGTTTAAGACTTGTCCATATTTAAGAACTTTTTACGAAATTGTACTTTCTCTGATAACTCTTTAGGTAAAGAAACTTATGTGAAATTTATTATGCACCCTGGTGTGGTAAATGTTTTACACTGTGTTAGTACCTCTCCTGCAGTTAGACTGGTACAATGAGAACTTCTTGCTGAAGTGTGTGTGACTAAGTAGGTTCTTTGGCTTGGTGGTTGTGTGTCGCCCATTAGTAAAACTGTTCTGTCTGCTACCAGCAACAGAAAAACACAGAGTGCCTTGCAGTTTGTTTAAATTAATTACAGTAGTGACTTAAGGCATATTTCACTTGTTACTTCTTTTTGTGGTTAGGTATTTAGCAGGAATTAGTTGCTCCAGGAAACACTTTCGGAAGCCTGCCTTCTGAATGTTTGCAGAAATTGCACTGCAATGGCGAGGGCTGATGCCTTTAAGAAGCTTGCATCATTTTAAACTAACAGGTGTTTGTTCAGCACAGTCCTCCTCCGTTCCTGTTTGCATATTCATAGAACTGTATCTACTATAGCTCTGTAGCTGGTAATGATCTGAAGTCACACAGCACCTTGTTTTCTGAGTCCTCACACAAATCATTGTAGTGGTCACGATGGCTTGAGACTTTGACATGGAGCTGTGGTGGGGTTTTTTGGTTTGGATTGTTAGTTGGTGGGGTTTTTTGTTTGTTTGTTTTGGGGGTTTTTTGTTTTCTTTCCCCCTCACTCCAAATGCTTAGGCACTTCAGGGTGAAGATGAAGCAGAAAACTGGGAGGGAGAAACATGAAAAACTGGGTTGTGGTTTGTTGCTGTGAGTTGATCTCCTGCAGGTTTCAATGGTATCATTGACATGGTAATTGTGATGAGTTTCTGTGAGCTGACTTGTTTTGGTTTGCAGGAGAAGGAGGAGTAATTGGATGGCCTGATATGGGTGGGGAAGGGGACCTCCTCTTTCATTTGCCAGCACATCTCAGGCTGGATGCAAACTGATTATGGTACAGCCCCAAGTGTTACAGTGCTGGGTGCAGAATCAAGTAGGGGCTGTTGTCACATTTGTCTTTCTGCTTGTCTGAAATTAAGCACAATTTTTCTTTTCTTCCATGTTTTCTGATGTTCTTTCCAATACTGAGTTGGTGTTGGGAGGGGACTGTGTAGAGTTGAACACCACGAACTCCTACTGCTAGAGATTCTGTAAATAGCCACAAGCAGGACTTCTCTTCTTCCTAGCAATCATATGACTGTTGCTTGTATAGTTATACTCACAAATCTATGTATGGAAATACTACTGCTGGCCCACCTCAGACTATCTATCCACTGCAAGTTTAAAGCTACACACATAAATATTCTGACTTTATATGCTTTGTCAGCAAAAAATAGTGAAAGATTGTTACTATTAAAACACTGATTCATGCTATTAGCTTTTACTTTGGAACAGACTTGTGACTTTTTTTACTAAGTTTATCTTCTAAGTTTGTATGAAGAAGTTTTAAACATGTATATTAAGTTTCATTATATCTATTACTATACTGCAAGTGACTTTAATTTTGAGAACTCAAATCAGTGCATTGAACTTGACCCTTTTGTGGAATACAATTGCAAGATGAATGCAGAACAGCTCGGTTTATTGGAGGTAGGAACTACTGATCTTAACACTAAATTAGCTATATAAATACTAATTTAAAAATATCTTTTGATCATTAGGTCTCTTTCCTGTTGTTGTTTGTCTCTATCTAGTAGACGATGATAATGTTGGTAATAAGGACTGTTAGGTGTTGAATATGCAATCAGGCTATTTAGAACAAACATCAAGTATGAAGTACATAGTTATGATGTCTGCCTGATCTCTCTAATCCTGAGCAATCTTTGAAATGACCTCTAAGATTTATCATGTTTGCCAACTAGCTCTCCCTGGCCAAGTAAAGAGGAAAACCTGTTTGGGGAAGATGCTGAAGTGGAAGTGTCATTTGCCAACTTTCTTCAGAGCAATCAGTTTTGCAGCTCTTGGTTGTTAGAGCCTGTGCTTCTCCTGAAGGTCGCTGGGGACAATGTTGAAAACCTGACACTTGGCAGGGATAGGGGGCATGTTTGTAGTAGGCATGTAAGAGGGATGGTGAGGGCTGCTTCAGAAAGGGTGTGGGAAGAAAGAGTGTGCATCATAAAAACAAAGCTTTTTTGACTCTGCTTCTCTGGAAGACACCTGTTCTAAAAGGTCACTCTGATTTTTGAGGGCAGCTAATGTTTGGTGTTACTGTTTGGGTGCATATTCAGGTGCAGAATTGGGTGCGGAATAGTCTGAAGGGCTTAAAACATTTCAAGTTAAAACTCCTACGTCTTGTTTAGTTTTGAGAATACCTTTCCTCTTGTTTTGCTCAGGAATTGAAGCTTGAACATACTGAGAATTTTGCAAGTGGTTCAGCTTTTGCTCACTCTCAACTCCAATTAGAAAATTAAATCGGAGTAAGAGTACTTTTACTCCTTCTCTCATACCATTACTCAAATGTATATGGTATTGTAGGAACTGCATTGTGGTAACAAAGGCTGTTGGAAAAACAGTTCCTGTACTCAAATAGTAGTTAAAAGTATAAATACTAAACCTTGGATCCTTTAAAATGTACCATCTGGGGCTTAGGGCATATGGAATCTATTGAAACAGTTTAAGCACTGAAGTACAGTAAGGGAATGTGTAGAATTAGGTGAAAGAGAAGAATCTTAAAGATTACAAGTAGAAATCAGGTGCTTTGCATTTCATGAGTACATTCTACAAATGTTTTGTAGAAGGAGTGTTGGATGGTGAAATTGAATGCTGGGATTTGCTTGCCCTGCTGTGACAGATGGTCTTTCAACTCCAGGTGTTTAGACCAGTACATGGTGCACCAGTCAGTTGTTACAGCAGCTCAGTCTGGAATATAAATTATATAACCACACACTTTAATAGTTTAATGTATTAACAATATGACCCTTAAATAGTTAAACTTAAACTTTGAATTAAGGTATTTTCTCTGACCAGTCTGTATTGTTGTGTTTTTTTATTAAGGTGTGCAAACAGATTTGGCTAGGCCTATTTGATGATAGATCATCAGCAATTCCAGACTTCAGGGATCCACAGAAAGTAAAGGAATTTCTACAGGAAAAATATGAAAAGAAAAGATGGTAAGATACTTTCACAATTATAAAGATTGCCTCTGTGATGAGAAATGAAGATGGACTGTTTGCTGTCATTTGGAGTGTGCTTTCCTCCTTGTGTATTCTTCAGACTAGATTGCACAGTTCTGTGAAGTGAAATGATTTCTGAACTTTATTCAGAGCTCCTATAGGAAGCAGGGAAGACAAACTAAAGAAGTTTCTCAATGTTCATATTGATGGAACAGAAATGGCTTAAGAGCATGTCAACAGCAGTGTAAAGTAGCAGTTTTGCAGACTATTATTTCCCATCCTATTTATTAGGATGGGAAAAACATGTTTTGTATTGAATAAGTGCTGAAAATATTGATGACTTTAAATTCTAGTCCATTTTTTAAAAAATGTCTGGTATATTTAGAGAATGGGTATTTTGCAAACTACTGATAGAATCTATTGCAGGATCAGGGGTTCAGTGGCAAAGCTGAGATCTGCCAGTTCTCACACTTCAGGCTTAGGAACGTTGAATGGAACTTCTCACATGAAACTTGTAAAAACCATTGCTCTCTTGAATGTAGGTATGTTCCTCCAGAGCAAGCAAAGGTGGTGGCATCAGTCCATGCATCCATATCGGGGTCTTCTGCCAGTAGTACAAGCAGCACACCTGAGGTGAAGCCACTCAAATCTCTCTTGGGAGAAGCTGCACCCGCACTGCACTTAAACAAGGGCACACCTAGCCAAGTGAGTACTGACAGCTGAGGAGCACAGAACCATTCTGCAGTCCTTGGTACTCTTTCAGTGGCCCAAAAATTCTTGCAATAACAGCTGCTGTGATCTGTAGGAACTAATACGATCACTGTATTTTCTATATTTTATTGAAGTATATACACATTTGCAGATCAGGCACTAAATGAAGTTTGTTTCTATTGACCAAATTGATTTTTTAGTGGTTATTTTCAGTAAGTGGAGTTTTCCAGTGTGATAGGATTAATTGATTGTCTTTTGCATAAATATCTCTAAAATTTGGACTGAATGTCTTATATTTTAATCTTTGTTTTTTCTATTTGAAAACAAAAAAATGACTGATGCTGTTAACCATGAGATTAGTAGTGAATATGTGGATGAAAGCATGCCATGTTTATTATTGCTTCCTATGCATTCTGAAACTGTCTTAAGTGGCTTTCAGGGGGCATCTGTATGCTGTAATGTAAAGTCAAACAACACTGTGTACTTAGATTTTTGGAGGGAAGACAGTTTTTTTGAAAACTGCCATCAGGATACAGGCACCTGTTGAATGGACCTCTTGGAACTCAAACAGCAGAAAATTGCAACTTCAAGCCTTGCTATGAAATTCTTCAATTTTTCTCTCCTTATACTGAATTCTAAAAATTTTTTCAGAATGTAGTGAATAACTGTTTTCTGTGTTGTAAAACTAAGTTTTATTGCTTGTATTTGTATAGTATTTGCAGAATAAATAAAATCTGAAGTTGCTAATAATATATCACTACTTTATTTTTCTGGGTGCTATTGAACCATGTAAATCTGCTGCAGAGTTCCTTTAAAAGCCAGAGTAGTAGCATAGGTAGTCTTCCTCATACCACAGGAGGAGGGTGTGTGCTACATACAGCATCTTAAACTTAGGGAATAAATGTCTTGTTAAAGAAATAAGCTTTGTCTAGCCTTCTAATATTTTGTAAATGTCAGTTTGGTAAAATATCACCTTTTCATACTAGCTAATTGAAATGTTGTTTGTAGTCTCCTGTTGTAGTTCGATCTCAAGGACAGCAGCAACAAGAAAAGAAACAATTTGACCTCCTCAGTGACCTTGGCTCAGATATCTTTGCTGCTGCTCCTCCTCAGTCAACTGCTACAGCAAATTTTGCTAATTTTGCACACTTCAACAGTCATACAGGTAGGTATTGGACCACTGTATCCCTTTCAAATGTGTAAAATGTAGTTTTAATTTTGATGACTTTTGACTAAACTTTATGAGGTGTATGTAATCTCTGTGCCTTAGGAATGTTGTATTGCTCGAGATTTCTTTCAAGTCTTTATAAAGAAAGGTTGAAGACAAAGACTGACGATTCTGCTTTTGGAAGTGGGAGTTGCTATAGCTATTTCCTAGGATATGTATGATTACACTGTTTCTGCCTGCTACTCAACTTTAAATTCTTCAGGGGAGAGAATGAGAGGATGAGTAACAAAATGTTGGTAGAAGCTGATATTAGACCTTCAATTTTCTTTCTGATAATTATTAGGAAGAGCATTCATGAAAAGCAAGCAGATACAGAGACTTTAAAGGAGTTCAGATGCATTGATAATAACTGCCAGTTTGTCAAAAGAAAAACCAAGGCTTGCCCAGTTTAAAGAGTGACCTCCTCTTTTGTGTGTGTGTGTCTGTTTGAAAGTTGAGTACTGCCTATGTGGGTAGTATTCTCTAGTTTCAGGAAGAATAAACAAGCCTTGAGCATATGTATTGACTGAGGAAGGGGGATAGGCTTTGAATTCTTAGAGGATGACTTCAGTAAAATATATTGAACCCTCAGGGTTTGGTTTTTTTCCCAGCCAAAGACGTAGTAATAGAAGTAAGAGAAGTCTGTCCTAAAGAAAAAGTCGATTCTGTGGTCACTGAAGTTTGTTGTTGCTAACTTGCATTGCAGTTGTGGGAAAGTACCTTTGCCTGCCTGGTCTGAATGGGCTTTTTATCTTGTTCTGAGAGAAACTGTGATGCTGCTATGCCACCCAGAATAAGAGAGGTTTCTTGCAAATCAGTCCTGAAACTGTTAACAGCCAAGATAAAGTGTCATGGATGGGACTTTAGATTTACACCTGAGGAAATGGGCAAAATACCAAGGATTTCTCCAAATTAATTTTTGGAGGTGTGTTTAGCTGGTAACACTTGTACCGACTGGCCAGTGCTGTATTGTGTTACTAAAAAGGTTGCAGATGGTTAATTTTTCTAATAATTTCTTTCCAGACTTGTTGCTGAATAATTATTTATTTAGATACACTTTATTATTCCTTTTGCTTTTTAGGGAGATGAAAATTCCATTAAAGCAGTATTTCAATACTGTGTTTGAAATCTAGGTAAAATTCCATTGCATCTCTGGGTAATTTTTAAAAGGATAAACACTATTGGAACACTCCAGAACAAATACAATCTGAGGAATGAGTCTGTTAATTTCTGGCCACAAACTAACCATTGTGGTCATTCCCATGACTTCTTTCCATAAGTTTTAGAGCCCAAAGCAGTTTCAGGGCTAGTAAATCAGTTTCTAAAAGACAAACCTGATTCTGAGCGTGTGATAGCTGAATGTGTATTTCAGACTTGTTACCTCAGGGTGTTTTCTGACTTGCTGTAGTAAAATGCTTGTAAGGCTTGTCTTGTGTGCAGTACAGGGTAGTGTTAGCGAAATGCATAACAAAATGTTACGGACTCTTCCTTTGGAACACAAGGAGGGTTGATCAGTCTGCCAGCTTTGGTGAAAATGAGCTTGAAATGCTCATTAAGGAGCTGTATAAACATGTAATTTTTGTTAGCAATTACACACTGCAGCGGGGGATGGGAGAATTTGCACTTAGTCCGGCACTACTTTCTCAAAGTTTATGGTCTGGTGTTCTTGTTTTAGGGCTTGGTTTTAGCTATGTGTATAGGGGATGGACTTTTTCCCCCTTCATGTACACAATACTAACTAAAGAAATCACTGAAGAGACCAGCAAACTTAAGATCCTTCAGTATAAGTTACTGAGTGCATCAGTAGGAAAATACTAACAAACTTGTGCTGTAACCTGTGAAGTGTAGGTGTAAATCTTGAAAATTACGCAGGAACTGCAATTTGTGATATCTTTCTGCTTTCCAAGTACTTTAATGTATGAAGCTGGTTAAGGATATTGTGCTTATTGAAGGGGAAACATACTGTGACCTTATGTGTACTGTCTGTATATAATTTACAAAATTCTGTAATTTCTGCAAAATTGAGATTTTGAAGGTGGTACATGACTGATTTGTCTGTAGTTTATAGATTGGTAATAGCAACAAGGATCAAAATCTATGCCATGTAGATTTCTTATAAACTAATGAAATAGAAGACCTGCACAAAAGATTTTGAAAAGGTGTAGTGACAAAGTACGACTCTATCACAGATAAAGTGGGAGAAGAGGCTTTATCTAGAAAAATTAAAATAGTATGACATAGTTATTTTGAGGAGAGTTTTTTTTACTTCAGATATATGTGGATTTTATTTTAGTTTTTTCTGTTTTGCAGTGTTTCACGCCTTTATTGCACACCAGGTAGTGCAAACCTCACAGAACAAACTTCAAAGGCTGTAGGGGCAGCTGGCATTGCCATGACTGGTGTTGTCATCCCTGCCTTTAACCAGCTGGCTTTTGTACTGCCTCATTGATCTGCAGTGTCAAGAGCAGCTGTAAATCCATGGAAATCTGCAACCCCCTGCAGTCCCTGAGCTTACTTAGGGTTGGTTTTAGGTTTTTGTGTGGAGAACTGAATTTTGTAATTGGTAATCTACATGTTGTCCAGGTGCAGCAGAGTACAAATCTTACCTGGTCTTTACCTTTGTGCTACATTTATGAAGACTGAAACTTTACTGCATAAAATAAAGCAAGATTAATATCAGAATACTCTAGTGAAGAGTCTTTACAGCGATACTGTTTGAAATGGGCTCACTTGAAAGTCATACTGTGTGTGTCAGCTGATGCAGTAAGATGGAGTCTTTTGTAATGTAATACACTCCAGTTTTTAATTTGGACCCAAAAGATATTTCATTTAAGATTCTTGACATAGTTTTCTGTTTGTGTGAGTGGTTAAAATGGATAATCTTGCCCTTGCTCTAGGAGTGACATTTATGTACTTAAGCCTATTTCGTCAACTAAACATTAGTCTCTTGTCTATCCAATTGATGCATTAGGATGAAAGTATCACTTTCATTTTAAAGTGAATTCTTAATCTATTCTTGTTAAAAAGCTACTGGTTTAAAAACCAACTCGGACTTTGGAATTTGGAATTGGAGTCTGTAAAATGCTGTTTGAACCAATACAGAGGATATTATAGAAGTAATTTTTTTGTCTGTTTGTGCCAACCTTTTCTCTTTGCACACTTCGAAGGTGAAAATAACTTTCTCAAGATCTTGCTTTCACTTTGAGATTTTTTTTTCTCTTTGCTGACTCTCATGCTGTGGTGGGTTGACCTTGCCTGATTCCAGGTGCCCACAGTGCTGTGTGTTCACTCTCCCTTCAGCAGGGTTGGGGGAGAAGACACAAAAAAGCTGATGAGTCAAGAGAAAGTTACTGTCCTGGGCAAACCAGACTTGACTTAGTTTATTGACACTTGATAATAGAGTAGAATAGTAAAAAATAAAACAAAACCCACCTTCATCCCTTCTTGTGAGGTGTAATTTCACTTCTGACTATTTTAGCTCCTGCTCATGAGGGGGCTGGGGAATGGGGATGCAGTTAGTTCACAAGATTTCATCTCTGTCACTACTTCTTCCTCATACTGTTCCCCTGCTCCATTGTGGGGTCCCTCCCCTGCAGTGGGATATGGTCCTTCTCAAACTTTTTGGAACGTGAGCCCTTTCCATGGGTGTCACTTCTTTGAGAGCTGCTCCGGCAGGGATCCTTTCCATGGGGTGCTGCCCTTCAGGCAGGGTCACAGCTCCTGCCAGAAAACCTGCTCCAGTGTGGGCTCCTTTTCATTAGCCAGAGCTCCTGCCAGGACCCTGCTCCAGCAGGGGCTTTCCATGAGCTCCAGCCTCCTCATGCCCTCCCTACCTGCTCTGGCGTGGCTCCTCCACAGGCTGCAGCGTGACTGTTACACCATGATCCTTCATGGGCTGCAGTGGGGCAGCCTTCCTCACCATGGTCTTTTCCATGGGCCTGGAGCATGTCCTTTCCTCCCTATTAGCTGACCTTGGTGTCTGCAGTGTTTTCGCTTGCATTTTCCTCACTCCTCTCTCTGCCATAGCTGCTGCACACTGGATTTTAACCTTTTTTAAACACAGTGACTCAGAGGTGCCACCAGCACTGCTGGTGAGCTCAGCTTTGGGCAGTGGCGAGGCAGTCTTGGAGCTGCAGCAGCTGTGCAGAAATGGGGGCAGCTTCTGTTCTTTCCTCACAGGGACCACTCTGGCTGCTCCCTGCTGCCAAAACCATGCCCCGTAAACATAATGCTCATGCACACAGTTTATTAAACATGGTATTGAGTCCAGCCAAACCTCACTCCCTTTCCCATTGTACCCTGGGAAGGAAAATGCATGCAATTCTATTTATATTAGCAGCATTGTGAAATACAGTAGTTTGTATAAAAATGTCCTTTTAGATTATAAATCTGTAGTACAGATGCTTTTGAATAGAAATTAAGTGAAATAATACAACTTTTAATTAGCACTATCAGACTATTAAGTTACAGTACTTAAACAATTAGCATAATTTATTCTCTTTGTAGATAGTTAATCTGTAAAATCTCTCCAGAATAAACAAATTCTAACCTAAAAATATAATGTATTGCCATCTGTTATTCCAGAAGGTGTTTCGTGAGCTTTCTTTAGATAGTAACTCAAGTTATCTATATAAAAAGGTTTGGTTTGCATTTGATTAAAAACATTTTTCCTTTCTTGCTTACAATAGAGTTCAGGGGCTTCTGTGGAGCTTTATCAGCTAGGCATGCAATTCCTGTTGAATCTATAGATTCTTGAATGTCCAGGTGTTCAAAATTAGATTAGTGTTAACTTCTATTTTCTCCTATAGTATGGCACGAAAGGAAGGCAAAAACTGAAATTCTGTTTGAAATTTCCTTGGATTTTATTTTGTGGATAAACTCTATGAATGCTGTCTTCTTGACATTGGTATTGATTTTCCATATTTCTGTCCTCTGATTTAGTTTTTTTAAAGACTGAGTTTTCCAGTTAAATGAATTTATAAACCTAGCCAGAGCTATTCAAGTGGTGCCAACCAAAATTCACCTGAGGAAGAAGCACTTTGTGTATGAGGAATTTGAATTGCCAGTATGTTACAAGAATACCTTCTAATTTTTATTCCCAAAGAAATGTTCAGTTAGCCCACAAGTTCTAGTTTTGGCAACTATCTGGTATTCTGTTCTTTATGGCTGTTTTTTCCTGAGCAGCCAGCACTGCAAACACTTAGGGTTAAACTGAAGTGGACTCCCATCAGGTCATGCAGTTGTGAGTAGCAGCTTGTGTGAGAAGGACAGAAGTAGCATTAACTGGTACAGCTCTGTGAAGGTAGTTTGTGAAAGCTTGTTCAAAGACAACTTTCAATCACAGAATAACAAGTAATTTTCTTCATGTGAAAAGAAGCACATGGTAGGACGTAACTCTTGGAGGCTGTCATGACCATGAATTCAGTTAATACATCTGTTTTTGTGTTTATTTCCCATATCCATTAACATGTTTTGTTCCTTTGCGATTTACAGCGCAGAACTCTGCCAATGCAGGTTTTGCAAACTTTGATGCATTTGGACAGTCTAGTGGCTCGAGTAATTTTGGAGGTTTCCCCACAGCAAGTCAGTCTCCTTTTCAACCCCAAAATACAGGTAGAACTCCTAGCACTTTTGATTAATACATAATTGAAATAATCCTTACCTTTATGTTGGAAGGTACTGAAGTTGAGTTTTTCTTGCATCTGCCTGCTTTAATGCAATCAAGCCATCTGAAGCTCTGGGGAAACTCAAAATGAATTCCTTGTGTTTGGTGTTGATTTTTTTTTCCCCTAATGCTACTCAGAAGTCTGATTTATGGCACTGTGTTTGTTAGCTCTACACCTGAAATAACTATGAAAAGAATAAACTCTACTGCTTTTAATAAGTATTGAATTGACTCTTGTCTTCTAAGAGAAGCACTTAAGTAGATCCAAAAGGATGTCACAGTACCAAAAAAAGTGTGTCTATGTATAGCATATGCACACACTTCAGTATGTTTGACTTCATGTGTAGAGCCTGTTGCTAAGATTTATTTTGCTTTCCTTTAATTTGATCATGCTCTAGAACTTCTGCTTGAGTTTACACTTGCTGTTTGTCTAGATCTTTGGCTGACTGACTTTCTTTTCCTTTTTTTTTTTTTCTTTTGAGTGTGGTGTTGTTTTAAACTTTTTTTTCAAATTTTCTTTCTCCCTTCTTATGTTAACTTTAACCCACACACAATTTCTGGCTGTCCAGCGTTCAGAACGCTTTCATCTAGCTGCAGTTTTGGTGAATTTACTTCAGCTTTTCCTCTCCAGGCTGTACACAGTAAGTTCCACGCAGTGGAAAACTCAGCTTGCTTCATTTTATGCCATTGTAGTATAGCACTTCCATTCCTACTATTGCATATGTTTCAACTTCTTGATTATGCTTTTAGAAAGTCGTGTTTCTGTTTTAGAAAGTACTGTAGTATGAGTAGAATCATCAACCAACTGTTTTAAAATGTAATACACTTAATGAAGCAACTCATTTAAATTTTAGTACATGACCTGCCTAGATTAAATTGTCTGGACAATGAAGAGATAGAAGCCCATGATATCATGCTTGATCTGAATTTCAGTTGTGTGGACCCATATCAGATTTCTAAAATTGATTTATGTATCTCTGATGTCAGTGGAGACTTGTTGTAAAAGACCTGTGTTGTGTCTTCCCTCTCACCTCTTTCCTGATTGGATGCAGTCTAAAACTCTCTCTTAACCTGGGCATGAAATCATACAGCTTTTGGACTTCCAGGCACTGTTTTTTGCTTAGGATGATGACTGACATCTGAAATGACTAAACATTGAACCACTAAGTAAATGCAAATAGCAGCTATTTAATAGCCACATATGGTAGGGAAATGAAGCTTCTATATTTTGAATATAAAAGATTAAGACAAATACATCTTTTTCTAATAAGATTTTATTATTGAAATTACTTTTAACTGCTAAGAAGTAGCACATCGTTTTCAAGATTAAATTATGACTGTGATTTAAAGTATTGAAGTTTGGGGTGTTTATCCCTGATGTGCAGTCCAAAAAATATATTACAGTTTTTTTCTGATGACCCACTGAACTTTGAAGGAAATGGGAAAGAGTCTTAAATGTGTAGGATGGGGCAGGCAAACACATTGCCTCACATGACTACAAAGGGAGGGTTATTGTGCCATCAGTTACAGTTGGAGAGACTTTCTAACTTTGGAGCATTGATCATGTTTAACTTAATTTGTTACAGGTGGAAGTGCTGGATCAGTGAATGCTAATTTTGCCCACTTTGATAACTTCCCCAAATCCTCCAGTGCTGATTTTGGAGCCTTCAATGCTTCTCAGAGCAACGCCACAGCAACTGCAGCCAGTAAAGCTGCAGTGAATAAACTGAATCTTCAGTCAGCTGACAAATATGCAGCTCTTGCTAATTTAGATAATATCTTCAGTGCAGGGCAAGGTATTAAACTTTATTCTTCGCCATGATTATTTTTTATGTGTATAGTTACCACAAGGATGGCTGTGCTTGTCAAAGTACTGTAACTGTATTTCAAGATTTCCCTTCTCTAAATGATCAGTAGAATTTTGTGTCAATGTACCCTTAATGTGTAAGATGTAAGTTTTAAGACCTCATTCCAAAAGGATGTCATTACAAGACTGCTTTTTGGGAACCTATTTCCCATCAAGATGAAGAACTCTGAATTAAAATATCTAAATAATCATTACTGCAATAATGAAAACATGTAAAAATACAAATACATATTTTATGTTTGTACTGAAAGCTATAGTGGCTGCTCTGGAGTGGAGAGCTGCAGTTGTTGCAAAGAGCTGCCAGAGCAACTTTCTTACCTCTCCGCCACAAAAAGGTTTGGCTTTAGTTTTTCGTAAAATAGTAGCAGTGATACTTGGATTTAGTTGATAGTAAATTAAGAAGAAAAAGCTAGTTATTCTATTACTCAAATGTACTTCTTCTTAAATGGTGTGTAAAAACTTACGTTCTTTTGTAGAGGTTTGTTCTGAAATGGATTATTTGAGGTTAGGTGTTCTGTTAATTTTCTAGTTGAAGATGAATGGATTATTTTTCTAGGAAAGCAAAAGCTCTCTTGGGCTGCAGAGTACCTATAGAAGCAGGACATTTTGCTAATAGCTAGTGGCTTGTTAAACACTTTTTCTTCTATGCCCTAGTGCATATTTAATTTTTAAGTCTGCAACTGTCTGTGAACTTTCATTTAATTCTCTATGTCGGCAGGACAGAAATTGAAACAATCTTCAGTATTTTGAATCTGCTTTCTTTCTTTCTAGGTGGGAGTGAGCAGGGAAGTGGCTTCAGCACAGCAGTGTCATCAGCAGGCCCTGCGTTGTCAGCACCCAATCAGTCAAGTGCATCTTCAGACAAGTACGCGGCTCTGGCGGAGCTGGACAGCGTGTTCAGCTCCACGGCCACCTCCAGTAACGCGTACACTGCCACCAGTAACGTCAGCAGGTACGCTGCCAGGGGCTGCTGAGTCCCTACGCTGACTGCAGCATTAGCAAAGAAGTAGCTTGAAGTCATTTCTCAAATCTGTTTGTTTCTTGTCTAAATGAGGAAGCATTGAATGAGTTTAGAGGTACTACTGAAACAGCATCTCTTGTTTTAAATAATGGCAGTACTGAGGAATAGCATATTCTAGGAATACTGTCAGCAGAATGTTCTCTGCACCTTTCTAGTCATGACATGCTAAACCTGTTAGATGGTAGCACTTTGCTATGCAGAGTACTTGCATGCATACGCAAAATCAGAGGATCATGCCTGAAAAAAAAATTTCGGATGTTTTTAGTGCAAATGGTGCCACCTGTTTATTTTCTAGATCACTGAAGTAACAAATACCAGATGCCTGTTCGCAGCTTGGTATTGCAAGTGCCCCTAAGGCTTCTGCTTTGCAACCTTTATACTGTCAGCATTAGCTCAATATTCCTACTTCTGCTGTTGGTGGCAATGACTTTCCATTGCTCAGCACTAGTGAGAGTGTCTGACCCTGGCATCAGGGAGGTACATTGTGTTCTGCAAACTGCATATAAGTGTTCATCCCCTTTCTTTTACATGCCAGCAGTAACTGTAAATTGTATTTCATTAATAAGCAAGCAATTCTGACTTCACTGAATGAATTGTATAAATTATTTCCAGCAATGCTTTTGGAACAGTACCTGTGGCTGCTACTGCACAGACACAGCCTGCATCTTCAAGTGTGCCTGCTCCATTTGGAGGTATGTAAGTGTTACTAACACCCTTTGGGGACTGTAAGCAAGCAATCTACTAATTTTTAGTTGGTAATGGTGTACTTCGATACCACTAATACTGAAGTTAAAAAAGGTACTATTAACAAAAGAGAGTATTACTGTCAAAATAATTGTTTTTAATGTATTTTCTTATAAGTTCCTGATCTTTCATGTAATTTTAGGTATTTATGTATCTTTGTATAAAAGCTGTATAGACTTCATGTGAGTCAGATTGGCTGTTAGAGAAACACTTACTTAATAAAATGTCTTTAATCTTTCAGCAACACCTTCCACAAATCCATTTGTAGCTGCCCCTGTTGCCCCAGTGGCACCTTCAACAAATCCATTCCAGACCAATAGCCGAGGAGCAACAGGTTAGGAGAAAAATTGAGTGTTTGAGAAACTTTCTTTAAGAATTGCATTGATTCTTTTTTGCTGTATCTGTATAATTTGTTTTTTAAAAGTTTTCTGTATTATCTGTCCCTAGTCTATTTGACATGTTGCGTGTGTGCTCAGTGTTGAGGTGCAACTCTAGGATTTCAAATGGTGGCTATGAAAAATGTCGATATAATCTGTTAGTGCTCTACCTATTTGTAGTCTGTGTATCACCAGTTGAGTTCCTTCCAAGACTATAACCTTGGCTTTAGAGCATGCTTTATAGCAGGTAGCCCTGAAGTCAGGGAACTTGAAAGCCCTTCTTCTTAATTTCTTTCTTTATTTCAAAGTGCTGAAAGCTCTCAAAACGAAAGAGCTGGAGCTAGAACCAGTAATGACAAGGCTCTTGGGATGTTAGCTCCTCACCAGTCCACTTATTCAGTATATTGGTGTCTCTTTTTTAAAGCATATATTTAATCTTTACACTCATTTTTTATATTAATTTTCTGTGGGAGGATTCTGTAGAATCATAATTAAAAAAACTTAATCACTTTTTAAAAAAGCAGACTTGTACTTCTTTAAAACTATGAACTTGGATTTAGATGGCTACTAGGTTATGCTGATTTTTCCTCTCCAGAGCTAAGTTTTGACACTTTTATCTGTTAGCTGGACTTCAAAAGATTAAAATCTGCTGATTATGTGCATTTTGACATTGAGTTGCGGTTTGCTCAATGATTTAGGTAGGCTGAGTTAAAAACTGAATTGATAAATTTGTGTCTTCTGCTGAAATTAATTCTGTTTTCAGTCCCTTTTGAGATACTATGCAGCTAAACTTGTTCAGATATTTAATGCCCAAAATATATATTTTTTTCTTTTTTTAATCTCATTCCTAAGTGGGCTATTTTGGATCATCATTAAGAATTTGTAGCCTCTTCAGATAAATTCTTTGAATATGGCAACTCTATCCTTCTACCTTCTGTACAGCTGTCCCTGGCTTGCTGAGGTTCCAAGCCTTTGGCAGCCATCCTGATGTTCCATACTAGGTGACAGAGATAATGTCTATAAGTAAAGATAATGTTCAGCCCCTTTCAGTGTAAGGTGTAAACCTACGGCTTGTCCTTTTATGTTTTCCTCCTGCATGAACTTGGCTATTTAGTACATGGGAGATCTGTTTTGTAACGCTTATTTCCGATGGTTTTCTTACACTAAGCTATTGCTGGTCATGCTAGTGATGAACTGTTTGGTACATATATGTGTATCTATTTCTCTCTCTATATATATAACTAAGAAATGACTGTTCAAAAGTGTATAAATGATTTGACATTGTCTGGTCTCTTTGTGGCTTCCATAAGGCCTCTCGGGAGCAATGCACTCTCACATATTTCCTCAGGCTCATTTTGGTAGGTGGCCACATTTGGTATCAAGTTTCTTGTGGCTAATTGTTCTTGCTTGTAAAAGCTTATTGACAGCTATCTGGTTCTCTGCACAAAGAATTGTGGAAGACTTGACTTCTTAAAAATGGAGTGGGTGTGGGTATTTGGCAACTGGGCGGAGGGAGAGAAGAGCATACATAGACATCCTGTCGAGCAACCAAAACAAAACCATTATTGATATCCTCCATGGTCACCATATAGTGCTAATGAGTGACTGTTGAAGTTTCTGCCAACAACAGTTTGATGCCTTTTGGGATATCCCAAGTCCCCTGGTGACTTTGTTGTGCTTCTGTTTGCTGTTTTAGCCAAGTTTGCTGTCGAGTAGCTTCTCTGCTCACTGTAACTTGAGAACAGTGTTAGTACATTAGTTTTGCGTGCACCTTGTCAACAGTTTGTCTGTATAATGTCTTGCCCTTGAATACTTTTGGGGTGAGTTTTTCAACTGATAATTAAGCTATATTCAATAAATTAGTTTTACTAGCTTTTTTAAACAGTTGAGCTTGCATAAAATGTAGCTTGTAACATTTCGAAAGAGAAGTCCTGTTTAACTAGCATGGAATACCTCGTGTCTGTATTTGTACCAAAAATCCTCCTATACACTTCTCTTTTCAAGAATAACTCCCAAAAGACTGAATAATGGTTTTGTTACTATACTTTTGCACCTAAATGTGCTCCTATTTATTTGCTGAAGGCATGGGGAAATGCCTATGAACTTGTGTGTTCTTTACTTGAAATGTTCAGCAGAGAATCAGATGAAAAGTTTTGGGCTCTTTTTGTTTTAAGTTCTACCTCAACAGTAAGAGGGTTTGCAACAGGAACCTTGTGTGCAAATAATGTGCATGGTGAGAATTTCCTTAAAGACATTAAAGATGGGGTGAAAAAAGGGGATGCATGTATCCCTTTGGTTTGTTGGGTTTTGGTTTTTTTTTTTAATTTATAACCTCCTTTAGTGCAGCTTGAAGTAGGAAAATCCTTTCATGCTTTTCTCAGAAGGAGAAAAACAGAGGGGCTCAGGCTGCCTGAACCTGCTTGCTTCTTATGTGTACAGACTTCTACCAGAAAAACTGTGGGGAAAATATGATAACACTGAGAACAAATAATAATTTCCTCTTCCAAAAGAATATCTGAATGTGCTGAATCTACTAAATTTTAAAAAACTCCATTCATTTTTAAAGTGGAAAAGTAAATTATGCACCCAGTTGGTGGGGATCCAAGTAAACAAATCAGTTCAGTGGCTGTAGAAGTTGAACCAAACTTTTGTCCAGTCACAGAGGGCATTAGAAGACTTCTAACATGGCCTTATAGTAATTTGTTCCATGGAAAAAGTGATTTCTTACAAATAATTGAATGTTATTTTTTGCCTATCAGCAGCAACATTTGGTACTGCATCCATGAGCATGCCAGCAGGATTTGGAACTCCTGCCTCCTACAGTCTTCCTACTAGTTATAGTGGCAACTTCCAGCAGCCCACATTCCCAACCCAGGCAGCTTTCCCTCAACAGACTGCTTTTGCTCAGCAGCCAAATGGTAGGTCTGCATGTTTTAGATAATCTTGTCTAAATCAGAAACATGGAGAAAATGGTCTGTCTATAAGTTGGCAATAATGGGTGGATATTTATTTCTACATGAACTTGATAGTAATGTTGATGAAGGGTTCCCACACTGTTTTGGCTCTGTAGTTGAGCCTTATGACTTGGCTGTGTGCAATTGTGTAATGACAAAACCGAAATTTTACCAAAATCTCATACTAAAATGGTAAGTATTCCCAGGCTTAAAGGGGTTCTAGGCAAGAAGGGCTATTTTGGAATGTGTGCAACACATTATTACACTTTCTCGGACTTCATAGAACGCAGGGAAGAGGAAATTGGAAAGTATTTTCTCCCTGAATTTATATGATACCATAACAGTGAAGAAAGTGCATATGTAGAAACTGGAGATTGATGAGTTACGAACAGTTTAAAACAAAAAGCTCAGCCGTGGTGTTTTACACTTACATTCTTGATGTTTAAGTAGGATCAGTCCTGCTGATTTTGCAGTTCAAACTTCCGCTTAATTTTGGCTGGGAGCTGCAGCAAAGAGCTCTTTGAAGATTGTTTACTACTATTAATATTTTTTTCTTTTCTTTCCAAGGAGCAGGTTTTGCTGCATTTGGGCAAGCAAAGCCTGTAGTAACTCCTTTTGGACAAGTTGCAGCTGTTGGAGTATCTAGTAACCCTTTCATGGTGAGTTGTTGCATGTCAATGACTTCTGTATGTCCAAAGAAGAATAGTCTGTAACACTTAATTTAGAGATACACAAAGATTTGGGGGGTTTCTTGCTTTTAATAAGGGAAGGCAGCATGTGACTCTCCTAATTGCAGCTCACTATTCTGATGATACGCCATTTGTCAGGATGTTCAGATCAAAGCAGAGGTACTTTTATGCATGTTCTCACAGTAGTGTAATTCCAGAGAAGCACCAAGAAATAGACTGTAATATAAACCAGAAGTATTCCCCAGCAGGTTGTTTTCTTTTTTATATATTCTGCGTTTATGATTTACAATATGGGAAAAAAAAGTCTTAAATACTTGCCTTATTTTTCTTCGTTCCTTTTCCCCCAGGCTGGTGCACCAACAGGACAATTTCCAACAGGAAGCTCATCAACCAATCCTTTCTTATAGCCTTATAGACACTTTACCCAAAAGAACTCTTATGTGGTCACATAACATCTCTGCGCCTCTTGCACTGTTGTCTTGTTTCACTGATATTAGCTTTAAACACAAAAGAAATCTTTAAGAAGTAAAAATAAAAGCCTGCATTGTGTACCTTTAAAAAGTTTTAAAAATTAAAAAAAAACCACCCAACACAAAAAACAAGAAAACCAACCCCCCACCAGGTAATAACGTGCAAAACAGAGGGCTGTGGTAACATCCTTGAACCTGTGAAGTGGCAGGTAAAAAGTAGCGGTATCATGTATATTAAAATTGGCTAATAAGTTATTGCAGATACCACACTCATTATGCTGCAGTACTGTACATATTTTTCTTAGAAAATAGCTATTTGTGCATATCAGTATTTGTAACTTTAACACATTGTTATGTGAAAAATGTTACTGGGGAATAGATCAGCCACTTTAAGGTGCTGTTGTATCTCTTGGAATGAATGAGCTGCATCATTTTAACCATTGGTATTGGAAGTCACGAAGTTAAATTGAAGGTTTGTTCATTTCTCAAAATGTTTTCCTTTCCTAAGAGCTCTTCTATTTATACATGCCTAAATCTCTAATGTTAGAGGGATACCTGTCTGCATAATAAAGCTGATCATGTTTTGCTACAGTTTGCAGGTGAAAAAATAAATATTAGAAAAAACAACTGTGTAGCATTATTTCTGTGCAGTAACGTATATTGGATGAAAAGGTACGCACTGTGTCTTGTACACAGATGAGGTGTCCAAAGCAATGTGTTTAAAGGTGAGTTAAGCTTAAAATTTTCACGTGCCTCCCTTGGATATGTTTCTTTGTGTCCTTGTGATGAAGCTTGCTGTTGTAGCTCAAGTGAAGTGACCTGTCACACAGGAGAGTGTTAGGGGAGGTGTGGATTATTTGGATAGAGTATCTGTAATGAAGGGCACTGGGAAGCACTGTGGAGGGTAGTTACTGGAGAGAAGGTTTGCGGCAAAAGACACCTTATTATGGGTAACTAATGACAGGCTCTGAACAAGCCTTAGTTGTGCTCTGAACAGAATGTATAAGAGCAGGCCAGGGTACCACAGATGTAATAGCACTCTCTTTATTAAAAACTGATACATATCAGTAAGAGCTCTTGTGGAATATTAAATTTGTCTTTTTTTTTTTTTTTTTAATTTACAGAAATATTTCCTGCCATACTATAGTGAAATTTGTAGAGGAAAAAATGTCTGGCTTGTGTTCTCTGTAACAGTAATAAGGTTCAACAAAAATATAACTGCATCAAAGTAGTTGGTTATGGTGTTTTAAACAGAGATAATTTGGCTAAAATTCAAGTGTAATACTGGAATTAAGCAAGTAATCTAAGTAAGTAAAGTGTATATTGTGAATGCATAAACTGCAAGCTTAGAGGTTTCTGACCAGCTGGAGAATAAAATTCTAACAGCTTTCAGGATAACAGGAATAAATAAGGTGAGATTGATTTTTTTGAAAAAGAATGTGCAAGTCCATTTGAGATAAACACGAAAATTCTTCAAGGTAAGGTATTTCACTTGTAATTGACTGTCTGAATGTTAGATGTGTTTTCCTAGGGCATCTAAAAGGCTTGACTTCTGCTTGTAAAAACACTTATGCTATTGCTTTTGACTTCTCTTGCATATGGGAGTTGTAATTTCATGTTGTTTGTTTCTGCTTTTTAAACTTTGGAGATCCCAAGCAGGAGACAGACAGCTCATAAAACAAGCTGCCTGTAGCAGCTCTCTGTACTTAAATGTCTGATTTTGTCCTGTTGGCATATTTAAAACAGACTTGAAATCTCTCTTTTTTTTCTGATAGAGGCTGCTGGACAGAGTGTGGTGTACAGTTTAGTTCCCAACATTCTCTGGGGAATTCACTAAACAAATCCCCAGCAACTGGAGGTTTGCAGGGTATTAGTGACACCCTCACTCTCACCACTGTATTTCAGCACAGTGCAAATAGTTGTAATTCTTCCCTGTTTACCAACCTTGGCTGTTTCAGATAATAAGAGGTAAATGCAGTAGAGAGTGGGAACTGCAAGGGTTCAGCAGGGCTTGTGGAACACTTAAAAAATGCTTAGTGCAGAGAACTGGACCAAATCAAAGAGATGTCTTGTCAATGAGATGAACCGTGTTACAAAAGAGCAACAATTCTGTGCCCTCTTCACTTCTATTGGTGTATATTAGGTTTTGGGCAAGGGCTCATGAGATCAGCATCTATAGAAATTGTTCTAATACAAGTATTACTGCTGAGATACTGAAATTGATTGAAGTATGCAAGGCATGTAGTTTAGAATATGCTGTAGAAGTAGTGGAATACCTTATTTTTCATAACTGACTTAAAAGGAGATAAAATGCAACTTTTACTATACACAAGCACACCTCTTTGTGTTCACTAATTTTAAGTTTGTCAAATTCCAGATAAGTAGCTAAAGGAGATTGTGTATTGTTTTGAGTCTTCTGTATATTGAGCATAAACTGACTCCATAGGTGTTTTGTTGATTAGGTTTTAAAAATAGCTTTATTTACAAAATGAATTCTTGACCCCTGATTTTAAATGTTTTTATCTTGGAAATATCTGCAGTTGTTCCCACAACAGTCCATGCGAATAGCATAGTTGCCTAAAAGCTGCATTTTTATGCTTTAGAATCAAAGCACTTCACTTGATAACTTTAGGCCTCTTATACAGAAATTAATATAGAGACCTCCTAGATTAGACTTCAATCCTAAAACATCAGCTGTTACAAGTGTAACAAGATGCTACACTTGGCAGGACCATCCTGAGTTCTGTAAGGTGTATGTGACGTCCAGGTACTGCAGTTCAAAATTTTAACGGCTGCAAACATCCAAGCACTGTGTTGAAACAAATGCTGAAGCAAAAACTAATTTAAAACCCCCCAAATTTAGTTGGAATTCCTGAAAGAAAAGTATAAGTACAATGCAAGTATTCTGCTGTCTTGAAGGGAAAACTTACTGGGACATAAAGACAAGCTCAAGTAACTTTTGAAAGTATGTTCTGAAAGAATTGATGATTTTACTCTGTGCGATGAATTGGGTCGGTTAATTCTGAGTCTTGACAAATCTCTTAAGTTGTGGTAAAGGAACACAGTGGGATTTAACTGCTGTCTGATGCACTTGGGTACAAAGTGGACCTTATTGAACAGCTGGAAGAACATTCCCTAATTAGCTTTAGTCATATTTAAACTTTTGAGTCATGATATTAAAGACTGCCTTGTAGAGCATCTGAGGTGTCTCCCCATGAAAAAATAAGTTAGTTTAGGAGGTTCTTTGCTTCCCAAGATAAGTGTGTACGGGTCATGGCAGTTGTCAGACATTATTAATGCATATGCTTATCAAGACAAACACTCAAAGAGAAGGTCAGTGTGTTTTATTCATACATCTTCAACAAACTCACAGAAAAGCTGTCACTGCATCAGTAGCAGTTAATCTGTATGTAATGACCTGTTTTCCTTACAGTCCTATTACTTCACATTTCTGAGCAGTGCATTGTCTGTGTGGAATCAAAATGCCTGCATTTGGTCATTGGTAAATTAAACTGACAGTATTGCTGTACTGTATTGCATGGTAGTAATCCATCACTGAACATACGGAAGTAGCATTTTTGGAATGCTTTTCTTTTTGGAAAAGAAATGGGGTTTAGATATTTGTTAACTTGCTTAAAAAGTGTCATGACTTCCAGCTGAAAAAGTGTTAAATTTTCCAAAGGCCTCTCTGACAAGCTGTCCAGCAGGTCACTGTCTGGTACAACTGCTGCTTTAGATTCCCTGGACATGTCTGAAGGTCTTAATGTCAGTAACTAAATTGCCTTAAATTGAAATACTCAGTAGAAGGGAAAGTCCCAAGGTTGTTCTGTAAGTTCCTCTGGTGTGAGGTTCAGGCATCTATATGTACTTGTGCTTGCTGAGCATTAATAGAAGTTTGTGTCAGATCACTAAACTTGAAGACTGTTTGAGGAAAGTTGGTATTAAACTGCAGAAGAAGAAAATGGACCAAATGCATCATCCTGTTGACAAAGCTCTGTGCAGTAGGCTCAGAAACAGCCGCCTTCAACCTGGCCCAGTTTTGCTTGATTGAATGTTACATTTCTCCTGGTTTGTTGTCCAAATGATGGAGCCTTCTGCCCTGCCGCTTGTAACCATTGCTTTTGTCTCGGTTGTTAAATGGGCAGTGCTTTCAGCAGCAACACTTGTATTTCTGCATTTGATGGAGATAATGGTGTACATGCTTCTGATCAGGAAAATTCCAGCTATGACTGTGAAGTAGCTGCCATAAATGAGAAACTGGGAAATGGAGGTGGGGGAAAAGGAGAAAAGTTGTTATCTAATAGCAAAAGCAGTTTTTCACTATAAGGGGTGTCCCTCCATTGCTATCTTCCCTTCCTTGTCACCTGTGCCCAGAATGACCCCATCTTGAAAGGACTCAAGAAGTCTGGACTGCTTGACTTTAAAGGAATTCTGTGGTTGTAAAAGGGGGAGAGAATGTTCTGTTATGTATTTCCCTTCCCCACCTCAGTAAGGGAGGGCAGCTGTCCTGCACTTTGTCTCTTCTCTCAAAACCTGAAAGCTAGAGACTTAGACTCACTCAGTGTCTTAAGTCAGTTTAAACTAAGTTTTGAAATTTAACTGGGAATTTTGATGAGGTAATTTTCAGAATTACAGTAACTTTAACGTGCATCCACTGGAACTATGTAACTTAGAATTACCCTAGTAATAGACTCAGATTGCCTTTGAGCTTGCTTCCTGCTTCTGATTAGGGTATTTTGACTATAAACTTGTGAACAGTAAGCCTTTAATTTAAAGAATACCCAGAGTAATAGGTACTCACCTTTCCCCTCTGTTCTGTGAACATATTCATAGAATATTTTCTAGTCATCCCAGTATTGGGAGGTCTAGGGGGGACAAGCAGGTTGTAGTAGTTCACACCACTTCACTTTAAATGAACCTTTTTCCAAGTGAGTAACTGTCCTGAGCTTGCACATTACCAAAGGCTAATCTTGGACTAGAACCTGCTTTCAAAGGAGAGTAGGGGAACGAAGCAGTGGGACTCAATGGCTTACCTGAGTGCTGATACCCAGTCCCAGACCTCTTGAATCTACTACAACAATAGTTAAAATGGTCTGAATCACCAGGGCAACAAAGTTGTTGAAGCCAAACATCAAAGCGTAACGCTCCATGCTGAGGTTGACAGCAATCTGAAACCTGACAATGAATGCACGGGTTCACAAAACTACAGAGAGCAAGGATGGATGGATGCCCTTACAGGAACAGTGTAATGTGCAAAGTGCACTCTTCAAAGGGCAAGGTCACTTCAGTCTTGGCTATTAAGCTTTAACAGCTTCATTTTGGCAGACATTTCTTGTTTTTTTCTGGCTTTGTGACTTTTGTGCATCCTATTTACACTTGACTTGAGTGAGTATTTTTGCTAAATACCTGTGTATATTCATTGGATCGCTTAGAAAATACTCACACATTGATCATTGAACAGCCAAGTGCAGAAGCTACCCTGTTCTGACTTGGAGTGCACTATGGTCATGGTTAGGTCTTATAATTTTAACCAGTTTTATACAGGCTAGAAATAATATATGCTGCTGTCATAACCTATTTAAATTTATATCTAGGGAAATGTCCAGTAAAATTTTGATTACAAAATTTGATTTAAATCAGTTTAAGTAGAACAGTTGTGTGTGGTACTTACGTTGCTATTGTTATAAGGAGCATATAGCAAGCTTTAAATGCAAGGTAACCAGCGTAACATGCCCAGATGTTATCAGTGAAGTGCATGAGAAGCAGAGAACCAGCATCCAGTGCAGAGAAAATTCCCAGAGCCAGTTCTCCAGTGAGATCCCAGTTTACTTTGACATATCCAACTGCCATGGAGGTTGCTGAACCTAAAAAGCAAAAAGTAATAATTAAAACTCAGAATCATTATCATTGAGAGCCACTGCATAACTTGTCACTGGGTCATGCCAGGAGCTCTTCAGTCTTGGTCACAGTGGGCTTTGGTAATGGTGTGGATTGTATTTCCTGTTAGTGGTGTGGGAGTCTTCCATTAGTTTGGATGTTTTCCTTCTTGCTTAGACCTTCCACTGACTGAAGTGCTCTGGGAAAGTGCCTCATGCCTAAGGCTGGAGGCAGCAGTGCACAATCTATTGTTGTTGCTCCATTTTTGGACAACTATGAGCAAAGAGAAGAACAATCCCACCAAGCACTTTCTGCTAAAATATGCACAATGAGTTTAGTTACTTCATGTGAAGTTCTTTATGGAATGGAAAATCTGTAGCACCTCATGCTTGGGTTTTTTTTATGAAAGTGTCTTTTCAGTTTCTGGTGCAAAGCCTAATGAACTGCATTTGTCAATGCCTTATTGGCCATCACATGTAGCAAAACCCTTACTCAAGTGTATTGCAGTGTAGGAAGCTACATGTTCTCAGGCAGGCTAGCACGAAAACTGGACTTTGTTTGCTGGTTGTATGTGCTCTTCATCAGAATTCCAAAAGTTGGAGCAAACCAACCCCTTCTGTCCCTCCCTGCTATGAGCAGTGGTTCCCAGCACTGTGAGTGCCTTCTGTACTCTGAAATTGTATCAAGTGCCAGAGGGTGTAAATGCAAGAAAGCCTCTGGGAACACTACTCAAAGCAGTAGTCAGAGTAGCTTCAGTAAAATGGATTTTCATGCTGATTTCAGAGAGGAAAAGTAAACTGATGGTTCCCTTTAGAAGTGTAGGATACAACTCCTGGAATGAAGGGGGAGACAGCTGTGTAAATGGGAGCTCAAAAAGGAGACTGTATTGGTGCTGCACAGCTATGTAAATGAAGTTTCACTTTACCCATATCCTTTTCTTCTGTGGCTAAAAAGAAATGGAATTTGGGTGGACCAGATAACTAATGAGAGGCAAAATGGCTGAGGTTGGAAGAGAGATGGAGATCACCTGGCCCTGCTAAAAGCTGAGTCAGCAAAAGGAAGCTGCTTAGGATGGTGTCTAGGTTTTGACTCTAGGATGGAGAGTCCACACCTCTGGCCGACCTGTTCCTGTTTTAAATCACACTTGGAATAAAAATGTTCTTCTGTATGTAAGTAGAACTTCTGCTTGATTTTGTGTCCCTTGGCTCTTGTCCTGTCACTGGGCACCACTGGGAAGAGCCTGGTTCCATCCTCTTTGTGCCTCCCCTTCAAGTCGCTATGCACATTAATTAGTTTCCTTGTTTTTCAAGGAACACAGAATTCCATGTGTTTCAGTTAGTGCTCTCAGCCTTGTCACATCACAGGAATGGTTTTACAGAATAATCTGAATTGGAAGTGACCCACAAGCACCATCAAGTCAAACTCTCAAGTGAATGGGCCATAAAACCTTGGTTGTTGCCAATCAGGATACAGATATAATCACAGAATATTTGTTGAGGAGCACTTAGACTGGAATGGTTTTTAATCCAGTATCTAAATAGACCATTTCAAGTATGCTCTGAGTAGTTAGAGCAGTGTATCTGCTAATATGTTCTTTTAATTCTTAAACCAGCCAACTTTAGGTGTATTTGAGGGAGGAATATGTAAGATGTCATTGCACAGGATTTTGGTGTGTTTACTTGGGGTTAAATTCATGGTCTAAACAGAGCTGTGAACTTAACAGTCTTAAAACATTTTGGCAGAATGAGGCTCCTCTAGGAAGGAAAAGCTTATATGTTTTTTAAGATTATTTTTGAAGAGCCCACTGATAAAGTTGACTGTAAAATCATGCTTTGCACACTGTTTGGGTTTCTCTCACAGTCTGTTTACTTTGGTCCCCATAGGAGATGGAAAGGCACCAGAGACACTGATGAAGAATCCCTCAACACAGGATGGGTTGCAAGTACCTGCTAACGATTGCTTACCCAAAAAAGTTGCTATTGCTTCAACAGCTCCGTTGTACACTGCGGAGGTGTGGGAGGGGGCTTGGAAGTCCCACAGCACCTGGACATAATTCACGACCTGGTTAAAGCCGGCCGTGGCCAGAGCCCACCACAGGGACCAGTAGAGGAGCTGGCGGGAGCTGTAGCAGTCCCTCAGGTCCTTGCCCAGCTGCAGCAGCACGCTGAGCGTGGCACCGTGGGGCCCGGCATTCCCGGCCTGGGGCTGGGGGGGCGGGCCCCTGGCAGCAGGATGGGGGCTCTGTTCCTCTTGGCAGCTCGAGGGCCTGTGGGAGCTGCCTGCAGCCACCCCTTTATCAGCCCCTGGGAGAGGCTCAGAGGCATCTTTCCTGTGGAAGAACATGCTCCTCTGGGGCATGGGCAGGAAGAATGAGCACAGGAATGCCAGGGCCACGGAAGCCAAGGTAATGGCGTTGAGGTAGAAGTAGGAGACGTGTGCTAAGGACACCAGCAGCTGTCCCAGCACGGCAGCCACGGTGGCTGCCACCAGAGTGACACTCCTGCAGTAGCTGGTGACCCTCTGGTAGTGCTGGGTGCTGACCACGCTGTAGATGTAGGCGTAATAGGCCACCTCGGTGGCCGTCACCATGCCATAGAAGAATTCCACCACCTGCATGGCCACCACTCCATGTGCAAAGAGCAGCAGGAGCCACGTGATGATGAGGCTGATGCCCTGCAGGAGGAGGACGGGCTTGTAGCGCAGGTAGTCTGTGAGCAGGAACACTGGGAAAAGGAGAGCAAGGTAGGAGTATGTCCAAACTGGGAAAATCTGGTTGGTAACCTAGAAGAGAATAAAAGAGGAAATATTAAACAAAACACAACCCCAAACCCTCAAACATGTAAAATATCCGTTCTGATGGGTTTTGATGGTGTTATTGCTGGAATGACATAGTTGTGATGATAGGAAACATTGCATTGTGTGAACAGTACAGGTTTAAACTGCCTTAAGTTACAAGACTGTGACTTTGCTGTGTAAGGGGTAAAGACAATGATGTTATGCTCCACTAAAGAAACAGATTGGCTTAAAAATTAATTCTAATAAAGGCTATGAAGAAGGCAGGTTTTGATGTGCAGCTGTTTAAAGCAATTGTAACTTTGTGTCAGAGGTAAATCTCTCTAGTTTCAAATCCTATTCCCTACAGCAGCTGAAAATGAAGGCTGGTTTTGTTTTAACTTTTTATGTGAGTCATTGTATACCTTTGGTCACCTCTTTCCCTTACTAGGTTTAGGAAAAAGAAAAAAAAGCATGTGCCTCTTACAGTGGGGGAACTGGAACTGCACGTAGTGTGTAGCTGCTACTATGTTATTGCACCTTCTATGTTTTTTTCCAATTTAAAGTGTAAGAAGTATGGAAGTCTTTCAGTATGTTTAAGTTGGATTTCAATACACAGATGCCCTGTAAAGAAATACCTTCTCTTTTTCTAAAACTGTTCTGCATTTGGGTTGAAAGGTGCTATTTGTGGTCACCACTAAAGTTCAGTGCTTGCCCGGGCAGTTTGGGCACACCTGGGCAGGTGTCCCTCTTTTAGATGCACATCACAAAGGGACCTTTTTCTGTGACTCTTAAGTTGCCTGTTTTGGGGAGGTCTTGCCCAGTAATTGTGGGGCCTGCTGGGATATGCATTCCTGATCTCTTGTTCTCTGCTTAAGCAATTAGACTAGAAAGAAACTGTATCAGATGCTGGAGGAATTCTTTTTACTTTTGAACAGGTACTGGAGTGAGTTGCATGGTGAGCAGCAGGTTCACTGTATCTTTCTGTGTGACTTCTTTTGTTTCTCTGAATTTAGAATTACCTCATGCAATTAACTCACTGGAGGTGAGTTTGGCTGAAAGAGATGGTATCTGTACTATGCTTGTTTTTGAGCTAAGGATTCTTGCTGAAATCAGAATTAAGGCATTCTGTGATGCTATCGGTATGTTTTATATAAGAAATAATGCTTCCCTTTGTGGTTAAAAAAATACTAATAAAAAAGGAGGAGAAAAAAACTCCCTGACAACCTAAACCACAAATACCTTTTTTCAGCAGAAATCTTGGGTTCACAGTGTGCTGGTAGATTCTGCCTTAACATTTGCTACTGCACATCAGGAATGACTGTTCTTCATATTAGCTGTATGTGGGTGTAGCAAGCCTGTGTTTTCTAATTTTACCGTTAGCTCCATGACTCAGCCACGTGTTAACCATGTCCCCTTTTGTCGGGAAGTGTACTCCTGAAGCAGCCAGTGCTGAACACAGGAGCAGAGCAAGGAAACTTGCAGTGCATGCTTTTTTCAAAAAACCCCAATGTTTCTGAGTGTGAACCTGACCTCTGCAGGTTAATGAATGCATAAAATGTAGGAAATGTAGGAAATAAGCTTTACAGCTCATAAGGGGAAGGCTGCTTAGCTTTCTTATGATTTGAAATTAATGTGTTGCTGTCAGTGTAATCAATTCCACGGTAAGTATAAATAAATGTCAGTGTTGTCCCTCCTCGGGGTTGGAGAGAGGAACTAGCTGACCTGATTTTGCCAAAAATATCAACCACCAAAGGGGTTTCAAAGTCCTAGGAATGTAGGGACTTTAAAGTTCGGACTTCCTGCCAAAAGGGTGACTCCTTACTCTTTTCCAGAAGCATCTTAAATAGGAGTCTCTAGATAAAATATTCACACTTCATCTTCCCTTCAGTTACTGCTGTAAGGCCTAATGCTTTAATCATTTTAGTTACTGCTCAAGAGAATAGTTACATACCTCTTCAATCGTTAGGTTTTTGTCTGGTCCTGTTAGATAGGGGGTGAGAAAAGATTCTGATGGCCTCATTGTGGTGAAAAATCCATTTGCACAGATGATCACTGTGGGATAAATCCAGCTGCGGCTTACAGCTCCCTTCCAGCAATCCATAGTCTACCTAAAAGACAAAAAAAAAGGTGGCAAAGGAATTAATAGATGCTCTTCACAGTCAGTAAAAATTAATTTTCAAGTTTACTTTTTAACTAAACCGACACACACGCCCCTTTAAGCCATAACCACCAGTGAGGGCTGTGGTGGTGGCATCCAGTGTAACTGGACTTCGGGGGCTGGGTGGCAGTGTGACAGCCAAGGGCTGCCTGCAGAGGTGACTCAGATGGATGGCTGGTGTGCAGATGTAACCAAACCACTTATCTCAAGCTCTCCTGCACTGAGCTGCACACCTGGATCTCCTCTTAGGCAGGGACACCTCTCACAGTTACTCCTGAGGCTGAGATTCTTTTCTGCAACGCATTCTTGGTAAGTGACAAACAGTGTGCTCAGTGCTTGAAATCTTGGCTAAGTCATATAAAGAATTTATTGCACATATTGCATAATCCTTTAGACAGAAGCAGTTGAATCAAGCAAATCTGGGACTAGGAGTGGGTCTAAGCTGCACCTAGGCTCCTCTCTGAGAGGAGTTAAGAACCCACTGACTTAGTGGGAAAGTCTCTCTGACAGTTTTACCTGAGCCTGTCCTCTCTGCACTAAGCACACCTTCCTGCTGAGTCTTGTTAAACCACTGTCACATCTACCACTGAACTTTGTTACATCGATAAAGGGCATTGTGGCTTCTGTCTTGTGAGTGAAGTGCGTGGCTCCAGCTGTGCCACGTGCCTAAGCCAATGTTCCCCTCACTAAGCCAATGTTTCCCTCACTGAACCTGCGTGGGATCACAGCTGCAGCTTGTAAATGAGCAATTGGGATCAAGGTGCAACGGCCCTGATCAACCTTAGACAATACAGAGTTTTTCTTAGTGACATACATAGGGCTGAGTGGCTGTGCTGTAGCAGAAGAATAAAGTTCCATTACAGTCTCATTTCTGAATAAATGAGTGGGCGAACTGTGAGATTAAAGCTCATTCTGTGTGTTCAAGGAGGTTTTTTTTTTCTGTTGATCTGCAGCCTGAGTACTCAGTGACATGATGACAGTGCAAGCGTTCTTGATGGCAGTAAAAGCCATCAGGCAGCTCAATCCACTGTGAGCTCAGTTTCTTCAAAATGCTTTAGTACTCATCGTGTTTCTTGCACTCCAGTCATTGGAGAGGGTAAAGAAAGATGCAGAAACTATCTGCTTATGGTATCTGCTCAGACTTAGAAATACTGACTTCACTTTTAGAAGTGATGACCAAAAGGAAAAGGAGACTTGTTTCTTCACTGTAGTTGGCAGCAAAAAGAAGTGTAAAGATAGCTGGTTTTTTAAACTTATTTTACTTGTTTTGTATTAAAAAGTCAATTTCACTGATCCTGAAAACAAGTGAAACAATGTTTTCAATCATAAGCAAATGAAAGCAAAGCACTAGCTGATGTTTAATCATGCTGTTACAAGCTATTTGTTTTAAGTTATTGAATGCCATTCTATAGCAGGCACTTTTTCAAAAGTGCTTCTACTTGTACTGTGGGATTCTATTCATTAGAACTTAGCATAAATTGTATGTTATAAAGACAATATTTCTGTGACCTCAGAGGAATATTAGAAAAAGCAGCCCTAACCTTGAAACTTGATTTTAAAAAATTACCTCTGTCATCTTTCTCTTACAAATAATTGTAAATAAAATATAGCCTCTGGTATGTTTAACTCAAGACCTGATTTGAAATGTTTTGATAAAAATATAAAAATTAAACCCTGGGCTGATCAGTAACATCTGCATAAATCTTGCATCACCTCCAAATGCACTGAGCAAGTGAGTAGCTAGCACACTCCCAAAGGTGATGAATTACCTGTCAAAGCTCTGGCTGTGGTGTATTTCCTGTGGATTCAGGTGCAATTCTTCCTAGGATGACTTTGTCTTGCAGAGAAGTCAGAAACCACCCCTTAGAACTGGTGGTAGTCAGGAATTTCTGTAACTTTTTTTCCAGAAAGTTTTTCTAGACTTGATAAAATGTTACCAGAATTTAAATAATAATAATAACTTGTCATAGCTGTTCTTGCTTGCAGAACTTGTCCATGAAGATTGCAGGGAAAGCGTTCTTTACAGGTTTTGTCAGCAAACTGAGTTCTATTTTTAAGATAAAACTATAAGAGTCACAATAGCTAATGATTAACGAAACTTGTTGTTACGAGAAAGCAATCAATGACTGCATTCTTTGTTAATAAATACCTTTAGAAGCTCTGGTCTCTGATTCATGGGAAGACAGAGCACGAGTTTTACAGTTTGGGCTAACACTGTCCCTGTCCTGTGCATAGTGCAGGGGCCTCTGGGCTCGTGGGGTCTCCTCGGACTGTCCTGGCTTTGCTGGGGCTTTGGGAGGTAGGAACATCAAATACCTCATATTATTAGTTGGCCAGGAATTACTTCTATATAGGGACAGATCTGTCATTTAAGGACAAATGGACAAGACAATAAGCTGCTAAATCTAGGTTCTGAGCTAAAAAATCAACAGGCTTGCTTCAGAGAAATGCTGCTGCTTTGCTTTCATTTACCCATTTTATTTAGACTGAACTGCCTGCATCTTCCAGGGTTCATCAGAGGCTGGAGTTCATGCTGAAGCCTGTTGGTAGGATGTGTGTTGACCCTGGGAGCAGATGCTGAGGCCCTGGCAGGAGGGGCCCCTTTGTGAGCTCAACAGAGCCTGGTCTGGTCCTGCAGGTATGGAAGGTTTCCTCAGTGCTCAAGTGTGTGGTGCAACCAGGCAGGCAAGTGCTCAGGGGAGCCAGGCCTGCCTCTGCCCTTCATCCTCTTCCCTGGCCAAGAGCTTCTGAGTCATGGAAAGAACCTTGGGAAGGGAAGGTGCTGCTGGGCAGGGGCTGAAAGAGGCTGCTGGCTCGTGTTTCTCTGACAGCCCACACAGTGCTTGGGCAATACCTGCACGCTTTGAATACAAACACACTATTTGTTCCTTCCTTGTTTGCTCAAACCGGCCTTATCAGCTTGCTGGACTGTATCTTCACGGAAGATTTGTGCCCAAACCCACTAATGTTTCAAAGGTAATTAGTGTTGTATTTAGAGGAGCTTACAGCTATGGGGAGGAATGTGCCCGGCTCTGGAGTTTCCATGTTTGCATGGAAACTTTTAACACACTGGAAGGAAGACAAACAATGCTAAAAGCTGCTAGGAGAGGTGGATGTGTTGAGAATTTCCTTTTCCTGCAGAACTTAACAGCCTGTGGATTCCAGCCTTGCTCATAACTTGCCAAGTCTCAACTATCTCCTCTCCAGAGTGTGTGTGTGCAGGTACATGAACACCCAGGTAGACGTGTACATCTTACTCTTTTAGATGAAACCTCTGATTGCTGGGTGAGTTCTGATTTGCAGCTGAAAACCCAGGATAACATAAGGCCTTGCTTTTTTCCTCCTAACACTCCTAAGAGCTGCCCTCTTCCTCCCCTATATCCCCCGTAATGCTGTCTGCCAGCTTCCAACTTCAGAATCATTATTTTGGAGATTAGAGAGAATAGGAATGGATTAATTTTTCTTTAAATCTTACCTGTTTTCTGAAGATGGCATTCTCTAAAGCTGCAAGCCAAATACATTGTGTCTGCTTGATTCCTTTGCTCCTCAGTGGCATCCCACAGACACAGAGAGCAGTGAGCTCTAGCCAGAACATAATAATTTTTATGGTTGGTTGTACCTGGTTTTTTTAGCTCTAGTCTACGGAGCTAGATGGCATTATGTTTTTTAACAATAGCAAAAAGTTGCACATGTTGTTGAGTCTTTTCTGTTTGTCAGATATTGCATGGAAGTATTTGTTAACTTTCTGGACCAAAGGCAGTTTGAGACCATGGAGCTGAAAATACAAAGTTCCTCTTTTTAATTTAAACACAAACTCTAGCAAACTTCTAGTCCAGGACTGACACCTAGTTCTAAACTGAATGCCTCAAAAGAAGATTCCTACTCACAAGGAAGAATAGAAAGAACAGTCCTTGCACTCCTGGATTCTGTCCCTGTTTCTTCAGGCAGGAGCATCATGCCCTCAGTTCTGCAGTAATAAAAGATACTCACTGCTCAGTGGACTAAGTATGATTCCCAGTTTTATGACTGCACTGGTTAAACTGTTCTGCTTAGAGCCAGTTTACAACAGAGAATGTCCCCACAATGCACAATAGTAAACAAAAAGCCTAAAAAAATTAGCCAGGATCTTCATTTTGTCAGATCTTACTGATTCTTCTTGTGACTTGAAACAAATTGCTTCTGTCCTGCTTGCCCTTGCCTCTGGGCACTTTGTCTAGTTGCAGTGTGTGACAGTGGTATGAAAAACAGGTATGTCTGTACAAATGATAGCTTGCACCTCTACAGGAAAAATATTATTCTGTAAATGCTAAGTGTTTTTTATTAGTTAGATGTAGATATTGGAAGCTAGAAGCAAACAGCAGTACAGAAATAACTTTAGCATATGGATATAGTTCATATTAAATTAGACGTTCACTATGCAAACTCATTTCTAGGCTCCTTTTTCTTCTCCTGGACTGTCTTTTGGACTAAATTAGCTGTAGGACTTGAAGCTTCTTGACAAACTCTGAGATGCTGATCCTGCCAAATTCTTGGCCAAGATCAGTGGACCTCCCTCACTTGGCACTCAAAAGCACACATGATGCTAGCTGTTTGTTTCAGTTATAAATCTTCTTGGATATTCCTGTTAATCTGGAATTTTCCTGTGTGGACTCAGCTATATTTCTCCACAATGTACTTCTCTGGTTTTACTCTGTGATACTTAAACCCCTTGATATTTTTTCTCTTCCTGGTGAAAGAGGAAGACACTCAGTCCTGAATTTGAATTTACTGGAAGCACAAGCAAAGGAGTGGTGCTCTTTTTTTTTTTTTTGGACTCTGAAGTTACTCCCTTCTCGGCAGACATTGCTGTGAAGCCAGTACAGTGTTTGCAGCTCTCAAATGTGGGCCAAGCAACAACCGTGGCGTAGCAGTGTTGCAGTGAAGCTCCTGGGACGGGTTGTGCAAGCCCTGCTTTCCGCAGCCTGTATGCACAGGGATGTGGGCGGAGACAGGAGGAGCCTGTCCCCCATCTGTCTGTACTGGGTATGAAAGAATATAATGATGCAAACACGATCTTTTCTTCCTTGGTTCAGAACGAGGGCTGTGCAGAGCGGGTCGGACCCTTCAGCCACTGCATCAGCAAATGTGATGGAAGCAGCTTTGCCAGCACCACGTTCAGAGCTACAGTGAGCAGGGCAGGGTGAACTCTGCTCTCTGCCATCGTGCACAGCGGGGTGCAAAGGTGGTTGCTCTGATTCTGTTGCCCTTAAGCTATCTATAGGCATGTAAATAAGAATCTAAAGGAACTTATATTTTCTTCTTGGCACGGTGCCATTCTGGTGAGCTCTCTGCTGGCATATGTTGTGCTGAAGTGCTGGAATGATTCAGCGTAGCTTTTCAGGGCTGAGCTGAATGTTCTTCTTGCACTGCTGTTCCCTGCATGCTGTTCTTCTTCTCTGCTGGGAGCCCTTCTCCCAGGAGGGCCTGGCCAAGGAGCCTGCCTGCCTGCCTCCTACAGCCATGTCATGGAGCTTGTGACAATCTGCTCTCTTGACTCATGCTCAGCCTGGTTCAGCTGCTCTGTGCAAGATATCGCTATTTTCCTTTGGCATTTGCATGAGACCAGCACACAAATGCTTCTGATCGTGAAAATCCCATGTATGACTGCAAAGTAGCTGCCATAAATTAAAAACTGGGAGAGGAGGAGAAAAAGGCAGAACAATTAATGAAAAACATGTTAGAGAAATGCTGCTTCTTTGGAGATGACAGTCACTCTGATTTTCTTTACTTGTGTTCTGGCAGTTTCTCTACACTTGAGTTTTTGCTTTGTGATTAAGCAAAATCTCAGCTTTTCAAGTAAACAGCAGATAATTGTGAAATGAGGAACTGCCCCTTTCTTCCATTCCTTATGCCTCTTAATAAATGTCAAATGGGGAGAGGGATAAGAACAGGTTTTTTTTCTATTAGTGCAAAATGTAGAAGTAGCTTCATTACCCACATGGTCATGAATAATCTATGTGAAGAGTCTGAGTTCATCCTTGTGTTGCTTTTGCACATTTCAGTGCTGTCACCACAATGTCTTCAGTAAATACACTGTGATTTTATATCAGTATTTCCAACAGCAGTGGGAAGGCTGTTTATGAAGTCCTACATATTCCTGTCCTTAATTTTAAAGATTTAATGTTTGAGTCAATCTTTACTCTTTCAAAGTCACTTTTTCTTTCTCTGTGCAGAGTGTGAATAGCTTTAGTCTTCTTCAGATCCATTAGGGTAGACAGCTGCCCCAGCTGAGAACCCATCTGAGAAAATGGCAGAAGTCAGTAGGTTTCAGTTGACTTCAATGTGAGTGATCTTGGGTTGACTGAAGCTAGGGACACTGTTGTGAGATAGGACATCCCATCCCAATTTAAGTGCCCAAGCTATGGGCAGAAGACTCTATTGTACATGTTGAGATACAGACCAGGTTTTTTCCTGAGCTGGGATTAGAAGTTACTTGAGCTGAAATAACTCAAATAATCCAGACTGTGTCTCGTAGTTTTGAACTCCCATTCTGCATCTGACAAAACAGGTCTGAGCTTTTGGGAAGAGAGGATGTTGTTCAGCATCCTATTAACTACCAAAACTGGTCAGATAGCATGGCCTGTTTAATTATATTCTGGTGTATCTCCCTTTAAAAAGTCAAAAACCAGCATCTGTAATCCTAAATGCATTAAAAGGCAAAAGGGAAGAATGATGACAAATGATGATGAAGAATGATAAGGGAAGAACAAGATGTCTGGATTTCTATAGAAGAAAGAGGAATTAAGTTGTCCTTTGGCATAGGAATTTCTTTCTTAGTAAACTTTTGAAGATGACTTGGCTGAGCAGTAAATAGGAGGCAAGGTATGAGCGCTTACCTGAGTCACTATGTCCAGTCCCAAACCTCTTGAATCTACAACAACAATTGTGAGAATGGTCTGAATCAGCAGGGCAATGAAGTTGTTGAATCCAAACATCAGGGCATAGCGTTCCATGCTCAGATTGACGGCGATCTGGAACCTAAGGGGAGACTGGCAGGTCAGTCACTTCCCACTGGGAAAGCTATTGCTGTCTATCAGTCAATGAAGAGAAAACAATTCATGGAGATGGTGCATCAAGGACAGAGGAAATGGTGCTTCATTTGGTTGTTTGCTTCCTTGCTTTCTCTAAAAAAAAAGTCTGGGGTACCATAGTGTATTTTAACATTTTTTGAACTGGCATGGGCTGCTTTTCCAACCCATGCTATCAGGTGATCAGGTAAAATGTCAGTTCTCTGTACCCTCCCCTTTTGTTCCTTCTCTGCCTTCACAGACTGTGCCAGACAGGCTGTAAAATGTCCATGGCTAGAAGCTTTCAGAGACCTGGCCAGGCAAGGTTATGACCTGCTCTGGCACTGGCAGCAGTTCTACCCGGGCTGGGAGGCTGGACTTGAAGGTCACTATGGGTATCTTCTAACCAAACTTTCTGTGGTGGTGAGTCACGTTTTGCTTTGTGACTTGACAGTGGAGGTAACATGCTGCTTCTTTCTGTCAAGAGCCTGTAGATTTTACTTGCAATATCTTTTTTGACAATAATCAGAACATCTTTCCTTGCAATACATACCTCCAAAGTTTCTATACAAACAGAAGGGTGTTATTCCTTCAGGACTCATTTTCAATGATTATAGCTTGGGGATTTTTTTTGCAATATTGTACTTTGTTGGGGTTTTTTTTAGAATATATTGAAGTAGTCCAGGTCTAATTCACTATAATGTAGTAACAATCTACCAAAATGAAAATAAAGAGCTCACTTAGCTTCCTTCAAGGTAAGCATAACCTTTCCATGCATTATAATTTTAGCAGTTTTTTAAAAGGATATCTGATTAATTTTGTGTTTTGACAAAAAATGCATCTAGTATTTTTGTTAATGAAGTAGTGTGGTATGTCTAAAGACATTCTAAGCAATAAAATGATTGGAGCAATAACGTTTTATACTTATTACACAGGATAAAATATTTTTAATATTATTTATATATTTCTATTTCTGAAAACAGAATAGCTTGGTCTCCTATGAGATCTTGTCTGAGTTTATATGTCCGATGTTCCCTTTTATTCTTGCCTTACATCTTAATATCATTAATGATTATATGTATGAAAGCATGTTGGGGAACACTCTGTGTCAAGTCTTTTCCTGCATTGATGCAGTTCATGGCATGCTAAAAGGTTTATCAGTAGGGGGTCTAGACACATGGTGATTCTATAGGATGGCTGTCAAGGTATGCTTGTTCCTATTGTTCACTTTGCATCTTTCTTGCCAGGAAGAAGGAAAATGGCTTCTACATTTTGATGTTACCATTGCCTTTAGTAATAAAGTTACCTTGTACCTTGTTTAATTTCTGCATAGGTAAATGTCTTATGTCCTTTTGACAATCTTTCTTTCCTGGTTGTTTGGAAGAATGAAAACAACCAGACATTTAAGTGTCCTTGTCCTTACCTAAACAGTTATGTCTAGCATTAGATCAGCTGCCTCTGACAAAAAGGATGCCCAAAGCAAACTCCAAGTAAGGCCAGTATTCTGTGCATGATGGCAGCACTGTGATGTTTTGTACTTACGTTGCTATTGTCAGGAGGAGCACATAGCATGCCTTGAAAATGAGATAGCCAGCATAACATGCCCAGATGTTGGTAGAGAAGTGCATGAGAAACAGACAACCAGCATCTATTGCAGAGAAGATCCCTAAAGCCAGTTCACCAAAATGGTCCCAGTTAATCTTCATATATTGTACTAGGAAAGATGTTACTGAGCCTAGAAAAAGAGAAAAAACGTGTAAATGTTGTATCTGTTCCATAGCTTGTATGACCAACTCCTGCCAGTCTCACATGCTGAAAGGCAATGCTGAATAATGAAGCAGACTAGTCTGAAGTTTGAAAGCATTTCTAATGACTTCTGCAGCTGCACAGATGACTGGTCATTTTAAGACAACTGCATAAATCAAGTCTCTGCCATTCTGTTCTTAGTGTTTTATTCCCACTTCACAGGATAAACTGTAATGTAGAAGAATTCATTATTTAGGTGTCTGTACACAGCATGTATCTCTGGGGAGAGAATTAGGAACATGGTTTGGAGTTCAAGAAGGAAATTCTTCCAGCTTCTCCTAGCTCACTGCACAGCTATGCTAGCAAACCTTCTATTGTAACAGTTTAGCTCTGTGCACCTCATAGAGGGGGTAAACTGTCAAAAAAGTGAGTTTTGAGGCATCAAGGAAGTATATCCAAGAAAATGAGAATGGATAGGTTTGCTTTTAGTGGACCTCCTAGCAGATGCATCTGTTGCAAAGTTAAGCCACCTGACTGCCCATCTTAGGGGTCCCAGACAATTTAAAAACTTCTGTACTTATGCACTGAGAAACAGGCAAGTCCACAAGAGAGAGAAATTCACCAAGGAATAGATACTGCAGAAGGGCTTCTAGTTCATGACTCACTTGGTCTATTTAGTTGCCTGCTGCAAGAGTGGTATCTCTTTCTCCTTAATGACTGTAAGGGTAACCTGAATGACCAGGTGTTGTGTAGATGTGTTTATTTTTCCTGGTAGAATGCACCCCCACATCTTGTGCAAGTTCTTTACAGCAGCACAGTGTGAGCCAAGGCAGGGTGGTATCTGATGTTACCTTTTGATAACCTCACTTTGCTTGTGCAGTGTGAGCATCTGCTCCTGGTGCAAAAGTGGAATGGTTCACATCAGTACCATAAGGATTCAGTAGGGTCTTTTTTTCCCCTGCAAATCTTTGTATCCTGCAATGACTAAAATTTTTCTTTTTGTCTGGTTGCACAAGGGTATTTCACTAGAAAAACAATGGGAGGATTATGTTCTTTTTGTGTAAAATTTTTATTAAAAACTTCTCTCATCTGTGTAAGTTGATAGCATTGTTATGGGAACAGTGTAATACTTGTTTTGGGGGAAAAAACACCCAATAGCCTCATCCAAAGAAACATGGGTGCCTCTGAATGGATTTGCCAGCTAGATGCAATATCTTTGTGACTTGCACACTTTCTGCATACTGGTAAGATACACTTATTTGTCTGTAAAGAAAAACCAACATAACTCACCTTTGATCTGCTGTACATCAAAGACCTAGGTCTGGAATGCACAGGGTGTGCACTGGAGCGCCTGCAGTGGAATGGCACTTAGAAAGTTTACAAAAGTGAAACTTCAGAGGCTGTCATTGTGATCAATGTTTAAATATTTACTTACTCAGAAAAGTTGCTATTGCTTCAACAGCTCCATTGTACACTGCGGAGGTGTGAGAGGGGGCTCGGAAGTCCCACAGCACCTGGACATAATTCACGACCTGGTTAAAGCCGGCCGTGGCCAGAGCCCACCACAGGGACCAGTAGAGGAGCTGGCGGGAGCTGTAGCAGTCCCTCAGGTCCTTGCCCAGCTGCAGCAGCACGCTGAGTGTGGCACCGTGGGGCCCGGCATTCCCGGCCTGGGGCTGGGGGGGCGGGCCCCTGGCAGCAGGATGGGGGCTCTGTTCCTCTTGGCAGCTCGAGGGCCTGTGGGAGCTGCCTGCAGCCACCCCTTTATCAGCCCCTGGGAGAGGCTCAGAGGCATCTTTCCTGTGGAAGAACATGCTCCTCTGGGGCATGGGCAGGAAGAATGAGCACAGGAATGCCAGGGCCACGGAAGCCAAGGTAATGGCGTTGAGGTAGAAGTAGGAGACGTGTGCTAAGGACACCAGCAGCTGTCCCAGCACGGCAGCCACGGTGGCTGCCACCAGAGTGACACTCCTGCAGTAGCTGGTGACCCTCTGGTAGTGCTGGGTGCTGACCACGCTGTAGATGTAGGCGTAATAGGCCACCTCGGTGGCCGTCACCATGCCATAGAAGAATTCCACCACCTGCATGGCCACCACTCCATGTGCAAAGAGCAGCAGGAGCCACGTGATGATGAGGCTGATGCCCTGCAGGAGGAGGACGGGCTTGTAGCGCAGGTAGTCTGTGAGCAGGAACACTGGGAAAAGGAGAGCAAGGTAGGAGTATGTCCAAACTGGGAAAATCTGGTTGGTAACCTAGAAGAGAAGAGGAAATGTCAGTGTTTTTTATTGTTGAGGAAAGGAAGTTCATGTATTTTAAATGGTGTTGTAGAGGGAAGTTTTTTCTCTGAAGGAATTCATAAAATATATAACCACTTTGAATCAGCATGGGACTGTTGGGCAGGCAAATGGATCTTGGATCCATTAAAGAGATCTTTTATTTATACAGTCTGCTGCAAATTGTAACTTGGCAGAGCTGGTTAAAGGTGTGCTTTTTTTTTTTTTTAATCTTTGTTTAAAAATTTTAAACAATGTTTTCTCTTTTCATTTTCACTACTTGAATTAAAACAAATCGTAGAGTAAAATCATACCTCATCTGTGGTCAGGTTTTTATCTGGCCCTGTTAGATAGGGTGTTAGGAAAGGTTCTGATGGTTTCATCATGTAGAAGAATCCATAGAGGCAGAGGATCAGGGTGGGAAAGGTCCAGGTGTTGGTTTTCTCTTGCTTCCAGCAGCCCATGGCCTCTGCAGGAAAAGCTGAGGAGAAAGTTTGTTAGAATTATGCTACTGGCCATGCAAGTGCAAAGAGATCTTGTAATAAATTTTTATTTTGTGGTTTCTAATGTGAAGGAGCACTCTTTAGAGGTTGACAGTTTGAAAACATTTTTATTTATAATGTTAAAGTGAACAGCTATTCTTTACCTTTGTCTGCTGCTCTCTTTATAGAAAGTGCATAAAAATGAATTGGAAGATCCTTAACTGGGAGGCAAACTACTCTGTCATTCCATCTGCACTGACCAAGACAAACACAGGAAAAGCCTTTCTAGATAGAAGTGGCTGAAGACAGGTGAGCACTGAGGTTTCCCTCAACACCATGACTGATCACAGCCAAGCACTTCGTTGAATGATAAGGAACTAGTTCACAATTGCTGGTTTTTCTCCTTTGCCTCCTAGGTGTGCATGGCTTTCCTGTTATGGAGAGTTGGTAGCTCTGGAGCCTAGCAGATGGGAGTCGCTAATAAATACAGAAAAGATGTCAAGTCAGACTCTCATCTGGAATCTGCATCAGAAGTCCATTTTGGATACAGACATTGTATTTTCCATGTATAAAAGTGGTCACAGAAGGTCAACAGTCTATGCTAAAATGAAATGAAGCAGATATTTTTGTTCTTGTCATTAGGTGAGATGATGGAGTAAATTAAAATTTGCAACTCTGCTGGACAGAGCCCAAACAAAAGTCAAAATGGGTGTAATGGGGGCATGCAAAGGAAATAGACAGTAAATTAATATCCATATTCATGTCAGTATAGAATACTAATGTCAAGAATCTTAATGTGTGTAGTTTATCTTTTGGAGCCCTTTGGAGTTGGCTTATTAGCAGATGGGATTTCTATCACTCGGCTTTTGACTTTTATCTACGTCCCTCCCAAGAACTTTTTTTTTGGTTTTTTAAGGCAAAAAACGAATTAAAAAAAAAAATCTTAAAAATGAAGTAGTGTTTTTTCACAAACATTTTGTGAAAGCTGAAGAAAGATCTATTCAGCCAAAACCAGCCATGTCCTGATGAGTACATCACTCCAGGTTGGATGGGCAGAGGACCTTTTTTTATAGGATGTGGTATGTATAAGGCAGTAGGCATTACGCATCTTTTCTAACTTCATGCTATGGCAGCACATTTTACCGACAGCCTGATGCACTAAGAAATGTGTGCAGATCAAAGGGAATTTGAATTACTTCCTTTGCTGCGTAACGGCCGAAAGCATGGGCATTGCAGGATTTTCAGCAGAAACGAACCCAGCTCTGTGTCAGCTCTGCAGTGTGAACCACTAGATGGCAAGGTGACCCCAGCAAGGAAAAACGAGCTCGGGAGGACTGCGAGACACTGAGTGCTCCAGGAAGGATGCATTTCTGCCCCTCCTTCCTCCCTGGCTGTTGTAACATCAGTCTGCTGCAAGCGTGGCTTTGGCAGGACCAGTCCGGGCCCTGCCCAGGATCGTGCTCACTTAGTCACCATAACATCCCCTGGCTCTCCTCTCACGTGGTAATCATTAAAGCCATACAGCACCCCCGTGCTGGGAATGCTTCGTGTGGTTCTGAGAAAGGCATCGAGAAGAGTGGTGTGGAGAGCATCTCTAGCACTGTAATGAGAAACATTTGTACAAGTCAGCTCTGGGACATAGCCAGGGCGTGTTTTTCCCTCCCCAGCCTAGATTCTCTGCTCTGGTCTCTTTCAGGTCTTGCCCTGTTTGTTCAGCCCCCAGCAGGCTGTGTGACACAAGGGCAGCGAGTCTCATGTAGCCTGTCAAAATGTCCCACACCTTGGGAGGTGAGTGGGGCAAGCTGCTCCTCCGCAGGGCTTGCAGGGTGCTTGTGCTCCCCCTCAGACGCTGCCCACCAGTGGCAGGGCTTTGCCAGCCTGTGCAAGAATTCACGGTTTCAGCTGTACACAGAAGAAGTTCAAGTGTGCCCTTGTCACTGCCCTACACGCCAGCACGTGCACTCTTTGGGGTTTTTGGCTAGACCCATACCTCTAATCTGCAGTTTTGCTCTTTGAGGGGCCAGCGTTAGGCTGGTAGGTAAGTCAGGTGAGAAGTTTCCCACTTGATTTAAGCAGCTGTGCAGAAAAAAACCCTGTCACTGGTGCTGAGCTGGGAAGGGCAGTGGGCTGAGGGCTTTCAGGGGCAGCTCACTCTGCCCTTGGGGAGTGGGAGATGGTGTCACCCCACCTGCAGTGGGGTTTGTGTTCGCCTCACACCCCAGCCCTCGGCCAGCGGTGAGCCCCCCCCAGCTCTGCAGCTGCTGTACAACCCCTCCTTTCTGCATTCATAACCACAAACCTCTGACAACCAGAGCTCTGCCTTGGTGCTTGAGGGGGAAGGATCCAATTTGTTCCCGATTCAGTCATCTTATGTGGTCAATTTGTCTTTTATAAATCTAGGTTTTTGTTCACTTTTGAAGAGATTTTAGGATGCCTTGGTGTTGTTCTGCAACAAAACAATCCTCTGTTTCTTTTTTCCTTCAGCAATTCTTGGTGCCAGAGCTGTCAGCTCTTCTACACACAGCCTAACACAGCCTCCCGGCTCCCCATCGGATTGCTCTCTTCTTTCCTCCCACTTTCCCTTGTCATTGCAGGATTTCTGATTTCTAAAGTTCATATATAATCATACCTTCTGTGCTGGAGCTCTTCCTTTCTTACTTCCAAGGGAAAAGCCTCCTTTTTGTATGTCCAGTCTTACTTCTGGTTGTCCTGTGTGTATTGCAGCTACTGGATTCTGTTTGGGTTTTGTGCTTTTCCTGTTCTTCTGGTATTACAGCTTGCTCTGACACCTCCTTTGGAATGGCCTCCAGCTGGCTTTCTTTCAGCATCCACATTCAGCACCCTTAAAGGAACAGCCAGATAATCCTGGCCTGTCTTTGCCCCAAGGCAGCAGTAAATCAAGACCCAAACTACAGTTTGGTGCCTGACTGGCACAAAATCAATAGAGGTAGTTCTGTTCCCAAAGAATTTTGGATCTATTTGACAGGATAAGTGGCTTGGGACCCATCTGTGCTTCAAACTGGCCTATATTAAAGAGGGAGCAGTAGCTGTGCGTGGGTAGTGACAGAGGTGAGGGCAAGCAATTACCACTGCTGTAAGACTGGAATGTATCCACACTACTTACATGGGGTTTCAAACTATTCTGACAAATTAAAAATGTAAAAAGTAAAACACCCTGCTCTGCTTCCTCTTGCAGGATTTGCTGGCAAATTTGTCAGATTTTTGCTTAGGCAGGTTCTCACAGTGCTGCTGAAATGGGGATAGCTGCCCTATAGTCAACTTCAGAAGATTCTGTGGGACTCACGACAGCAGAGTATACTCTGTGAAATGTACAGATTTTCGCAAAAAGTATGTACACAAATCTAGATCCACCCTGGTCCCACAACATGTAGGTCTGGAATGAGGGATGTAATAATTATTTAGGAATATGACCAATACAGTAGGAAAATCTGTAAATGTTTGTAAATAACAGTGAATTATCCAGTCAGAGGAAGGCTGCATCTTGGTTCACACACAGTAAAATGGAAGAGTAACTTTATGGACATGTAGATGAATATGAAAAAGGAATGATATTCCTTGCTGGGTCAGATGAGTGTCCCAGCTCAGCCAGTCCTTTGCCTTCACTCTTGGCCAGATTTTGCAGCCTTTTTGCCTTTTACCCCTCAGCAGTCAATATTACAGGATTAGTGATGTTAGAGGGGCCATCCCTGCCTCTTGCCTTTATAATTTTTTTTTTTGGCATTTGTCCATGAAACCATATCCTCCTGCCAGGACAGTGCTGCGTACTTACAGTGTCATAGCTGGGAGGGAGCCATAAGGATCATCATGTCCTACTCCCTGCTCCTCCCAGGACTATTTCAAACTGAACCTTGTGACTCAGTGCATCATCCAGATGCTCCTTGAATGCTGGCAGCTTCTGTAATGTATGTGAAACTAATGCATGAATAGAATGTAATAACCCCTTTGAGCACTTTCCCAGCCGTCAGTCACTGACACTGATCCCAGAGCTATCTTGGTTCTGCCTGTTCTATTGACCCTGTAGCTATGGGAGGTGACAGCCCCTCTGGGAGAACACTGTGTATACCTGCATTTGGTTTTCTTCTCACAAACTCTTGCCTAAATGCAGAGAACTCTTGAGGGAAACAGTGTTGCTTGGGGTTTGCATTGACTTACTGAAGCAAGAATCCAACTCAAATATCTTGACATTGAGAAAAACTGCAAAATTCTGCTTTTCCTGTAATGCAATAATGAGGAAGAATGATTTAAGTCACTTCCAGGCATTGATGTTTGGTTTCTCGTCTTTCGGATCCTCTTTTATCCTTTATTATCTGTTCTTTCCACAGTCTTCAGTCCACCTTGTTTGTAGTTAAAATTTCATGCTTTTTCACTGATTCACATCTGAATGCCAAATGGAAGACTGTAAAACTGTGAGGAGCTTATGCAAGTTTTTGGTCAACTTGAGTCCTACGCCATAAGCTGCCTGCAGCAGAGCTTGGCTGCTGGGTCTGAAGGAGACTACGCTCTTTTCAGGAAGTGTAGTCAGAAGCAGAAGTGTTCTGCTTGGAGGGTGGGCTGGGAGATACGTTTCTAGCTGACATCCCAGTTCTGTTCAGTTGGGAAAGGGAAGATTCTGTAAGAGTGGAAGAGAGGTGAGTTTTATGGTAGCAGTGTATCCTAAAGAGTTAATCTAATAGGGTCTCCAATGAATCAAGGAGATAGGACAATTCTGAGAGGGGAAGGAAAGGCAGTAAAGGAACAGGACTGCAAACCTCTGTCATCTTGATGCCTTCTCCCGCCTCTGCTGCCCCTCGGACTCAATCCTGATATTATCTCTGGTGCTTCACAGGATGGTACCAAGGCTGAGAGACTCACGTTGGCAGTGTGAAGTGTCTCTCTTTCTGTCTGGTTGGGTACTGACTTTCAGCTCACATCTGTTTCTTGACACCTGCCCAACTCAGACAAAGAAACTTCTTCAAATCAAAATGAAGGCTTATTCTTTTTGAAGAATGTGTACTGTGCTCTGTAAAGCAAGTGATAGCAAAGAAAATTTTCTGTGGCTAATACTGAAGATTTTTCTCCATTCGTGGCCAAATACAGCCTACGCACAGAAAGGTTCCAATGGCAGTTATAAAGATTGAAGTGTATTTTTGTCAGATTTCTCAGACCCAGGAGTATTCACAGGACAAGTTCACTTTCTGACTTATGGATGAGCTGATCTTTATCTTTTCTCATGTGTTGCATGCTCACTTTGGGAATGAGCTGCTCTCTGCTGTCTGGCCCTGAATCCCACAGTGTGTGGGTAAGGGCTTCCATAACTTGCTTCTCAGCTGAATCTTGCCCCAGGTTCCTAAGGTGGCAAGACATTCATCTGCTGGGCTCGGGTGCTTTTCATCTGAAACACAAAAATGAATATGCAAGTTTCAGTTTGGGATGTTTAGCTAGGAGGTACTAAGGGCAATACTCCAAGAGGTAGGTAAGGAAATACATTCAACCAAAGTTTTGAATGTATTTAAAGTTTCAGGTACTTGGTTTAAATGTAGACTTAACAGCTGCTTCCTTATTAAAAAGTAATGATGTTGGATTATTTTTCACTATGCTGTACCTTAGATAAGGATAATGCCCTTCGTTTTTATCCAGTCACTCTTCTTACTCTTGTCACTGGAGTGCCCGTTGCCACTTGCACTGTGCAGGCTGCTGGTAGCAGTGCAGGATCTGGAACAAACAGCTGTGCCATAATCATCATCCTGAGTTATTTTGGCGGGGGCAGGGTTAATTCTTTTTTCTTATAGGCAGCATTTTTGTGGTGGCACACTTGGGCACAAACAAGGCCCGGAGCTCTTGTTGTAATGTGCTACCAAAATGGTATGGAGCACAGAGAAATCCTGTGATGAGTTTATGAAGACTGGTTGAACCTACTTTGGCCTGCAGAGCTGTGCTTTATGCCCCTTTTGTACACAATGAAGTCTGGGCCAGTGCTGGCTTGAAAGGAGTGATTTACCCTCTCAATCTCCTGTTATCAGCCAGGGAAAGTTAAGTTGCATTAGCTTTCTGCAATATAAGTCACTGGCTGGTTTGTCTCTCCTTTTGGTTACAGTTTCATTGCTGAATTCACTGTAGGTGACAGGTCACTGATGTAACAACTGTGAGAGGCTGGGCAAGGAGCATCCAGTTACAGTGGGTGTCCCCTTGGAAGCATTGCCAAGACTTTACAGGCATCCTCATTTGCATCGTAGTGACCTGCATTGCAGCTCTCTGATTTGCTGTGTGCCTCTTGCAAAAACCTGTCAGAGACCTTGGGACATTTCCAAATAAAGGTGCTTCCCATTGTCTGAGGACTGGGTTTGTTGGTTGAGCAACCTTTTACCTTCTCCCTCTTACTGGCACAAAGCACACACTCCTCTCCCAACTGAGGGGCGCAAAGCAGTAAGGTCCAGAGGAGCTGAGCCAAAAAACAGTCCAACATGTGGAAGTACCTGCTGATCTGCTGCAAAATTCATTGTTCAAAATGAAGCTGTGAGCTTTGTGGTATCTTCCTCTTTACTTCATAGGTCTGAGAATGCCAGACAATTCCATTTCATCTCTTCTTTTTGTTTGGGTGAGGGTTTTTTGTTTGTTTCTTTCTTTGTTTGATTTTTTAATATTTCAAAACTACTACTGAACAGCAACAACGAAATCAAGCAAGTGAGTTGAATAGATGGTAAAATTTCCAGGATTGAGCAGAAAGATGATATCTCATGTATAGTCTCCCTCTTGGCATCGGGGTGTATTTTGGCCCTAACTGCCAAAGTTATTTCTGTTGTAATTGTATCAACAGCAAATTACTGTCTTGAGACTTCTAAAATGGAGAACTGAAATTCCAAAAAGAGTGCGATCCAAAGTTTGCTGGAAGGTGGAGAAAATCTTTCTGTTGCATTCAATGAATGCTATAGCAGGACAGAAAGGCTTACAGAACAGGTTATACCTTAAGTAGGTCCTTTAGTTTTTCCTTATTTTCCTTATTTTTCTTCCAGATCATCAATGGAAGACAGGAACTACTCCTTTGTCAGAGGAATTCTCTGAGGATTTTCCTTTCTAATAAAATGTTAGGAGGTCACTGCTGTAGGTTTGCAGCTGACTTTTGTGCAAGTGCTGACTGTGGCTGGGAGCACTGGGCTCTGCTGTCCCTTTGTCCCCTACACTGTCAGCTTTTCTAATGGCATAGAAGCCATCAGTGTTTAAAGCAAGAACAGCAGTTTTTTCTTTCTCAGTGAAGTGGGGAAAGATGATTCTGGTGAGAAAAAAGTGGCTGAATTTTGCTATGGCTGCAAAGTAATCTTTCACCAGCACTTTGATGTCAAGATTGCCTGTGTGCTTCACAAGCTGGTTTTGAGCTCTTCAATTCTGCAAACTGTGACTGAGGGAAACACATCTATTGACTGTAGCTAATAAGAATATTTTGCTTAATACTTTCTTGATATGACCTACATGTTACATGTAAGAATGAGACAATTGCTTTCACAAAACATTAAATGCTATAAAAGTTGAGGCCTGTTTTCTCATCAGTGCCAACCACAGACCACCCCAATGATGAGTTACCCATGATGAACGAGCCAGCCAAGGTCCATGAATCCATTCTTACAGATTTTTTTTTTAAATTATGGGTTTTTTTGGTTTTGTGTTTTTTTGCTGCTGTTTGTTGGTTTTGGGGATTATTTTTAGAAATTAGAAAAAAATCATCTTTTTTTCTCAGTGCAGTCATTGTTCCACATGGTAAGAAAAAATGAGCAAAAAAGCATTGCTTTTACGAGATGAGGAAGAATATAAAAGACTCTGTAAAACCTCACCGTTAAAATTTCCAGCTACAGTTAGAAATAGATATATGTAGGATGCTTATCCCAGCACCAAAAAAATCTGCTCTACCTCCAAGTTTGCTACTTGATGATTGGGCCTGGTGACTTTAACATCTTATCTGTAGTTTTTGTAGCAATGCCACACAATCCAATTCAATGCACATTCTTTGCCTGTGGTTTAGTCTTTCTTGGATTGCACACTTTTAAAATCTCCAGTTAATTAACAAAAAGGAAGTGATATATAGGTCAAAGAAATCTCGTTTGAATTGCTTAATACTTGTAGTGACTAATGCTCACTTACTGTGGATTGCCAAAGAGAAACGAGACGAAAAACCTGAAGGGATTTCTAAGGAACTTTCCATGTTGAAAGATCACTTTCCAGGGTGTGTTCCCCTGTAGACTTATCTCACAAACCTCCCACTAGTGGCAGATATTGTCCTGTCCTCATGGACAGATACATAATTTCAGAGATGCAAATTTACATTTGCACAACTTGTGTGTGTAGGAAGTTTCAGCCCAGCACCTCCTCTCTACCCCTTTTTTTTACCCTCAAGGTGCATCTCATTACAGACACCATGGGAGACCTCGAATCATTGCAATAGCCTAAGTAGTGTAAAGTCCTGCTGGAAGAGCATTTGTCACATTTTGACAAGTGCTCATAACCAACGGGCTGCTTCATTTAATGCTAAACCCCTAACAACACCTGGAACAGACTTAAAATAAGTCCATTATGCTGCTAGTGTTTGCTTAATAGTGAGAATTCTTGCACTTAAAATGTCCTGAGTTCTTCTATTACCTTGATTTCGTGCCAGCTCAGAAGAGTTTTGATGATAGAGTCATCAAAGTCCTTAGGGGTTTGTTTTTTTTTTTTTTGTTTGGTCGGTCATTTTATTTCATCAACAGTGTGTTAGGTTTTATCCATTTCATGAATAATAATTTTTTTAATGTGGTCCAAGTTTTTCTCCATGTGCCTTCACCTTCCTGTGAGTTCTTTCAAAGGCAGAGCAGTTACAGTGTATGTGTTGTACCCCGGAGCTCTGGCCCTGGTTCCCATGCCCCTCGATGTCCTAGGTTGGGTACAAACATGAGTAGAAAGAGGACCAGTCTTTGATCTGAGGAAGGCTGAGCCTACTTCCTTGAGGAGATGTTGTTGTAAAGCACAGGTCACTCTGGAACAGCAGATTTCTGTCAAGCCCAGATTGCTTGACTTAGAACACCTTTTCTGTCTTAAAACAGCTTTTCTGTCTCTGGTTCTTGCCTTGTTGTTTACAGGAGCACCTGATGGTTGTGAGCAGGCTTCAGTGGTTGGAAACAGCACCCTCCTCAAAGCCCCAGCCAAGGGCCCAACCAACAGGGCACTTTTGGGGCTGGCTGGAGTTGTCTGGGCTAGCAATAAGAAAAACTTTAAACATGGGGACAAGCAAGAGAATGCTTGAGTCAGCCAAGGGAACCCTGCAGAAAGAGAAGAAAAATTACCCTGGCAGATGTTTCCTTACCAGGAGCTAGGGCAAGGCTGCCCTTCTTAGGGCCTCCAAATGCCTCTTGCAGAAATCAAGAGGTGAGGACCAAGGTCCAGAAAAGGGGTGTAGGAGGGTAAGAAAGTCAGTGATCTCGGCTGTGTTATGCAAAAGAACCTGTAAGAGTCAGGATGGAAAGGATGTCGTGGTGTGGTTTCCTTGGGAAAAGAGCAGGCCTCTTGGAAAGAGGGAAGTCCAAGCCAGCTGGTTTGGGCAACCGTGGTTTAAAGCTCCTCACAGGAAAGTCCCTGTAACATAACCACGTAGTGCTGAAAAGCTGCAGTGATTGCAGCACTTGCCTTGAGAGGGCCTGTGTCCACAGCTGCTCTGCCAGGCTTTGTGACACAGTCACTCCACAGTGTTAACTAACAGCTATTTAAAATGATCTTGATTGTTTTTTGTTCGGCAATCGTAAATAAGCAGGTATTACTGGGTATTTTTAAGCTGGTCTTCCAGTAACACATGACAAAACGCTGGCTGGGTTAATAAGTAGTCCAAGTAATCACATGTTCTATATGTCAAGTATGACTTAGTAAAACCTTCATGAGTTCTCTTGGTTGACTTAAAACTTTACCACTTCATCTTACTTAGTTCTTCTTTTTTCTCTTTTCTTTATCAGGTTTGTTTTTTTGTTTTAGGTCTTCCTGAGGAAGCAAAGAGAACACAAGAAAAAAAGCAGCTTCACGTTTTTAAAATTATTCTCTTCTAATTTTATACAAAACCATGTTTCAATTGGAACAATAATAGTTTCAGCCCACCTAAAACTGTATTTTAATGAAAATTTTAAGTAGCAGATTTTTCCCCCCACCTCTATTCTTGTCTATTACTTTTTAAGATTCAGAAAATGTCACATATATCTCTTTCATAATTGCCAAGGCACAGTATCTTTTTCTTCTGTTTCTGAATTAAATATTTTTAAAATGCAAGCCTTCATTTTTAGTATTGGAAGGCATTTTCATGTTCAGGCTGTGGATTTTGGTTCCAGCAATTTTCCTTTTCTAAATCTTCTTTGGGATCTATGCATCTTGGGGAAACTCCCAGCCAAACCAAGTAGTGGACAAGCACCTACTTGTGTACAAGTGGTGAGGGTCAGGCTCAGTTTCAGTGTGGCTGTATGATCACTCTAGAGCTGAAAAGTTGCTGATAGCTTTTCTTGGTGAAGATTTTGAGATGTTAAACACACCTGTTTCTAACATGTGTTTAACATCCTTGCATTGCATTCATTAATTACATTAATTACTTAATTAATCACATTGCTACTTTTTGTAATCAGGTTTCTTTTTGTCTGCAAATGATGCTTGGTGGTCTCAGTCCCTTGCAAGAGATAGTGTATCCTCTCAAGTGATTCCTTCCTTTCTTCTCTTCCTCACCTTTGTAAGTTATTCAGAAAAAATGTTCACTTCTGGACTACTTTAAGGATCAGAAACGTATTAGTCAAAATGTCTCTGCTGTTGTGTTTACTATGCCTAAAGGCAAATAGAGATTTAAATTGTAAGAGAAATAGGGCTGAACAAAGCAAATACAATGTAACTTAGAGACCAGCTTGGCAGGCAGCTTTTAACTGTTTCCGCTTTTGACTATGTGAGGTCTTGACCCTGGCTGGATGCCACCAAAGCTGCTCTATCGCTCCACAGCTGGACAGAGGAGAGGTAAATAAGGAAAGGCTCCGAGATCAAAATAAGGGCATGGAGAGATTACTCGCCAATTGCCAACACAAGCAAAACAGATTCAACTTGAGGAAATTAATTTAATTTATTAGCAATCAAATCAGGGTAGGACAATGACAGGTAAGATCAAACCTTAAAACATCTTCTCCTCACAACTCCCTTCTTCCCAGGCTTAACTTTACTCCTGATTTTCTCTACCTGCTTCCCCCAGCTGTTCAGGGGTATGAAAATGGGTGTTTTGGTCAGTTCATCACATTACCTCTGCTGCTCCTTCCTCCTCAGCAGGAGGACTCCTCAAACTATCTCCCTGCTCCAGCATGGGCTTCTCTCTCCATGGGGCCACAGGTCCTGCCGGGATCCTGCTGCAGCATGGGCTTCCCAAGAGGTCATAGCCTCCCTTGGGCATCCACCTGCTCTGATGTGGGCTCCTCCAACGGCTGCAGGTGGATCTCTGCTCTCCCAGGGGCTGCAGGGGCACAGCTGCCTCACCATGGGCTGCACCTTGGGCTGCAGGGGAATCTGCTCTGGAGCAGCTCCTGCCCCTCCTCCTGCACTAGCCTTCAGGTCTGCAGAGTGATTTCATATATCCATCCTCCATATACTCACTCTTCTCTCTGGCTGCAGTTGCACAGGGGTTTTTTTCCCTCCTTCATAAATACGTTATCCCAGAGATGCTACCACTGTTGGTGACGGGCTCAGCCTTGTCCACTGAGTCCTCCTTCCTTGGAGCCAGCTGGCCTTGGCTCTGCCAGACATGGGAGAAGAGTCTAGCAGAGAATCCACCCCTGGTGCCCACCCACTACCAAAACCCTGCCATACAAATCCAATGAAGACTATTTTTTCCATCCTTCTTTCCGATTATAGGCTTTGCCATCACCTTTGAGAGGTCCATTTCTGTGAAAAGGTGGTTGGCTACCCCAAGGGACTGTAGACAGAGTAGAGTTAACTCTGCAGAGAGAAATCTGACCTCAGAATACTGGATATTTAGCTTGTATATGTAGGCAGCAGCAAGCAATCAGCAGTGCCAGGATGGGTGCCAGGATGTTCAAGGCAGGTACAGCAGGTCTCGTCATAACCTGCACTTTCGATAGATGGGAAGTTAATTTCTCCTAACAGGCACATGCCTTGTCCATAATTGCATCAAAGCAATGTCATTCAATGGTATTTCCAGATCTGTAACTTACAAAGTGAAACCTATAATTAGTGAAAATTGGTTTCTTCCTCAGATTACGATTTTTGTCAGTCATGCAAGCACTGAATTGCTTGAAATCACTGGATTGCATCACAGCCTCTAAAGCTCCAGAGGTATTGAGCAAGTTACCTCTGGAACTTTTGTGCCTGGGATTTATTATGCATTTACTCATCAGAGATTATGCAATGATTAAATCCCCTTATTTGGCCACGTTCCTTTCAGCTACTGCCTTCTCATGCCCTTTGCTTTGTCAAAGGAGTCCTAAACCATTGGAAATAACAGAAGGGAATTTCCCGTTTGGTTCTGTGTTTCCTGGTTGATCAGCGATATTGCTGTAAGGTTTTCTTTTCATCAGTTCAGAAAAGGTACTAATATGCAATAACAAAACATCTCTTTGTGAGGAGGAAAAACATGGAAACTATCGTTAACTGCCAGCAGATTAACAACTGTCATTATGTTTCTCATCTTACTGTAGGGCACAGGTAAAGATATTGACAGTGTCTGACATTCAAGTTGATAAGAGATGATTTGGGCTTTTTTATTTTAATCTTTCACATTTAATATTAGACCTAAACCCATAAAGTGACAGTAATCAAATGGTTAATGATTATAAAATTCCTCCTCTTCAAAAGTCCATGAAGTGTTCTAACTCTTGCATGGAAACCAGGTGGGCTGCTCCTGAGCTTCTCTGTGATGGGCAGAGTGATGTGGTAAGCTCATCCCCCCCAAAGAAAGCCTTTTTTCCCCCTGTATTGGGGGTGTTTATCAAGGTAGAACTATTAAGTCCTCTTCAGCTCTTCAGACTTCCAGCAGGTATCTCTGTGAGTAAAAGTCCTTTGGGATATAAGAGAGGAAGCATATTATCAGGATGCAGCAGCTTGTTGACCAGGAAAAGTTGCCTCTGGCTGTAGCTTTGCAGATGGTGTCTCAGAGCAGTTTGACTCCCCAGGTCTCCTCTTTAACATCCCCAAACTACTCAGAACTGTCAGTTTCCCAGTATTACTTGGGAAAAGGCCCAGTTTTTCCTGATGCATTTCCTCTCCTTGCACAGGTCTGACTGGATGGCTCTGCAGCACTGGCACTTTTGCCTCATCTTTTGTTACACACAGGAGGGGTTTGAGTCTGTTTTCTCTGCCCCTGGAACAATGGAAGAGGAAGCTTAGGAGAGAATGAACACTTTGTCAGTGTGTGTTTTGCTGCTCTGCCTTACTGTGAATGCAGTTGTTGTGAGGGCATCTGAGGAGGGACAACAGAAGGGAGGGAAGCTGAGAAGCTTACAGCAAAGTCAAGTCAGGAAGACAAGTTAGGAAACTAAAATAAGAAACGAACAGCTAAATGGGAAGAACTCAGAAAAAATAATGTGGGCTTGATTGTGGCTTGGGAAGGAACCCAGGTTTAAGATCATGCTCAGGGAAGGGCCACATCCAGCTTGAGTATCTGCAAGGGTATTCAAACTAGGCTTTCACATCCTGTCTTGGGCAACCTGTCCCAGTGCCTTGCCCCCTTGCTATGGAGAAGGGGTTTCCCCATGTCTGATGGGAATTTTCCTTTTTACATTTTGTGGCTGATACCTCTCATGCTTTGGCTGTACCCTCTGAGGAGACTCTGGGCACAGTCCTCCCCATGCAGGCACCAGGGCAGGGAGATGATGCCCTGCCTTGACCTGGTGGCCCCCTCCACGCGCAGCCTTTGAACTGCAGCAGTGTAAAGACACTGAACACATTTATATGGCACCTGCAACTGACCCAGGAACAGGCTCAGAGGTGCCACTGGCCACCCTGGGGCCTGGCAGCCCCATCTCTTGCCCGTGTGGCTGTCCCTGGCCAGCCCACATGGCCCCACTTGGTCACACAGGTGCCAAAGGAAACCAGGTTAAAAGTTTGGTTGGGTCAGGGTGGACAACAGTCACTGTCCCCTCATGTCCAGGGAATAATGAATAACACGTCCCTGGAATACAAAAGCACCTCCCTGTTTTTATATATTTTTTACTTTCTATTTGCATTATAGGTTTGTGAAGGTAAAGACTGATAAGATACAGTTATGTGTCATATCAGAACCAGCAGAGCTTTCTTCAGCTGTTTGCATTAAACCTTTCTGGATTGTTCTAACTACTCTGTGCAAATAAACTGATGGTACTTTGTACACACCAAGTACAAACAAAATGACAGTGCTCCTGAAGTTTGGGCCCTCCTTGTGGCTGTTGTTCGAAATCTAAATCTGAATCTTAACCTAATTTCCTAAATGAAACAAACATGAGATAAAAGGAGCACCATGAGCATGAGTCCAGCTGAGATGAGCCACATGGCCAGCCATGGTCAGTTGTGGGAACCACTGGTGTGATGAAAACTGCCTGAGGGCAGGAGCACAGGGTGAGCACTGCCTGAGTAGCATCATCACTCTGGTATCCAAACTGCTGGTGCTTAGGTAGAAGTGTCAAAGCTCAGATGAGAAGATTCTGTCCAAGAAGCACTGAATGGAGAAGAAATAGAGCTGTAGATTCACAAGGAAGGCTTGAGGTGCAAGGCCACCTCCATCTGGATAACAGTACGGACTAGGAAATGGCATAAGAAATGCCAAAGTTGGATATAGGTGTAACAGATTTGGGATCCGTGAAATCTGTACATGAAGGAAAAAGCTACCATTCTAGTCAGCTAGTTTGAGGCATTGCCTAATGCTGACAGATAATCTTTAAACAGTGCAGAGATAGCTGCATACTGAGAGCGCTGATCTCTTTGTATTGCTGTGGCATTTCGCTGTGATCCATAAAGCAGTTACAAAAAGCTGCACACATCAGGGCATGGGTTCTTTGTTGCCTCCTCCCCATCCTTTGGCCAGTTGCTGTGACTCTTCAGAGAAGCACATCCAGTATATGTGATGCCATGCCCACTGCAAGGTTGCTCATGTATACCTCAGCCATAAGTTCTCGCTATTACATAAAAAAATTAATTCTCTGAATAACAATCTGTTCTAGAGTTTGAGCTGTTTACATTTTTACAAAGAAATAGTAAGAACTCACCCTTTGAGAGAGGTACTGGAACTCTGTGAAGGATAGAAGGCATGTAATTATGAACTGACTACAGCTGTCCATGAGCTCTACCTTAAGAGAAGCCACTTAAAGCTCAGGTTACTCTATAAGCACCTGGAGCTGGCAGCAGCTCCTCTGTACACTGGCTGGCCAGGACTCGGCCTACAGCCATAACAGTAGTTTCACACAGATCCCTAAACAGCATGGGAAAGTGCCATCCTTCAGCAGCAGCTCAAACAATGTACTTGGAGTGGTGACAGAGCCTCTCCCTGGTGGTTTCTCTAGAGCTGTGCAAGGCAATTTTGTGTGTATTTTTGTTGACTGTTCAGGAGTCACAATACTCTGGTACGGTTGGGGAAAGCAACAAACTACAGCTATTGTTTATGAAGCAGCATTAATGCATTCTAGACAGCACAGATTTGGAAGAGAATATAGGCCCCATTTCAAGTTTATTTTAAGCTCACTCTGTTTCAGATGAAATAGTTCAGATCTGTAACAAACTGGCAGGAAGTCATGGCAAGGAATGGTTAAGGAAATGGTTAAGAAAACTAAATAAACCCATTTCCATGAATACTCAATGTTGCTCATGTGTCCTTGCCAATACTACAGTCTAGAGCTCAGAAAGCAGTAATCTGGAAAGCCCGATGTTACTGTGTTGGCCAACCAGTAAATATTAATGTAGCACTTTGGTGTCAGTGCAGCTTGTGACCCAGCTCCTGTGAGCCTGCCATACTGAAACAAATCTGGCTGGCTCAGCCCACCTCCCTCTGTCCCCAGGCTGGGTTTATTAAACCAGAGCACAGCACACAGTTTCTGTAGGTAACATTTAAAGTTACCTACATTTGACTTTCCTCATTTCACAACCCACACTCCTACCCCTAAAACTACACATGCTTCACCCACAGAACCATTACCTCACAGCCTTTTATTTCCTTTTCTTTTAGACTGAATATTTTAAGCTACTCAAAAAAAAAAAAAAAATATTCCCCAGCACACTGTTATCTCTGGTTTTAGTACCCGGAAGGAGTGCTGGGGCCAAATCGGGCACGATGGAATTTGCTGTGGGGAAACCCGCTGATGACACTGGAACCCGCCCGTGTGAATTCCCGTGGCTCCTGCCACCCCTTTATAAGCAGGTGGAGTGCGGCAGGGCTGGCAGGACAAGCAGCCAGGCACTCACTGGAGCACGGCAGTGTGTGTGGAGAGGGAATGACTGGCTGCAGCAGCAAGAGCATGGTCCTGGTTTCCCTGCTGGGGCTCCTGGCTCTGCTCCTGTGCGGCACCTTGGAAGGTGAGTGAGCTCGGGAGTTCTGCCCCGGGAAGGGCTCCCGGTGCTGCCCACAGCTGGCAGCACGATGAGGCTGAGCTGGAAGAGAATGGTTTCAGCAAAGTGTGCTGCCTCATCCTCCTCTTCTGTCACGAGGGAGCTGGATGGCTGGGGTTGAACAGTGAGTGCCCCAGACAGCCGGGCAGCGAGGGCCAAAGGGGGTCTATTGACTTTGTTGTTTTCCTTCACTCCAGCACAAAGCAACCAGGATTGCTGCCTGTCTTACACCAAAGTGCGTCTGCCTCGGTGGGCCCTGAAGGGTTACACTGAACAGCTCTCCAGTGAGGTCTGCGACATCCCTGCCATCATGTAAGTTACTTCCTGAATTTCCCCTGTTTTTTCTGATATATATTAGCCTTAGGATGTCTGTTTGGGCTAAAATAATGATTTGAATGTTACAAGCATGATTTTTCCTACCTTTTCAAAAAGTTAAATTAACTAAATAGATTGTATATTACACCTGTAAACAAAACACACAACCTCTAGTTGATAGGGACTACTGACTCGCTGGACAGTCATACAATGTAAATAATAAATCTGACTCTTTAGGAATCACCTGTGCAAACAAAGACATGTTTTGTCTCCAGCTAAGGGCCACTCTGGGCAACACAGAGTGCTCCCTTGCCAAAACCCGTGAACAGACACATGAGTGACAAGACTTCTTCTATTCACAGGGATTGGATTTTGGTTTTTTTTTACAAGGTTTTGGGCTAGATGTTGATCTGTCACCTTAGCTTGATAGCAGCTATTCTCCTTAATCTTATAAATCGTTTCTGGCATCCAGCTAAGGTCTTTGCCTCAATAGATCAAATAAACTGAAGACAATTTTATGGTGCAAAAAATGATCCCTGAGACTGAAGTACCTATTACATTTGAATTTCTTTTTGTTCATATAATATTGAGGAGTTTGGAGCATCCCATGTCTAACTGGTGTTTACAAAAGCAGTTGCGATTGATCATTATACAGAGTAACTGTACTCTCCACAGCAATTACTGGCAGGGATTTCAATGACTTACTGATTTCTTTATTGTTATTTCTTTTCCAGTTTCCACACCTCCAGTGGGCTGAAGGCCTGTGTAAATCCTAAGGAAGGCTGGGTGAAGAAACATCTTCTTTTCCTGAGGTAGGAGTCGAAACTTCTAAATAACACCAGGCTGATGAAAACAGGGCATGTATGAAAGTCTGTCTCTTGTGTCTCCTGAATGCCACTCTTGACAGCACTGGCGAACACATTTGTCTTTCCATCTCCTGTCAGACTTAGCTACTCCTTTCTAGAGTCTTCTCAGGGACAGTCATGTCACGTGTCCCTTTTTCCACCTGACCTATTCTCTCAGGGAAGAAGAGAAAATTATTACTGACCTGTGGCTGAGGTAATTATTTATGTGTGTCCTCTCTTCCTTTTAACAGCCACAAGCTCAAGAAGATGTCAGCCTGACACAGTTTCCAGCATGGAGCTAAACACAGACATGGCTGAAAATGCACTGGGTTCAGGCTCTCGGCTGAGATTGTTTGTACACTGTTGTGTGCTCGCTCACCTCCAGCTCCGGCTTCCTTGGAACCGTTGACCTTCTCAAGTTGATTCATATTGCATCGCTGTTTTGCTTGAGTTAAGCATGTTGTTAAAGTTTCTACTTTTACTAATATGTGCATGTTACTGATATGACATGAGTACTATTTAGTAAGGACTGCCTTAAGCTGTTGTACAGAGTGTTAATTTTACTAAGTTTATTGCATGTTATTTTTGTTCTTTTCAGCGTGGTTAAAGTAGGTTATTTATTCTGTTTATTTTGTTATTGTCTTGTGCCAAAATGTTTCCTTTAAGCTGTAGCTAGCATCATAATACTTCTTGAACTACTGTTAAACAAAGTCTGTTTGCAGAAAAAAAAAGAAAGCTGGAATTTTTAGAAAAATAAAGGTTAAAATCGGCACTCTCTGATATGTTTAATTGTTTTTAATTGAAAATGTGACTTGCCCTTGAAATGAATTCTTTTGTTAAGAGCCTCCAGCTGAAACAACAGCACAGGTGTGTTGACACCTGTTAAAGCCACTTTCCACCCAGCTCACTTTACTTGCCCTAGGGGTAGCTTTGACCTTCATCCATAGGATATAATTCCTTCCTCACCCCCAGACAGATGCTATTTATCAAGTTTTTGTTTAGCATGAAGACTTAGCTTCATCTTAATCAGAGTTGAGGGAACTCCTTTTGCCAGTTTATTTATCCAGGAGGAAACTTACGCATTGTTACTGGGCAAGCTTCCAGCTTATCCACCGAAGAGGATTCATTATGGTAACAGGGTCTTCTCTCAGCTTAAAGGACTTTCTCTAGAGGAGAAATTTGCAGTGCTTTCCTCCCCTTTTTGTGTTTGCCTATGGTACCCTATGGCTTCCAGCACAATGAGGTTTTCCTGATGCAGGAGCTCTTGGAGGTCAGTGATGCCTGATAAAAGTAATGAGAATTCATGGAAGAGATGGGTGCAAGTGGACTGGGGAAGACTGCTCAGCTTTTTATGTACTGCTACATGGCCCACGTGGACTTCAGGAACGTGACCATGTAGGATGTACAGGTGCAGTCCTCTCACTGTCAGCACCAGAGTCTTATGGATAAATTTACACCTTGCCTTTTAGTCATAGAAATACAAGCATTAATTTAAATTTAATTTAAACTTAAATGCAAAGTATTTTTGGTGCCCTTGAGAGAGGAGCTGAGCAGTATTGGGTTTTTTAAATGGTGTTTGAGTGTAAGGCTGTTATTTTCTGTTTTCAAAACCTGCTAGAACTTAAAACAACTGCTTGTGGCTCTACACATCTGGGAACTGTCAGCACCCTGTGAGTGAAGCTCTGAAGGACCAAGGTGTCTAAAGGGGAAAAATTAATTAGCGTTTATTTTCTTAAGGTGGATTCCTGATATTGAGAACATAAAGTACTCTCCAGGAAGAAGTAATTACCCAGCTTGTACCCTGGGCATTCCCCTAATTCCTGGGCAGAACTGCAGAGCTCTGTCTCATACCTGCTAGCACTGGTGTGGGCTGTTCGGGCTCAAAGCGTGGTTAGGCTAAATCAGGTACCAGCAAAATGGTACAGACACGATGAATGGGTTTGTGTTAGAAGTGTTGGAAGGTGAGGTTCCCCAAGCCTGCCTTGGGAACTGTTGGTAGGAACCAGAGCTGTAAAGAACTTGGTGCAGAACAGCCTGGAGTCCAAGGGTTGAATTCAAAGCAGGAGAGCAAAATAAGTGAAGACCAATGTGCGGAATCTGTGGGTGGCTCTTTACTCCCAGTTTGGGCCTCTTTAAAGTTTTGCATTTCTTCTGTAACTCGCCCTTCTTCTGGTCATCCATGGTTCCATTGCTACAAAACCCCATATGCTTCATCCACAGAGCTATGACTTGTGGGATTTCTTTTTAGTTCCTCTTATTCTGGTCGAATTTTTTTATAACCAACCCCTTGGGAAGAAAAAAGATACTGAAAATATTGGTTTCTATGCTGAATATCAGAAATTTCTAAGGTTATGTCACTGGTAGGAAGGTCTGTGTAGAAATAGTATGTCCCTCCATGCCTTCCTGAGGATACAAATAGGTATTGTGAGTGCTGCAACTCCAAAATCATCCGATCAGAGGCACATTTTTATAAGTAGCCTTAAGTGGTCAGTTAAAAGTTCAGACAGCTCTGTAAATTGGAAAACCTGAATCCTGATTACTTCAGTGGGATTGTTCTGCATTTGAATAGGTGAGTTTCTGTCTCTTCTCTATTTTTGGCCTTCAGCTCCTAATTCAGCCTGTGCAATGAATAATTTGGGATGCAGAATTAAATGATGGTCATTTGGAGCTTTTTCTCTTCCATTTATATAATTTTTTAAAAACCAAAATTTTTTTTTTTCTTGAAAAATGCTTTTTATTATAGCTTGGATATTTGGGAAGTAGATATGAGAGCTTTCCCTTCAAACTCTGCATACAACTTTATACTTCAGCTTCAAAGTGTCCTGCTTTCCCTGCATTGAGACCAGTCCTCAGTGATTCTTCTGCCAGCTGGAGTATTGCTATTGAATTCTGTTTGTGTATATTCTTTCTGTGTTCTTTTTGGTTGGTTGGTTGGGGGTTTTTTTTGGTTTTTTTTTTGTTGGGATTTTTTTGGTGTTTTTTTTTGGTTTGGTTTTTTAAAATAGTTTTTATTTTTGCTTCTTTTTAAATTCCTTTTTTTTTTTACCGTAAATCAATCTCACACATTTCCAAGTCAGGAACTGCAGTATTTTGTTGCGTTACAATCTCTAACAGAAAAATTTCTGTCCACATATGGAATCATAATTAGACTTACTAATTTCTAATTTTTGTTAAATCACACTCCAGCACAAAGCAACAAAATAACTTAGTATTGCACAGTCAGTGATTTTTGTAGGGAATAGCAAATCTTCTGCTGATCTAATTTTGCTGTTAAAATATAAAACCTGACACATTTCATCTGCTGGGGAAGTACTAGCACGTTATTTATTGCATTTCTCTTCAGGTGATCATAGCTTTCATTAGTTGAAGACTGTTTTATTCCTTCCTTGTCTCCTGATTTTTCACCAAAAGGGGAAAAACATAAAGGGGGGTTGTAAAGCCCTTGCAGATCCAAGAGACAAATGGCTGAATGGACTTGTCCTGCAGTGTGCAGCTTTCAAGTATATCTGAAACCCAAGCTTTACTGGGTGTGCTTAGTGACAGTCACACTTTCAGCTCCTCCACAGGGATGTTGATAATTGGTCAGTTATTTTCAATTACCAACACCAACGAGCCCCCATGCAGCCATGGGAGTGAAGCTAACTTCACTCCTGATGAACTGGAATGCACCATTCAGCTGCAATTTTGTTGAGAATTGAATCGGTGAACTCAAGAACCACAAAGGGCTTTAAGCTTATGACACTGTCACTCGATTGTAATGGCATCCACCCAGCTGGATGAACACCAAAACAACAGAAATGGATCAATGGTAACACGCCTTCCGTATGCTGAGTTCAGCTGTGTTACACCCTGGAAGTCTTGCTCCAAATACCAGGCTACAGGCAACGTCCTTTGCCAAAAAATAAATCATAAAAGAAGCTTTTAATCTTCAGAACAAACCCACTGTGTTGTGCATGCTAAGTGTACTAAGCAATTATAACTGTATGACTGTACATAAATGAAAACTATGATTTATGTTCCCATGATCTTGTGGTTGCTCTATTCTGGGAGGTGTCAGCCTTAACTGTGCAGTGTTGCAGTCCTAAGTCTGTAAAGGCTTTTGCATTGCTGTGTTTATTCTTTCTGTGCTGTCAGGTGCAGATAGCTTCCAGCCAAAGCCCTTCTAGAGCTGCTGGTTTTAGAATATTTAAATGTGATATACAATAGCTGCAGTCCTATGGCTGCTATTGTACATTAGCCATAGAGTATTGCTCATATAGCTACTACTGCAAATAAGCCCAGGCACTTGTTTAATAGTGTTTTAGCTTTCTTGAATTTCTAGCATTATTCAAAGATTATGCAATACAAAATACATATTAAACGTAAAAGCAGCAGATGAAATTTAGAATACTGTATGGATAAAAAAGCAAATATGCCACAGGAAAAGTAGAGACTAAAATACTACTGTTGATTTTTGTTCTTAAATTTACAACTGAATTTCTATAGTTTTGCTTCCATGGCTTCATTTAAACCCCCAAAATAAAGTAATAATTTTACTTGTAAGCACCTGCATTTACATTTCCATGTTCCTGAAATTTTGCTGCTCCCTAACTTTAAACTGAAAACTCTAATAATTTCTTTTTTGCACTCTCTTTGTATCAAGAGGAAATTTATAATTGGGGTTTGAAACTCCCTGAAAAAATAGATATTCTCTAAACAGTGCCCATGTATGGAATGTGCTGGATATACTTACAAGGCATGTCCTGTATGAGAGGGATTTTAGCTACCATTGTGGCCACATAGCTGATGTGCAAAAGTGAGGAGAGGTTGCACACGGCACATTCTCCTAGACTGATGTGAGAGATAGTGCCAGCAAAGGGATATGAACCTCCAAGGAGAAAGAGCTACCCCTATTCTCAGAAGAGGTGGCTGATGCAAGTGGGAATTGACTTTGTATAGGAATCTGTTCTACAGATAAAAAGTTGTATCTCAGGATCTGTTGAATTTGGTTCCTTCCCAATTCTTAATATTCATGAGATGCAAACAACTAAGGTTCATTAAATATATAAGTAATTACCACACATATAAATTTAAAAACCCAACCCCTTGATTAAACTTGTTTGTATGACCTCTGTATCCAATGCATTTCAGTGTACCAGATGTTCATGATACTTCTTCTCCTGAAGTATCTTGATTTACCTAAAAATCTAAGCTTCACAATGATTATTTTTTCTAGCTCTCAAAACTAACCCAGAAAAACCACTGGAAAACAAATGATGAAGAACATCTCTACAGCTTTTCACACCTAAGACAGTTGCACGATGTTTCAACACACAACTAATGTTTTTGCATAGCAGCTGTAGTAGTGAAATTTAACAGGAAGGTTGTTGCCATGTTTCTTTCAGTGAACACTACTTCCAGTTACCAGAAATTATGAGCTTGAGCCCCTTTTTCAGTGAAAACAATGCCTGTTCTAGCTGAGGCTGAAGATGTGTATGTTCTTTCTGTCTGGTTTGTGGGGTTTTTTCTCCTTGACATCTTTAATGCTGGATACAGACGGAATGGCTCGCGGCCTTTAGAGACTATTCAGCATGCCCAGGCTAGCATTAGCTGTCTCTGTGTCACAGTGCATGAAAGGACACACGTGGGTAGATGCAGTAAGGTATCAGATATGCTTCCTGTTAGGCAACACTTGGGTAAGAGATGTGCTCGTGATAAGAAGGAGGGAGAGAGAAACAAGCCAACCAGGTTCTGGAAATGGGAGCAGGGTGGCCCATCCCTTGGGTTTCCTGGTGAGAAAGCCTGAATGACAAGGATCTACTTAATAGATAGGTACAAGATAAGGCAATTCAGGAAACATGAAACATTGAAATAGTGCAATTGGGGATCCATGGTTAGTGTAGGCAGGTACCAAAATATTTTTAATTTCTTAGTCAAACGTTAGGTACAGTGATTCAAATTGTAACTGTCTTCTCTCCTGGCCACATGCCCACAAGCCAAGGCAAAACATTTATGAGTAGGCAGAGATGTTATGTGTAGGATGGTCTAGTACAACAAGCACTTGACTATTCCTGTACGTTTTGGATAATAAAATTTAATCAAAACATACATTGTTTTTGATGGAACATGACTTGCAAGGGGATAAACCCCGTACCAAGAATTCATTTACACAAATATGGAGGTGCCAGCAGATAGCATCATTAGGTGCCAAAGGCAGGGAAACATTACAAATCTGTAAGGAGCTAGGGACCCAGACCTGCGAGGGAGCAGACAGCTATGCACTGACAGATCAAGCCATTTGATTAGATGGAGATGGGTTCAAGTAAGTGGTCCAATTTGCAGTGAAATTGTCAATTACAGTGTCAAGATTAAACTAGGAGTTTAATATCCTTGCAGCATCATTGGTCAGGCACAAAGCCAGTGATAACTCTATAAACACACAAAGGAGGCAAATGGGAAATTGAGAATTATAGATTTAATATGGCAGATAAATCAGAGCTGTAGAGTGATCAGCGTATAGAGTGACTTCAGTTGTTCACTCACATATGAATTATATCTCATGTATGAATAAGCATTGTTATACAGCTTTATTTAGGGGATGCAAATCAAATTGCTCATGTAAAAGTTTGTCATGCATACCTGAAAAATAATGTTTTAGCAATGTGTCCTACTACAGTGATATCTTCTATTTCAAATGTACATTTAATAGAGCTGGTTCAAAAAAGTTACTGTGTGTTCCTGTGAGCATCTGAATGTTTCATGTTGTTGTGACTAGGAATAAATGGTCAAAATGTCTTTCAGAGATGATGCAAATCTCAGATACCTGAGATATCTGCAAAACTCAAAGACTTGCTCACTGTACAGCATTCCTAAATCAGTACAAGAGTAGGCAAAAATGTTTAATGAATTTGAAAGTGGGTAATGCTGTATTATTGCTAATTACAATTAATGGTTAATATACATACACCTTGTTTTGCACATCCATATGAAGTACCTCAAAATTATAGTAAAGAAATCTAGAAAAGAAGACAATGTAATAGGACTACCACACTTAATAAAGGAATATAAAATTATAGAATGGTTTGGGTTGGAAGGGACATTAAAGATCATCCAGTTTCAAGCCTCCTGACATGGGCAGGGACACCTTCCACTAGACCAGGTTGCTCAAAGACCCATCCAACCCCAACCAACCTGGCCTTGAAACAGATACAGAAAAAAGAACTGCTTAAGTGAAATGCTTAATAAGTTACTGAATTATAGATATTAAATATAAAATGACAAACTAGTTATTTTGGCTTTTATTTTTTCATTAAAAACAATGGTGACATGAACACACTTCTACTTCAGTGACGTTGTTTTCTAAAACAAAGTGGCTTTCACTACTTATATTTTCCAGTTCTACTGTAGACTTACTAGAAATACTGTTATTTGTCAGGAGTTTTTGCTGCCTCCTGACTCGTGGTTTGACCTAATTGTGCATTATGTATATGTAGAAGAGCTCCTCTTTTTTCCTCTCTAGGTGCATCTGGAAAACTCACTGACCGCAGAACCCTTGCGTTATTACCCGATACCGTCAGCTTCACCGTCTCGACGGGATGATGCAGAGCTCACCCCAAAGGTCTTCAGCCCCCTACGGTCTGGGCCATGGAAAGAAAGATTAAAGGCATTTCTGAGTTCTTCTCAGAAGCAGTAAGATAAATATATCTCTTTGGAGTTTTTGCACTGAGGATTTTTTTTTTGTCAGGTCAACTCATAAACTTGGCAAGGTTAAGAGGAAAGACTCTCATAAGAAGTCGACAGCAAGGAAGGATTTGTTTCAGCTAAGTGAAAATTTGACTGAAGCAAGTAAGGATGTATGGAATTCCCTGACTGCGTGTGATATGCAAGCAGTTTGTCAGAGATGGAAAATGGAAGAGAAGAGCAAAGAAGAGAACTACTGTTCCTTTCTGCTACTTGTTATTATCTCGCTGTAGGTGAACAGCACACACAACTATTTGTGTTGAAATTTGTGGGTGACACACTTTCTTGGCAAATTCCAACTAGTAATTTTTTTTTAATTTTAGATTTTTAAATTAATGAAAACAGCCATGCAAAGATGAAAAATAATCTTTGGGAAAGAGAACATTTTGTTCTACAATACACAGTCACTTCTTCTAGAATAGCTCTTACCTAGTGATGGGCAAACTCCCAGGAGATCATGTCTCTTAAAAAAGTAAAAGTGTTAACATTCCTCATGGCTATGGTGTCACGATTAGCATTGGAAATAACAGAGCAGAAGTGAGAAGGAGCTCTAGCAATGCACTGAGAAGTGTATGCATACACTGCGTCTGTTTGTGCAAGAGGAAGCAGAATATGCCAGAATAAAACAACCTTGCCGAAAAAAATAATGTAAATCCATTTAATTCACCAAGCAGAAACAAGGAACTATCAGAGAACTGTTCTTCTGCATTCTACAGACCTGACAATTATGAGAAAGGACAGCACAAAAAAACTCCCTTTAGTAAAAATTCACTGCACCCACTACTGGCACAACAGAAATAGGAAGTGGCTTTCTACATCTTTCCCTCAACTCAGACTGCTCTTGAGCTCGCCTTTCTGATTGAGTTCAGCATACCACAGGCTGACCTACTTCAGAACAAGTGGGTCATGATACAACTTTACACCAGGAAGCTTAAACCCCACTCTTCTCTGCAAGCTTAAATCCCACTCTTCTCTGACTCTGTTTGAGTCAGAAACACTTGCTTCTTCTTATCCTTAGGATGGTACCTTGGCTCAAGAGAGGATTTTTCAGAACCTGAGTTGGCAGGAAGAACCCAAGGTTCTCCAAAGGAACTTCTTCATTGTAACTGGACTGATTTTGCTTCACATTGTCTGACACAATTCCCTTCAGCACTGTAGTTAAGTGTACACTGCAGCCTTTCAAAGCCTCTTGAATATGGATGGATGAGTTCTATGGTATCTTCACTTTCTGCCACTCCTGGAAGCTGCTGACATAAGCAAAAATGCACAGGGAGCAACTGTTATATAAATTATCTTTCCAGGCTGATATCATCAATACTTTTGATCTCTGTACATAAAAGCTGATTATCTCATCCTGGATGTCTCAGCATTTAATTTTTCTTTCCAGTGTAGATATTTTTGAACTCCCTACAGTGTGCATTCTTTGAAGCTGGCCTTTCATGACTCATAGGCTGTGTGCACTCTTTAGACAGTAAAAAAAATCATGGCAACAATTTTGCCCAAATAGTCTGAAAATTTTCCTTCTAAAAGTAAAAATTAGTTGCTCCTTTTCATGAATTTGAAGGAAAGTCGCATTTCTACTTAACAGTTAAGGTTTAATGGTATGGACAGGAGCTCAGTCTGCTGTATCATCAGAATCCCTCTTAAGTAGTCTTCAAGTAGCAATGGAATAGCAAGTCCTTCCATTCACTCCCTCACCACAGTTTTCCCCTTTTCTGCCTAAAGCCTTCTCAGGTAATCCTACCTGTGTTACAGCTCTGGTTCTGTTTTGTCAGAAGGACATACTGTTTGTCACTGTGTATGTTTTTTGCACCCAGGCCTGTCCTGGGTAGCACTGTGGGAAAAGCTTTGTCTCAGCACAGAGTTAACTCCTTGTCCCCACTCAGGGTCAGAAATTTTTTCTAGTGACTGTATAGGAGTGGAGCAAACAAGGCCATCACACCAGTGCCTCTCTGGGTCACCCTGGAGAGCAGGCACAGGGCTTAGAGGAATTGACTTCTGCCATGACTCCACTGCTCCCTAATCTTATGCTTACAGAAGCAAGGAAAGAGGTGAGACCTGAGGCCTATTTGATTTCTCATCTTCCACTTCATTATTGTATATTAATCCCAGGTAATGACAAATTGTGAGGTGTCTGTGTTCAGATGATGATTTGGAGCAAGAAAGTGAGGGGAAAATGTGCTGAACAACAGGTGCTGACACCACGGAGCTTTGCAGTCTTTCCACTTCCCTCGCCCCTGTTTTGACTGTTTTGTTTAAATGTGACTAAAACAGTTAAATGTAGTACTTTCAGTTGGTGTTAAGTAATACTGTAGGTACCAGAAAGGCTGCATGAATCTGTGTTTATGATGAACAAATTAAGTTTTAAGGTAGGAAGCAATGTCCGTGCCATGCTTGTTTGTTCATGTAATTTAAGTTAAAAGAACAGAAAAAAATATATATTCTGAATTTATAATCTGGGTGGATACATATTACCCTAAACAAATACAAAAAGTTGTGAAGAAACTGGAGACCACCATGATTTGGGGTTGTTCAAAAAGTTATTTTTGAATAGGGTTGGTCCAAGTAAGTCAATTCAGTTGGAAAGCTGTTCGGATTGTTTTCAACAAAAATATTTCTTATCTGCCTCAAGACTTTCCACATACAAACAAGACAAAAGACTTAAAACAAACAAGTAGGAATGAAAAATTCAGAGACCATTTTGTCCCTCAGCTGTGTCCTCAAGTAAGTCTGGAACTGGCCATTGTATTTTATTTCCTGGCTTTCAAAAAACCAAAGGACTGTCTTCAAAGTGAAGCTGTAGGGAGCCATGTGGGTGTTTTTGGAAACATCACGTATTGTTAAACACTGAGTGGGACTGTCTTGTATTGATCCATTGTCAACAATGTGGGCTGTGATATCGGCCAAATGAAAATGCATTTACAGCTTCCCCCTATTGATGCTCTACAGCAATTTCAGCATAAAGCTTGACTCAGATTTTCAGTGCTATTAATGCATTATCTTTTAGCGATCCCATGTTGGTTATCTCTTTTCAATTACTTCTTTTTTCTCTTTTTGATGAAATGCATATCCAAAGAAAGGCAGTGAAACTGGTGCAGGGTCTGGAGCACAAGCCTGTGAGGAGCAGCTCAGGGAGCTGGGGGTGTTTAGTTTGGGTGAAAGGAGACCGGGGGGACCTTAGCACTTCCAGAGCCCCCTGAAAGGAGGGTGTAGCGAGGCGGGGTCGGTCTCTTCTCCCGGGTAACAAGTGACAGGGTAAGAGTAAAGGGCCTCAGGTTGTGCCGGGGGCGGGGGTTAGATTGGATCCTAGGAACTGCTCAGGGAATTGGTGGAATCACCATTCCTGGCAGTGTTCTAAAGGCGTATGGGCCCTGGGGACATGGTTTAGTGGTCAACAGGGTGGTGCTGGGTTAATGGTTGGTCTCCATCATAAGGCCCTTTCCAGCCTAGATTCTGTGATTCTAAACTGTATTTTCACACATGTTTCGGTCCTGAGTATCTCTTTTAAAAATGTAAACTGATTAGGTTTTTCTTTTTTTAAAATTTAATTAATCTCTGCCCTCTTTCCTTAACTATTCACTTTCCATATAGGTTTCATACATTTCCTATGCCGTTACTCGTGGCTCTTCAGCACTCCGAATGTTATATACTTTTTTAGTGCTCTCCTTTCTAGATCCGCTTCTTTTCTTTTTGTGGCGCAATCCACAACTCCCCGCAGCTTTGCACGGACGCTGTAGTGCCAGCACAGGGCGGGAACACCGCCCCCGGGGCTGCCACGCTCCCAGCCTCCCGCCATGGCGGGCCCGGCGCCCTCAACCCCGCGGCCGGGGCTGCGCGTGCGCGGCCGGGCCGTTGCCATGGCCGCGGGCGGACGC